>CM076575.1:1752907102-1753507102 GCA_034641835.2 Pinus albicaulis | reverse complement strand
GGTATCTAGCTGCCATGTGTACAATATGAGCCTGGATCATTTGCAGAAACTGGAAAGCATCAAGTCTGGAAGGATGCTATGCACTAAGAGCATGAGTCCATTATGAAGAATGATGTCTGGGATGTGGTTCCAAGACCATAGGACAAAGCAGTTGTCACCTCGAAATGGCTCTACAAGATCAAGCATCGATCTGATGGAAGTACTGAAAAGTTCAAGGCAAGATTTGTTGCCCGTGGCTTCTCTCAAAAGGAAGGAATAGATTATGATGACATATTTGCACCTGTGGCACGATATACCACCATTCGATCTATTATAGCCCTTGCTGCTACGCAAGGATGGAGTCTTCATCAGATGGATGTGAAGACCGTATTTCTGCATGGTGCGATAAAGGAAGAGATATATGTGGAGCAACCTCTGGGGTTGGAAGTCCAGGATCGGGACACCCATGTTTGTAGGTTGAAGAAAGCCCTCTATGGGCTGAAACAAGCACCCTGAGCTTGGTACGAGAGGATAGATAGCCACCTGATGAAGCTGGGCTTCACTCGTAGTATTGCTGATCTGAACCTTCACTGCAAGGTTAATAGAAAGAAGCCTCTCACTCTGGTGCTGTATGTGGATGACCTCTTCCTGACAGGTGCTGACCCTCTCTTTCATCAGTACAAGAGGGAGCTCGCTGTTGAGTTCGAGATGAAGGACCTAGGACAAATGTCTAGGCCTGAAGGTCTAGCAGAGACCTGGCGAGATTTTCCTTTCTCAAGGAAAATACATATGAAGTTTCTGGTATGATGGACTGTAAGTCCATGGAACTCAACTTTAAGAAGTTGAGTAGCAGCGTCGCTGGGCCCGTCCTACTGAGTATCGTCAACTCATAGGGACCCTGATGTTCTTAATGAACACCTGTTCAGATGTATGTTGTGCAGTGAACACTTTGAGTCAACACATGGTTGATCATAACATTCACTGGGTTGGTGCCAAGAAACTCTTGAGATATCTCTGAGGCACAATAGACCATGGGCTGAGATACACTGCCGGGAGTATGACACTCCATGGATATATTGATGCCAATTGGGCTGGCAGTGTGGTGGATCGCAAGAGCACATCTGGATGCTACTTCACATGTAGATCTGCTTCGGGCAGGAATCTAAAGTCGGTAGACTTGAGCACCGCTGAGGCCGAATACATTGTAACATGTATGGCCTGTTGTGAAGTCACTTGGTTGCGAAAGCTCTTCTGTGAGTTGTTCGAGCATGTGCTAGATGCCACCATTATCCTTTGTGATAACCAGAGGGGGATTCATTTGTCATAGAATCTCAGGTTCCACGATTGATCCAAGCATGTTGATGGCTGGTACCACTTTATCTGGGATATGGTACAGCGAGGTGCCGTAAGGCTCGATCATATAGGAACTGATGAGCAGGTCGCGGATATTCTCACAATGTCCTTGGGGAAGGTCATGTTCATAACCTTCCGTGAGAATCTTGGTATCATGGAACAATCCTATTTTGAGGGTCCTGTTGGACGATGAGCTCTGGGAGCTCTGGGGGGGCTTTGTGGACAACTTCTCGGAGCTATGAGCAACCACAAGGCTAGGCTTGCCGAACCTTGTTGGTGTGCTTGGACCCCACCGTTATGATTATTGAGTTGGTTTACCTCTCATTATCTATGCCCTGTATGCATCCTACCCATTGAGTTCAGGGCTCATGAGAAGTACCTCTCATTTGGCCAATGAGATGGGAAAGGCTAGAGACTAGTAGCAAAGACTGATGGACGCGTCAGAATTTGCTGTACTCTCTATCTAGGATGGCACGGTCCAACCACTTGATCAGGGATCAAGTCTAGCGAGGTTTCGGACCTCCAACTGACTTCGGGTCAGTGAGACTAACTTTGGGTTAGTATATATGACTCTCTTGAGTCCAAGTGAGGTTTCAGACCTCCTACTAACTTCGGGTTAGATAAACCAAGTTTGGGTTGGTATGAGACTCTTTGTGAGTCCTATAGAGGTTTCGGACCTCTGGGCTGAATCTGTCAGCCGGGTATGATGTCCTTGTGACTGACCCACTTTTGTTCTGAAACAAAGAGGCCAGCAAAGCAAGTTACGGCGGGATGACGCACGATGTTTGGATTGCACTAGTGGACGGAGTTCTCCCTAGTTGAGAGGGAGTGTTAAAATTGGACAACTAGGTCCAAACTCCGGGTTGTGCTGCTCAAATGATCATCCCAATATTTTTATTGGATTCCTCTTTTGGAGAGGTGTAACATTGATCTAAAGATCATCTCGATCGAATGAGCAGAACATGTACTTTGAATTTATTCCACTTATGTGCTAGGTCGGCCTGGAATAAAATATTGACTTAAATGTCTTAAAGGACGTGTCACACACCCCCAAAGATTCCTATATATTGGAGAGACTTAGAGTTCATTTGACACACATTGGTGTGGAGGAATTCTCTCTCTGGATAGCGTTGGAGCTGTGATATATATAGACTGTTCTTTGTTTGGGTTGTTCTGGGTTATGTGTGACACGCTTGGCTGAATGACCTATTGAAGACTTTGCTGGTAGAAGCATCCTGCTGATCGCCGTAACGCCACCATTTATTATCTCTGTTTTGGCTTGTCTTCTATCTATTAGCATGTTCTATCTTCTTCAGTATTGTGCCCTAATCTGAAATGGCATAGAACATAAGCTGAAATTAACACTGTTCTTATGCTTTTGATTAGAGTGAAGTACTGCAAATATGATTATTTCAGAATTTACTAAAGCATCTATAAATAACTTATTTCATAAGTAGGAGAAATAAACCAATCATTGTAGTAATAATTTTCAGATCTGAAAATTTCACAGTTCTGCGCAGTACCCACGCAGAGCGAACACATTGGTGATGCAGGTGGCCTGGGAGGGTCCTTCTAGGGTCATTACTCATTTGAAAAGTGTGAGAAATTTCTCCAGTGTTATCATAGAGAATTCTCTTTATTATTGCTGATTGTAAATTATACAAGAAGATTATTGCTGAAGAATAATAGAAACCCTCATTTGCTGCACCGGGTTTCCCACATTGGGTTTTTCCGGGGACAATTGTCCAAAAATCTCTGTGTCATTTTTGTGCTAGTATTTCCTTATTATTTTGCTTAGTAATTGTATGGTGAAGACTGCAATTGAATTTATTTCAATATCTACCGAAGAGATTTCTATAAATAAGTTATTTCTGAATAATAAGTAGGAGAAATAATATCATATATTGCAGTAGGATTTCAAGTGTGAAATTTTCACATGGTATCAGAGCAAGGTTGGACAAGAAAGTAGGAGGGTCTACGGTAAAGGGAACTCATGGTTGCGGTCCAACAACAAATCGCACCCCTGAGGGCTTATGCATTCCTTTTGTAGAAGTTGTCGGGAAAGGGAAAAACACGAAGCAGATCGAAGATCACGTTATTTCAGAGTTGGCCTCCAGGCTGGAAAGGGAATGTGCGTGTTTATCTAGTTTTGCATCATCAGATGATTGGTATATTGATAACGAGGCTTCAGCCGATATGACTGGAGTAAGAGATCATTTCTCCAACTATCAAGAGGAACGGATGGACTTCCAAATTACTATGGGAAACCAGAGAAAGTGTACCCCTGTAGGAAAAGGGACCGTTGCATTTCAGGCAGAAGCAGGAGATAGTCTCCGAGCCTAGACTTCCAAATTATTATGGAAACCAGAGAAAGTGTACCCCTGTAGGAAAAGGGACCGTCGCATTTCAGACAATAGCAGGAGATAGTCTCCGAGCCACAAATGCGCTGCATATGCCTGGAATGGGATTGAACTTACTTTCAGTGTCTCAATTGCAGGACAAGGGATATGATGTATACTTCATTGGAAGGAAAGTGTACGTCAAGCATCCAAGCTGGAAGAAGAAGGCTCAGATTGGAACTCGAAGCAACAAACTATACAAGTTGCAACTCGAGTTTCCAATGGCACTGGTAGGTAGCACTCTAAGTGGCGAAACAGATCTAAATGAGCTATGGCATAGACGAATGGGGCATCTACCTCATTGAGCTCTGGAAATGCTCAGAGAAACTGTTACGGGAGTTCTAGTCCTAAGCACCAAGCATGATGACATGTGCAGAGGGTGCGTGGGTGCGTACTAGGGAAGTACGCTAAAGAACCATATTCCAGAAGCAACAAGAGGGCAAAGAGTATTGGGTCTAATACATTCAAACATCTGCGAACCAATGTCCACTAGAGCTCTTGGTGGTGGCGAATACTTTGTCACCTTCGTTGATGACCATTCCAGGAAGACTTGGATTTACTTCTTAAAGACCAAGGATGAGGTCTTTGATCGGTTCAGAGAATTTAAAGCTATGGTTAAGAATCTAATTGGGAAGAAGATAAAAGTTCTGCGCTCAGATAATGGTGGAGAGTACACAGACAAGGAATTCACAAGTTTCTACGCTAGAGAGGACATGTGTAGCAACAGAAGCTGTAAATTTGGTTACTGTAGCAGCAAGATTTGTATGCTTGTAGACTTTGATAGCAGAAATAGCTTTAATTATAAAAATACACAAGAGGTATTTATAATAATAAATATTTATTGATATGATATAAGACATGATTGAATGATTACAATGAGGTCCCGCTTTTATACCTATGTAGGTACCTTTTCACGAATGGGCATGTCTTTTAGACATGCCTTTTCATTAACCTAATGACTATTTAACATAATCCTAATTGATTAGCTAGTAATTACATTTTTTTGTGATTATTCCATTAATGACTATATTTATCACCTAAGTTATGAATTAGGTTCATAACAGCATGAAGAGAGAGTGGACAACTTCGTATAATCCGGAGCAGAATGGGGTTGTAGAGCGGCAGAACAAGACCATTGTTGGGGGTACGAAAGCCATGTTGTATGATCTAGATATGCCTAGATTCTTATGGGCTGAATCATCAAACAGAACTGTGTATATCCAGAACAAGACTCCGCATAAGGCTTTGGGCAAGACAACAACAAAAAGTGTCTTCGTTGGAAAGAAGCCAAAAGTGAGTCATTTCCGGATATTTGGAAGTGTGGCATGCTGTCACGTTCTAGATGAAAAACGAAGCAAACTGGATTAGACTGCAGAGAAGGGGTATCTTGTAAGATACAACGAGACCTCGAAGGCATATAAGATCTACATTCCTGGGAGCAGGAAGATTGTAGTCAGAAGGGATGCAAAGTTCATGGAAGACAGAGATTTCAAGAAATCCCGAGAGATGTCTCCTGGAGAGAGATCATAGGATATTCCTCTTATATAGCAGCAACAGGGAGAAGATCTAACAGATTGATAACCATCAAGGTCAAGCACTGTGATTGTATTCCTGCATAATAATAAAACCCTCTAAGAGCTGCTGCACCGGTTTTCCCGCATTGGGTTTTTCCAAGGACATTGTGCAAAAAATATTGTGTCCTTTGTCATGTGTGCTTTATCCTTCAACACTTGATCTGTATTTATGTGTAGATCTGCAATGTGTTTACTTCGCTATTTTCTGAATATTTCTGAAAATAACTTGTATAATTAAAAACACAAGTAGGAGAAGTATACCAGATTTATGCAGTAGAAATTTCTGTTAAGTAGTTTCAGAAATTTTCACAGGGATCTCATTTCAAGTAACAAAGTTGATTGAGTGTAACAATTTGCTTCATGTTGGCCTCACAATCTGCTCATTGTTTACATGCTGATTTATTCTAAGCTAATTGCTTATTTTGCAAGCACATAAATTGAAATCTTCATTTCATTGCTTTAGTTGGTTATTGGTTTGTCATTTGTTAAAACAATTATTTTGAGCAACTATCCAAGTTTTCCTTTTTGAGCATATTTCCATTTTCTTGAAGCAAAACATTTAGTAATCTTATTTAATTCATGTGCAAGCTAATTTCGTTTTCAAATTAAGTTTACATTTTCAATTTACTTTGAGCACTATTTCCATTATATTGAAAGCATTGCAAATCTCTATTTGGAAAACTTAATTGCATACCATATTAGGGACTTTAACATAGTTGCATCTTAACTTAATTTACCTCCAAGCATAAGCTTGGTTGAAAGACATTTCTTAGGGATCCCTTTCTTTAATCAACTTGAGGGACATATACCCTCTTACGTGGTTAACACAGGGATCTTGTAGTTGTCAGAGCCACAGGCTCTGCCACATCAGAGGCATCGGGTGTGCTGGGTAATCCTAGGAAGGTTTCGTTAATATAGCCTTGATTGTCATTCTCTTGGACCCTTTCCACCACTCATATAAGGGACTTGTTTCAAAACAATGGGAAGAAATGGCATATCTAGACTAGTCATTTTAGACTAAAAGTAACCAAGATAATTGCATCAAATTTTAGTTTAGGTGCATTTCATGCTAACACATCTTACCATTTTATTTGCAAATGATTTCATGTACTTGTCATTGATGCAAATGTTTCAATTTGATTATCTTATGTAGGCAAGTATCATTTGGTTCACTTTTGCAAGTAAAATTTAAATTGTTTCCTTTACAGGTCACTCTATATTGCTTTCATACATGCTTTGATTTTGTGAATGATTATATGAATTTTGGAAGCATTTCTTGAAAGCATATTTTATATCTTGTATTGATATCATATCTCGTTATCATCTTTTGTTTGATTGATAGGGTTACTTGTGTTTCAATTTGAAACACTTCATTTTATTTTGAGAAAGTATTATTTATTTTTAAAGCAACATTTGAAAGCACTGGTTTTATATATGTTAATCATTATCTCATGTGTTGAAGGTTATTAAAGTTCATTTCATGTTATATTGCTCATTTTATTTGCTCACAATCTTAAGTAATCCAAATTTTACATCTTCTAGAAACCTTCTAACTTAGTTTTCCATTTACGGACCACCAACCTTAGCTAACCGAGATAACTTAAACGAAGAGAGTTGGGAATAGTAGACAACCCCATCTCTTAGTTCTTGCCACCAACCACACCTTGAGCAGTTAAGGGCTTTTCTCACAAATTGGTAGGTGTGTGTGTCAGATGACAATTGCAACAGGAACCACTCTCAAACATACTGAAACAATTTATGATATTGTTAAAAATTTAAGTGAAAAGATGAAAATGATGTTTTTAACATTACCATTAATTACATAGCATTAGTAGATCCTAGACAAATCCACTTGCCCCAATCCCTTCTAACATTGTGTAGTAACCCTCAACCGCACTCCAAATTGCCTCACATTTCCAACTTGTTGAGTGAAATGACTGAAAAGGAAGGCATGGTGACTCAACTGTGATATTTTTGTAAACCACACGAAATATTGGGAAGAATTGCGACTTTTTAGTAAATTGTGCGATGTTTAAGGAAATAATCACGATTGTTTTGGATCAAAAAATTAGTTGGCACTTCGTAGAAAAATCGACAATGTCATCAACAGTTGCAATGAAGGCTATCTTTGAAGTCTTTTCTACTATGTTGCAAGAAACGTTGCCCAGGGGGTCGTTTCCCCAAGGAAATGAAACTGAAACGCTGAAACGCGTATTGTACGGCCTGGCAACACGTTTTAGGCCGTATTGCCACGTTTCAGGTGGGGGAAACGTGGCCCAATACGACTTGAAACGCGTTTCCAGTTCATACAACCACGTTTCTGTAATAAATTGACTTTGTTTTTTCAAATTTTATTATTATTATTATTATTTCGTTTTGTTTTTTTGTTTTCGCTCCCTGCCAATTCAGGAGTGATAGAGGGAGCTATTGAAGATTTGAAACAATTTTTTTTGAGTAGGGCAGCCTAATGTTCAAGCCTATGGCTCTAGTTTTGATATGCAGTTCATGATAATGTTAAATTCTTAAAGTAAAAGTGACATTCTCCTTAATCTTTCATTTTCATCCTTTTACTTGAACTTTTAACATTTCCATGAAATGACTCAGGATGTTTGAGAGTGGTTTCGTCCTCATTGGATTTCATATGGAGAAAGTAGAATTTTTGCTCTCACTTAAAATCCAACAGACTTATCATTTTTTTAGGATTTCAGGATTGCGGAGGTTGCAATGTTTCCATTGCATTTTGTCATGTACTAGGGTATGGAACTTGTATTTAATCAAAAGAACTAAGCCCTCTATGCAGGGGAGACTCCCAATAGTCAAGAGCACCTAGGGTACTAGGGTATGGAACTCTTATTTAATCAAGAGCACTAGGGTTGTTCGATTATGCAGGAGGAGACTCCCATGTGAAAATTTCTTAATATACTTAAATTGAAACCCTACTGTTAAATTCTTGATTTACTTCTCGTACTTACATTAGTTATTAATTTGAAATCTTTAGCATTAACATTGAAGTAAATACATTAACAACCTACACATGCATATCTAAACTGAATAACTTGTACAATGACAAAGTGACACACAAGGATTTTCTGGACAACTGTCCCAGGAAAAACCCAATGTGGGAAAAATGGTGCTGCTAGCTTCTAGAGGGTTTTTATTATTAAGTAGATTCTAAGTACAACATATCTAGGCACCAAACAGGTTAACCCGATAGAGAAATAAAAACTGCAGCTATACCTCTGTTCTGGAGACAGAAAAACTGACTGATTCACACCCTCAAAAGGGATTTACAGAACTCAGCCTTTTTCGGCCTCTAGAAACCCCAACGCTGCTCTGAAGCCCTCTGCGTCAACCCTGCTAGCGTGTGTCAGCCTCTGCGCTGCTCAGGAAGGGCCTGCATCACCCCAGACTGGTTTACGTTGCCCCTGCGTTGCCCTGGCTATAATGGGTTAGTCCTCATCGGACTGCGTCAGTCGTCCTGGGATTGCGTCAGACCTCTTGGCACTGCGTCAACCCTCCTCACCTCTTGTTGCCTCTGCGCTGCCCCTGCTGGGCTCTAGGCTGCTCTGCGTAGCTGCTGCTTCCTCTGCGTTGCTCTGGTCTGTTGCTTCTCTGCCCTTGTTGTACTCTTGCCCTGGGACTACACCACCCCCCTCGCCAATACTGTCCCTCGCTACAGCTGAAACACTTCTGAAATTCTAAGCAAACCACACCCTAGAATTCCAGCTTAGCTTCAGTGCTCTGACAGTGTGTGTGTTCTCCAACTGACCCCAAGCCCTCTTCTTATACTTTACTCGCTGAAACATCAACATCCATGATCTAATCTTGAATCAACAACTAAGATTATAAGATGCTTGATCCACGTCACTTAAGTCATTCTCATCACATGTCGAATTTAATTACCTTGAATCTTTTAATTTTGCTAAGTTAGACTTAGGATCCTTAATTAAAAAGATTAATTAATTAAATATCTCTTAAACATGATGGAATTTCTTAAAACACTTTCTGGGTCTTGGAGATCTCACGTACTCTAGTCCCTTCACAAAGTTTGGGAGCTAGAGTACATTTGATGCTACCCCAACACCCCATAATCTCAACATCCCAATAATGCACGAGACAAGAAATTAGAAATTTCTTGTGGCTGATTTTGGATATTGCTATTTTTATTATGTGATCATTCATGAGTAAATGTCATGTAAATTTAGAGACTTATAGTTTATGCATTGACATTGGACAATTTAATCTTAATGTAATAAATTAAAATGTATTATGTATGCTTTATGATTGCACATATTTCTTAAATGTCCTAATATATATATATATATATATATATATATATATATTGTGTTTCCATTATGTGGCTTCTTCACACAGTGTCGAATGAAAGATATATCTTGTTTATCTAAATTTTTTTGGGTGGCATCTCTGTATGATATTTTGGAATGAAAATTGTTATTTATATAAAATGCATGCTGTTGTTTGAATTTGTTTTTTTAGACACTTGTCATATCTTTAATATTTTGCTTTCTTTTCAGGAACCCCTCTTTATATGGCTCCTGAGCTAGTACGCGAACAACCATACAATCATACAGCAGATCTATGGTCACTTGGTGTAATCTTGTATGTCCGTAGCCTTTCTTTGTGAGCATTATGTTACTTATCATATTGATGTGGTTCTGTCGAGGCAGATTTCGATTTTAGTTATTGTAGATATTTTTACCCTTTGACATTGTTGGTTTGATCTTTATGCAATAGATATGGCTTTTGTACTCTGCTTCTGTTTATGATGCTTCTATAAATTATAACGAATAAAGCAAATGGTAAATGACTGGTTTTAAAATGCTCATTGTTCTTAAAAAACTAGGTTTCTGTTAGTATTATTTTTTGTGATGTCCTATCTGTGTAGTGCCTTCTAGTTCATTCTTTCTATAAAACGTGAAGGAAAGGAATCTAATAATTATCCGGAGAATATGTTAGCTGATCTGTTTCATTACAGAAAGACCTTTAACTTTTTGACATTTTCAGCTTATAACCAAGGAATTATACAAATCCAATTTTATTTTTTTGATTCTATTGTTTGATTGCCTTCTTCATAAGGCAAATTTTTATGTTTGGCATGTTTTGTGTGGGGTATTGGGTTTTGGCCAATTCACATGACATGGTGACATGGGACACAGAGAACATGGGCATACAAGTGTTTGGCATGGAACACGTTGACTCCGGAAACAGGACACAGAGGACACAGAATGTGCATATATATATATATATATATATATATATATATATATATATATATATATATATGTCTGTGTCTGTTTGTATGTATTAAAAGAGTACAAATTACAAATACAAAAATGAAATTTTGACATAAGGATCCAATGTTTCTAGGAAATAGAACATAGATAAAAACTTGGAGTCCCTTCAAATCTTGTTTTTACCCTTTATCTGGAGTCAAGCAATAACTCAGATCTACAAAACCAGTCTTCTGTAAATTAGATTCCTATGCAATAAAAGAACAAATGTCAAGCTAAAAGGTGTATATTTACACTCAATGTACTCCTAGAATCTTGTTTTTTATGCAAATCCACTGTTTGCACCTTTAGGTCTGCAAGTTAAAACTTTTCATGTGCAAATACCACTACTGTAACGTCGGAAATAAATGCTGTTTTGTAAAAGTTTAATGTAGTGGTGCTTGAGCCCCAAGGATAATAGTGTTAGAGAAATAGATAATCACATAAACAGATGCTAGATCTAGGTTGTTCAATCCAGAAAGACAGAATAAGTAAGCTAATATATCCATAAGTACTTCACCTTTATTTGAGAGATGTAAGCACAATATCCAGATATTCCTGCTACATATCCATAGAAACTAAGGGAAAAGGATCCTTCTCAACTGCCTTACCACTGTCTAGAAATGAGATAAAATCAAGGTTTATTCCGGGAAGTGACTGTTAACTTACTGCTGAGGATGTACTTAATCTCTAGCTGAAAGAATGATCAGAAAATAATTGGACTCAAGCGAAATCACAATCTCTCATCATCAAACTCTGTATATCTTAAATATGATAGTGGTAGTGTACAATAGATAGTTAGATTGAATAGAAAAGAGGAAAGAGCACTGTGATTGGCTGAGAAGGGTGTCAGGCTCCATTAGAGAGAAAAATAGGCCGAGTTAGCTCCAAGAGTAGATGTAGGGACCTGTTGAGAATAGCTTTCATGGGTAGGTACATGATGATAGATTCAATAGTGTATATATAAAGTATGCGGTTAAACTCCTCCAAAATGGGTGATCCATATTTCTAAGATTATTTTCCTATGCTCAAATTACTACTCGAGTGATGTGCATCCCTTCTAAGAGTCCCTAGATCATGTGTAAGAATAAGTCAGGTGAACTCTTCCTTCAACCATGGTGCACTTTGAATAATGATAGATACGGATCAGATTAGGCCAAAGATATAATGTATGCATCGCTTCCATGAGTGCATGATCAAGATGGATCTTAAAACACTCAAAATTTGTCTGTCTCGAAAGTTCTTGTAAATGACTCCATTGCATAGAGCTCGGAATTTTGAATCCAACGCGACTTGAAGTGGCAAAAAAGGACTCTCTATGACAAAGTTATCGCAGGTCAAAGTTCAGTGTTGACAAGTAAAAATAAGTCAAAGGTCAAAGTTCACTGCCACGTGCTAGTCTGTACTGTTGACATGGCTTATCACTCATTGACGTCAACACGCTGACATGGTAGTGTATGGTCGTGACATGTGGCATTGACGTGGAGCGCTGATTGGACAAGGTTGACCAACTGATGGATGACACGTAATTATATAGACACTGGCATGGCATGACAAGTGGTTGTATGACGGATGACATATGGCTGTAAAAATGTTGACGTGGCATGATAGGTGGTTGTATGATAGATGACACGTGGCTGTATATATGTTGACGTGGCATGATGGGTGGCTATACAATGGATAACATGGCAACTTGCGTGGCAACATACGAACACTGACATGGCAAGACAAGTGGAGGACACGTGGCAGTTGGTGAATTGCTCGTACAGAACAAAGGTGGATGAATTAGATGTTGGAAGTATTGAGAGGGGGGTGAATTAGTATTTCTTAGCAATTAGCACTTTATTAATTTTTTTCAGAGCATTAGTTAATCCTGTGCAGTGTTATTATTATTCAATATCAAATAGCAAAACCAACAAACAACACCATACAACAATGAAAAAAGATAGAAATAGTAGACACAAGATTTTTAGGTGGAAAATCCCCTTCGGGTCAAAAGCCACTGAACACTTCTTAGTAATTGTATTCTCCTCCTTTAAAAAAAAAATAATTACATCAAGTTTTCAGCTCCAACTGAAGGAGGCGCCAACCTACTAGTTTACATGCACCAACTTGAAGGACGCACCAACGCCTTGTGTTTTATTAGCATACACTGAAAGGACACACCAACACCTTGTGTTTATCAACATCCACTGAAAGGACACAACAATGCCCTGTTGCAGGCTCCGACCTGCCCTAGCACCACCTTGTCGCCCTGAAGTGTTCTCAGGCACCTGCTAGTTTTTGTAGCATCAGATGTGTTCTAGCCTTGAGATTTAGCAGAGAGGTTAGAATACATGTATTCTCCAAAACCTAGTAATCGTTTCTAGAAATTCCACCTAGAGATGACTTAATTAAAATAATTAATAGTTTTTAATATTTCCTAAGTCTAAACTTATGAAATATGATTAATTCAAAGGTATTAATTAAGTCACGGTGAGAATCTTATAGAAAAAGACTTGGATCGAGTTCTAGTTAATCTTAGCCATTGATTTAGTTTTAATCGTGGCCGTTGAAGTCTCAACGAGAGATTATAAGAAGAAACTCGATGGGGCTTGGAGAACACACATGCACAGATCAAATTCACTGACAGATAGATTTTCTGAGTTGTTAGAGAGAGAGCTAGTGAGCTCAAAGCAGTGAGAGAGGGGCAGGGATAGTAAGGCCGTAGGAAGATTTTTCTAGATATGGTGAGTGCACAGTAGAGAGGCTGTGAGTGCCACAGAGAGGTAGCGCAGTTCTGGAGAGGTGATTCGTATTTTTGTTGGGGAGAAGAGTTGATTCAGTGCTAGAAGACGACTAGAGAGTCCGAAGGCCAAGAGGGTCCATCTTCCAGACAACAACTGATCATGTAATGAGAGGGAAAGCTGTTCCAAGTTGTGGGGACGCAATATTACGTAGGCTAACACAGTGACTACGCATAAGCAACGCAAGGGAGCTCGTCTTGAGCCAAGGTCAGTGTCGAATCGCCAGTGGGAGTGAGCTTTTTCTTACTAGACCCTTTGCCAATTATTTCTCTGTATGCTTTTCTAGATTTAAGCAACCATAGATTTGTACTCAGATTTACTAGTGCATAATATCAAAACCCTCAGTTGCTGCACCGATTTTCCTAAGTTGTGTTTTATCGGGGACTTAGTCAAAAAATAACAGTGTTCTTTGTGTTTATGTGCATCTATATTTCGAGCGTTATTTTTCTTTCGTAATATTTTATTTGTGAAGGCTGCAGTGTATTAGTGTCGATATTTATCGTAGAACACAATAAATAATTTGTTCACTTTATTAAACAAATAGAAGAAACTTAATCAATTGTTGCAGTAGGATTCAGGGTTACCGAATTTTTGCATGGTATCAGAGTGCAGATAGAGGCTAGAAGGGCTTAGTTGCAGACGAAAAAAGGGAGATTCGAAGAATTGCGTGAGCAACTGCTCGAAACCCCAGGAGGCTACGCAGTCCAATGGCCAGGAGGGAAAATTTTTGAGGGAAAATTATTTCTCTTAGAGAGTCGATAGAGAAATTTTTTTCCAGATCGAAGATTGTCAAAGGCAGAGGGAGCAACAACATTTTTCTTACAGAGCATATCTTCAGCTGGGACGCAGTTATTTTGCAGCAGTTTCCTAGTGCAGAATAGTTTCAAGAGGAAGGAAGAGCACACATTGAGCGAATTCTTACCTCAGGGAATTTCTAGCCCAAAAATTCGATTTCTCACTGCAAAGCAACAGTTTTTATGAGAAGATTTGCTCGCTCCTGCAGGTAGTGCATAGAGCCTAGCATCAGCTGCGTAGAGGAGAAGAGGAGGAGTTCGACATTTTATCAGAGATGGCATTAGTAGGGCTAAGAGATTAGGATCGGTTGGACGGTTCGTCTAACTATATGATCTGGAAGGCAAGGATTTCTTGTCTTCCAAATGAATACGATGTCAAGGTCTACATTGATAACGTGGTGGCTGTACCCATGGATCCAAATCAACTGCAGGCCTACAAGAAGGAAATGACGAAAGCGAAGAGGCTGATTCTCGATGGGGTTCGAGTTCATGTAGTATCACACATAGTTGGCAAAAATACTGCCAAGCGGATGTGGGATGCTCTTGCTATGCTATACCAGGGATCTTCCTAGCAGCGAAAGATGTATCTTGAGGAGAAGCTGAGATGTTCCAGGATGCAGCAAGCGGAGCGCATAGACCCCTTCCTCACTAGGCTTCAGGATATCTGAGATCAACTGTCTGCAGTAGGGTTAGTGCCCCAACCTACAAAATTGGTGTAGTTAGCCTTAAACAATGTTTCTGAGGACTAGCAAGTCTTTGTCCAGAGTATCTTGGGTAGAGACAAGTGGCCAGATTAGTACAAAATGTGGGCTGATCTGCAACAGGAGGAGATGAGGCGAGACTTGGTGAAGAGCACCATCAGTGGCAACAACAACAGTGGGACGAAGGAAGTGAAGGATGAGGAGAATGCAACCCTCGCATCAAAGGGGCAGTCGGAACAACGCAGGAGGAAGGAGGACTTTTCGAAGGTCAAATTCTTCAGATGTGGTGAATTTGGTCACTGCAGCACTCAATGTCGTCTTAGAATGAAAGACAAAGAGGAGAAGCAGGATGAGCACGCTGCATTCGCAGAGATCGACAAGCTGTCTGCCAGGTTTGAGGAAGAGTTTGCCATGATCACCGATATACGTCCAGGAGTGAGGTATGGTGATTTGGTTTTGCAGCCCCAAAGAGCTATAAGATGGGTAGGATTCTTGAGGAGGTCCACCTAATTAATCAATGCCTTGCTACGGGATCCCATAACACGCAAGAGAAGGATGGATCGGTGGTAGTTGGTGCAGTAAGATACCAGAGTGATATATGCAATAACTAGTAGCTGCCAGAGACTGAGCAAAGGAGTGTAGAGTCAGCAACAACACAAAGGCTTCAATGATAGCGCAAAGACTAGCAGCAGTCAGGACTCGGGTGAACATCAAACTGAAAACAGTTGGTTTTCTATGATGGATAATTCTCAGTTGCAGATGCTACAGTTGCAGCAACAATAGATGAGAGGGAGTTGTAGATGTTGCAGTAGCAGTAGCAGCAGCAATAAAGTTGCATTGCAAATGCAGTAGTTGGAAGAGGGTCAAAAAGAACATAGATGCAACACATATCAGAGTTAGTCACCATCTCCTGCACCATCTCCTGCCGTGTTGCTGATCTCTTGCACAGAGACCCCAACTAAACAAGACCAAAGTCAAACACCATTGTGGAAATATGTTCAAAGGCATGAATGTGGGAAAGGTGGTGGAACCACTAAATTTCTTTGCCGCCATTGCAATAAAGAATACATAGGTTCATACACTTGTGCCAGAAGGCGCCTTTGTGGGAAAATGCTAGGGGATGGAGAGAAAAATCTAGGAATCAAAATTTGTGTAAGTGTGCCAGCAACAGAGAGAGAGAAATACAGAAAGGAAGAGGAGGCTGCCTTACATAGATCCAAAAGATCTATGGGTTTCATTGATTCTTATGCACCATCAGGTCCATCACATCATGGACAAAGAAGTCCATCAACTTCCATCCATGGCAGTGGATATGGAGGCACACTTGGACCAAACATCTCCTTAAGGCGTAGAACCATATCCGATTTCCTTGACGAAGGGTCTAGGACTGATGTGGATTAAAAAATTTTCTGGTTTTTCTATGCATGTGGGGTACCATTCAATGTTCTTCGCTCACCTTATTGGCATGAAATGTTTTCTGCCATTAATGATGCCCCCAAAGGATATAAGAGCCTTGGGTATGACAAGGCCAGAACCGTGGGACTTGATCATGAAAAAGCTAAAATAAGTCATTCTTTGAATAGAATGACAAGTTCTTGGAATGAGCATGGGGTGTCCATTGTATCTGATGGATGGACCAATGTAAAAGGAAAGCCATTGATAAGTGTTCTGGCTGTGTTTGTTAGTGGTGCAATATTCCTTTTAGCATATGATTATTCAGACAAATTCAAGATCGGCATTAATATTGTAGAACCATTACTTGAAACAATTGAAAGTATTGGGCCATACAATGTCGTCCAAGTCATCACTGATAATGCTGCTAATTGTAAGGCAACGGGAGCAATTATTGAGGATATATACCCCAAGATATTTTGGTATGGGTGTTTGGTTCACACAATGAACCTTTTGATGCATGATATAATTAAAAACAAACAACCTCAATACAAATGGCTTGGTGATTTGTACAAGAGAGGTAAAAAATTGATAAAATTTGTTACAAATCATAGCAATACCCATGGGCTTTTCTGTACTCACTCAAAATTGGAGTTGTTGAAGATAGCAAAGACTAGATTTGCTAGCTATTACCTAACCTTCAGGCGCCTTTTGAAAGTAAGAGAGTCATTGTCAGCCATGGTATCAAGTCGACACTGGTAGGTATGAAAGGACAGTGCAGCAACAATAGTTGATAGGCAAGGTTTGAACAGGTGGACGAGACCGCCCTTGATCCTTTGTTTTGGGCACATGTGAGGGAAATTTTGAATTTCACCAAGCCCATTTATCACATGATTCGCTTTTCAGATACAGATAAACCAGTGATTGGTGAGGCGTATGAGCAGATGGATAGCATGTTGGGGAAAATAAAAGATGTTGTTAAGGAATATGATTCCAACTTGTATGCAATGATTCACGACTGTGTGTGTGCACGGTGGAATAAACTTAATGTTTCACTACATGCGTCGACATATATCCTTATGCCAAAATACTACTCTCCATCTTGGTTGGGCCAACCTGCACCTGGAGGTGGGGTTAGGGTCAAACCTCACACATATCCAAAGGTACAAGAGGGATACATGAAAGCATTAGACAAGTTGGTCCCCGCCAAGGAGGAGTGTGCTAGATTGCGCCTTGAATTAGGCAGATACTTTAGTTGCACTGGTAACTTTGGTTCTTTCCATGCAATGGAAGACAAGGACAGACTTGATGGTCTCACATGGTGGGAAGCATATGGCGGCATGGGACTTTTGCCAAAGTTGGGAAAAAAAGTTCTCTCACAAGTTGTAAATACTTCTTTTGTAGAGAGGTGTTGGAGCACCTACAGCTTCATACATAATGTGAGAAGAAACTGGCTGAATGAAAACCGAGCAGAAAGCTTGGTTTATGTGCATTACAACTTGAGGTTGTTGAGTCATTATTGTGATCGGGCATATGAGGATCAATCATATAAAGTTTGGGACAACAACCCAGAGGATGATAATTTGGAGGACGACACTGTACATATGGAAGAATTGGAAGTAGAACATATGAGGGATGATGATGAAACAACAACAACCATGCCACTGCCACACCCAAGGCCAGTCCCACCATCCAGTAGCAGTGCGGGTGCCAGTGCCAGTGTTCGATTTCCAGCGATTGTTCCTTTGCAGATTCAGCCTCCACCTACATCCTCACGTTGCCGTCCGCCTTCTAGTTATGGTCGTGGTACTCTTGAGAGTACTAGAAGATCACCATTGCCTCGTGGTTCTCACAAATTAGACATTTCTCGTGGGCGTGGAAAGGGTCCAGCGAATAGATAAAATAGATTTGTTGTTTACTAGTCTTTTCTATTTTCTAGTAGTTTTTAACTTTTATAACTGTTAAACAATTGAAACTCGACTCTTTCATATTTATTATGATAATTTTTGTAAACAGTATATGACAATTTAAGTTTGAAGTTTGAATTTGAAAGGTGAAACTTTGAAGTTGGCATTTATATGTTTATAAGTCATTATGAATTATGAATATGATGCTTTATGAAAGTTCATTTGATTTCATTTTATAACATTTCATTTCATGTTAAATATTCTTTGTTGTAATGGTTATTAGTTACACTTACCTTACAAGTACAACTATGGTGATCAATGAATCAATGATGATAAATGTTATATATCAATGATGATAAATGTTATATATTGAATTTTGAAAGCTTGAAACTTTAAGATTGATGATTCATGAGACTCAAGAGTCAATATGTTGTATGTTTCCAACTTGTGGGCATGGTTGATGAAGATTATAACTTCTAGATGATTGATGTTATATGGTTCAATCTATGCTTTTTTTTTTTTAATCTTTTTTATTTTATTTATAAATTATATGTCTAATTCATCATTTTGCATGCTTTTGTTGACATATATGCATTAAAATAAAAAAAATAAAAAAAATATAAATATTTAAAAAAAATGCTCCCCGAAACGCTCTAGACCAAAATCTTTTGAAAATGGCGCTCCCGCTCTTGCTCCCGCTCCCGCTCCTGTTCCCTATTTTCGCTCCCGCCCCCAAGTAACCATGATATAGACTCTTCTAGAGCCTTCTACATCATGATCACGTGACTAGCCCCCTTTCCATGGATTATGGGCGCTGATTTGGCATCCTCTCGATTTGTGGTGGTGAAAACAGGAAGGTCAACTTCTGAGTTAGAATAGTTAGAAAAGGTGCAATGATAAAGTGACAAAGTTTTACCCCAAAAAAAACATCATTTGATGATTCAAAACGCTCTTGAAATGTTTCAAACCCCATTTTGCCAAACTATGCCCGTAAGTAAAAATGTCTTGAGTGTTGATTCCTCCACTTTTTCCACTCTGAAAGCATCAAGATGGATGACAAACAATATAATGATACAATCCTTTAAACCATGTGTCCAGGTAGGTATATCCTAAGCCTTCCAATCCTATGCAGGATGAAAGAACCTTTGAGTGGAGTCTATGAGGACCAGACAAGGTTGACCGTAATAGGCTTAGAATACCAAATACATAACATTACATGTCGTACAAGGCTTTGACTTGCATTCTTACGATGGTGTTGCCCAAAAATAAAATTGGCCATAGGTGCCCCTACTGAAATATGTAACAACAAGTCCAATGCTTAATAATAGATCACGTCCTTTCGGGAAATGACACCATACACAAATGCAAATTGTAATATTTCAATGGTTAGAGACAGTGTTGCACAATCCTTCCCCCCCTCGCCCAAGGATCCAAGGCTGAAACCGCATCACGTACGGATCATTGGGTGATCCTCCGACGGAATCGCGCTTCTGAAAATCAGATCCGCGGTTTCACCGTTTTGAGGCGATTCCCGGAAATCTGGAACCACGCAAACCCGATTTGCGATTGCGGATTCTTGATCCGCGAATCCAAAAAAGGATCCGCTGCGGATCTGTGGTGGTTCAGGCACGGATCCGCGCGGATCGCCAGTGGATTTAGAGGGAGATGGGTGGTTTTGCGGGGTTCTATTTTTTTTATTTTTTATTTTTTCTTTGACTTAAGTTGGGTTGGGGCTTCTCGGACACTGTCGAGGTGCTCCTTTGATGCTCCTTAGATGCTTCCTCATGGTAATGCTAAATTCTTAAATTCTTAAAGTAAAAGTGACATTCTCCTTCAACCTTCATTATCATTTTTTTAGTTAAATCTTTAACATTACCATGAAATGATTCGGGATGTTTGAGAGTGGTTCCAATCTCATCGGGCTTCATATGGGGAAAATGGAATTTCATATCGTATTCAAAATTCAACAGACTTAATAGTTTTCAGGAATTCAGGATCAATGAGATTGTGGCTTTTCATTAGATTATATCATGTATGAGGGCATGTGATTGGCATTTAATCAAGAGCACCACTCCCTCTATGTGCTCATGTACCCTAGTGTTGCTGGTGTTAATTGTTGAATTCCTTTGTCATGGCCTTAGAAAAAAATTAACTTTAAATCAAGTCAAAATCATTCATCAAACATGTTAAGCTTTTTTCGACCATATTTTAAGGCTTGGATTAGGTAGTTTGATCAAAATTGGGCAATGTTGACTAATATCCCTAGACAATCGAGGTAGATGCAAAGGCAAGACAAGAGGAGAAGAATGTAGATTCTAGATTGTTGATGCTCGAATAATTAACCAATGATGTACAATGGATTCCATATCTATCTTGATTTTTATACAAGTATGCATGTATTCATATCTTCTACAACTAATTTGGTATTTTGGATGTTTTTTTAATATAAATGCAATATATATATAAGTCACCTGATACTGGGATACGGGGATTCGAGAATCGGATTCAGGATACGGTGACCCCCGGAACAGGACACTTCTGGGACACGATACGTTATATATTATTTTATTAAAATATATATATATATATATATATATATATATATATATATATATATATATATATATATTAAAAATTAGATATTTTTTACACAAATTATGATGATGAGGATTGATGACTTCTCATCAATGCTGATTATGATGATGAGGATTGATGACTCATTGACTCAAGTGAAATGGCCGTTGCAAAAATTGCATTTCCATGAACAATTTTCTCCTCCTCCCTTTTTTCCTGCCCCTCCCTCCCTTGTCACATATTTCCACAATGGGTATTTGGGGTCAACAGTTTGTTTTCCCTGCACATTTGAAGCTGCTGTTGCAGCCCCACTTCCAATAGATGGAATACTTGCAGACCCTGATGAAACAGGGACATGAGGGGCATCTCCAATGGGGGCATTCTTCCCCTTTCTTTGCCCCTGGCTTGCTGCCTTTGATTGAGCCGTGAATACTATAAAAAATAAACAAAAATAACCAAATATATAAAACATATGCACATGCAAACACTAACAGCAAACTAAATGCAAAATATAGAGGGACAGTGCACTTACCGGATGCTCGAATCTCTTCGAAAGAACTCCCTTTCTCCTTGCTAACCCTTTCTTCTTGCAAACCCTTGCTCCTTGCTCACTTCACAAACAGAAAATGGTGAGAAAGAATGAGTGGATTCGGGGTTTTGTAAACTAAAATCGCACTTTTTTGAGACAGCGAATCTGGCTGTACAGGGTACGGCTGTATCCGTACAGGGTACGGTCGGGATTCGCTGTACCCTGTACGGATACGGCCGTACCCCGTGAATCAAGTACGAATCCTTGCGAATCGTATTGGATTCGCCGGATTCGGGATTCGGAGCCCCTGGGGGACGAATCCGGTTTCTTATATATATATATATATATATATATATATATATATAGTAGATGCTTCTGAGATGCTTCGCTTCCTAGATTTTTGGGAAATGATGTTTCCTAGAAATTCATGCTAACAATCCTCAAATTATGTGCCTTTTCTGCCTTGAAAATTGTGCCCTCCTTGCCTCCTTTTTTGTGCTGTCACTGCTCCAAATTTCGCGCTTCCTGCTGTACAACTGACATCAATTAATGCACCTTTGAATTTTGTGCAATGTGTACAGCCCCTTGAAATTCATGCTGAGTTCCTTGATTTTTTTGCTGCAATTAATGTGCAGTCAACTACTTGAAAATCGTTCCCAGCTTCCTTAATTTTCACACAGCTCAGACTGCAATGAATGCACAGTCACTCCCTTGAAAATCATGCCATCTCCTCGATTATCACGCTGCTGTAGCAGCTTTGACAGCTAGCAATAAATGCCTGTAAGACCTCAAAAATCATGCTGACACAGACAGACTGCTCTTCGAATTTCATGTTGTTGCCTTGAAATTGATGTCCTCTCCTTGCTGTACTTTGCTGCTTGCAGCATTACTTCCTTCTCCTGCTGTACTTGCTCTATTAACCCTCTTCTCCTCTTCTCCAAAGCTCATGAAGAATGCATGCAAATGGTGCCTTTTCCTCCCTTGAGTTCCCTTTTTGTTCTCTCATAATGAAGAGATACCTAATCCTAAGATCCAATGGTTGAGATTAGTTCTTAGGCATTGAGATCAAGGGTGCAGATTTAATCTTTCATTGACCCATAAGTCACTTTATCCCCCAAGTCACCTTTTCATTAATTATCCCAAAAAGTCACTTTATGCCTTTATATCTTATTAAGTCAGTTTTACTTTATTTCTCATAAAGTTATGTCAAGGGGGTCATGTTGGACGCTTTTTCCTAGTTTAGACACCGAGCCTTAGGAAACATTATTCCTTGTTACAATTTTTCTAACATTAAGGAATTCAGTTTTGTCCAACTGTCGCTGCCTTCACCTAAACTAGTCCTCCAGTTTAAATTATGGCAATCATCAATAAACAAAGTCCTCCTATTGCACATCTCGTTGGAGTTCCTTGACATGCGTCATCAATAGCCCCCATGCCATTGTCTTGTCAATTTCCAACTCCATAACCTGCCTTTCTGTCTATCTTTTTCCAACTGTTCTAATTTGTTCATATGCATACGTAATCTGATGAGCGACTTGAAATGTAGGAATCACCTTGTTTTGAAACAACATAGTAATTCCTGATACATGACGTAGTCCTTGATACAACAGAAGGTAGGGGCTTTGTGATAGATGGAAGAATTTTTATTTTAAACTTCTTCAACTGTAGGCCTATTCCATACCAATGTTGCAAACATCTTGATAACATTCCGATTTTATCTCGAAATCACGATTTTTGGCCTAGCCGATGTTTGCCAATTTTTACCGATATTTTCCCGATTTTTATGATTTTTTGGTTTTTGGACCCTTGCCGATTTTATCCCTATGCCGATGTTCGCAACATTGTTCCATACCTTTTTACCACCTGATAAGTAGACACGGAGGCTCCACTCCATGAATCTCTGACATATCACGTGCGTTTGTGGCATACTAAACAATACCCCTCATTTGACTACATATTGGAAAATACCTCTAAAATTACATTGTTTAACCCCCTACCAATATGAACCCAATACACCTTCCCAATTAAAAAAACCCTTCACCTTCACTAGATATTATAGGTATCAATTTTTCCATTAACATTTTTCTGTAACTTTGAGCTCCATTTTTTATACCTGCCAATATAAAAACGCTTCACCCCCTAATAGATTCTCAATATATTATGTCATTTTTCCTTAATATATATCCCCCAATATGAATGCACGTGGTATGGTATTGCTCCCCCAATGAAGCCCCGTGTAAGGAGATATCCTCTGCCAATGCTTCTTTAGCAAACGAGCAATGAAAGGTGATTGATTGATTCACCATCGTTTTTACACAACACACATCTGCAGGTTATTGCTAGGCTCTCCTTGGAAGTTCACTAATGTTTCCTGGCACTCCAGAGTTGCCTTTTGCACTCCTACAGCCCATTATAACTGTTGGAGCTTCTTCGTACCATTACCTCTCATGGTCATTTGAGGACTTTAATGAGATTATCTTATCTTATCATTATTCTTATGTATGCTAATTTGGTGAGTTTTCCGATTGGAAAAAGATTTCTTCCAGTTCTACTAATCTGTTTCAAAACTGGGTTCATTCTTCACTTGCTCGTCTTTTGAAATCATTACAACAACAAATAATATTTGAAAGTTGCTTTGCTCTGATTATGTTAATAGGTATTTTTCCCTTGATTGAAATAGCGCTATTGACATATAAAGATTTTGTACTTCAAATTTAAAGAAGAATGTTAACTTCTTGCTATTGTGAGGTACCTGAGTGGGAGCTTTTGATCATATCATTGTGTGGTAAAATTTCAGTCTGCAGTGAACTATGGACTTACGTCACTCTCTCTAAATGACTTGTTTAGATATGAGCTTTATGTTGGTCAACCTCCTTTTTATACGAATTCTGTCTATACGCTTATTCGGCACATTGTGAAGGTACACATCATACTTGGTCAAAGTTATTTTCTTTAACACAAATTGGTTTTTGGCAATGCAAAACTTGCTAGCACTTGTGTGATGAATCAATGTTTGATATGTGTTTAACAGGACCCAGTTAAATATCCAGACAATATCAGCCCTAATTTCAAAAGTTTTTTGAAGGGTCTTTTGAACAAGGTTTGTTTGTAGGGCATCCAAGTATTTTCTGAACTTGATGGTTTTCATAATGGAATTAGCATTCTACATATAAGTTCATTTTATTCTCGTACTAAACTTTTTGAAGACTTATTTTCCGTGTTGTAAATCCTGCTGGGTGTAGGTTTCACAGAATAGATTGACTTGGCCTGCACTTTTGGAGCACCCATTTGTACAAGAGAGCCAAGCAGAGATAGAAGCTAGAGTAAGTTTCTTTATTCTAATAAATTATAAATTTCAATCCTGCAGTTAAACTCATCGGCTAGGGTAGATTGATCCTTTTAATTGTTAATTGTGGTCATTGGCTAGCCAGAACCTGAGGAGTTTCTATTATTTTTAACATAATTTTATAAGCCATGTCCAGGAAGCACGTGCTGCAACTGCGGCTGCAAGAGGATGTGATGCAGCTTGGAGGGGTGAAGTCAATATTGTGATTCCCTCACCAGCTCGAGACATTGCCCGTGCACGTAGCAGTAGTCCCATAGGTAAAGCCAATTGTTATTGTATATGTTGGTTTCATGGCATTGCAAGGAAATTGCTTACATCTGTTTCGCTCAAATGGATTTCAGGAAAGTCACAGACTGATGATGCTTCTGAAAAAGTCACAGAAGCTTCTGCAAATGATCGTCCAGCACTAGTTCCACGTCCATCAAATGATAATGTTCAACAGCAGCAACCAAATATTCCCGGATCTCCTAGTCAGACAGCTGCAAACACTGGTGGGTTTCTAGTATACCTTTCTGTTTGTATCCTTAGGGTTTTACAGGGTTATCTATGCTTGCAAATTTTTATGCTGGAAACTGTCTAACAAAATGCAAACGAGTTTTTTGTTTTTTAACAAATTTTCTTGCGTGTAGTAGATGGTGAAAATACGACAGGACCATGTGTTTTGGGTTTTAATTGTTTGAACTAGAAAAAGCAATCACACGAAGTCTAGTAAAGCAGATTGATATGCAAGTTTTGTACTTCATTTTACGTTGATAACTGAACAAACACTAGCATTAGTTTCTTTGGTTTGGAGGCACTACATTTCATTATTGATTTGCATGAAATTACAAGAATGTTGGATATGAAATCTTCCATGCCTATTCAATTGAATCTTCAATAAACAGTTGACTCATTAAAAACATGAATGCGATGCAAAAGAAAATTTCAACTATTGAACATGAAAAAGTAGTAGAAAATAACCATGAGACAATGAGACAAGAGTTACAGAATTAGTCTTGAGGCCAGGGCAAAACCCACAAGGGGAAAACCCAAAAATCTTTCCCTATGAGAGAGATAGTTCAAATTTCATCAATACATCAAGAAACAAGACATCAAGATAACTTCTTACTAGAAACAAGAGTTGCCAAGCCTCTCCTCCTTCCATCTGAAATTTCGCGCCCTCCCCTCCCTTTCTTCTTCCTTTGATGGAACATAGATAATCAAGTCACAAGTTGATGTGCCAAATGAGCAGGAGAGGTCTCTTATTTATAGTCTTCCAAAGGGGTTGAATGTTGAAAAATGTGTATCTAGGTTTGGTCTTCATTAATATGAAATGTACTTTTGATTCTTGTAAATTATAAAATGAGAGAAAATTTATTATTATTGTTTTTGAAGCATGGGTTCATGATCAAGGTCTTTTATTTTATAGGTCAAGCACCCATTGAGTGGTTCTAGGGTTTGTCCTAAGTCAAAAGAGTCATTGTCATAAGTTGAAGACCCCATCGTGCACATTGTAACTTGTAAAGAAAATTATTTTTGTCTTTAAAAGTGTCAAAATAACCTCTAGGACCAAGTTGGCCTGGTCGCTGACAAGTCGGCTTATTGGAAGAGCCACTTCCACCTTGAAGAGGACAAAGAAGACTTTTGTTTGGGCTATCTCTCTCTCACATGTGTGAAGGAAGACTAGGGTTTCTGCAGCAGATCTAGAGTTTTGATCTACACGTTCAATATTGTAGAAAAGAAGACAAGAAGGTCAAGCAAAGGTCACTAGAGGTCATCCTTAAGCTCCAGAAATGAGAGAAAGGCAGACAAGGTTTAAGGAAGCCTTGGAAGGAAAATTAAGGCTCACACGTGTGGCAACAACAACTGTAGGAGGGTCGAAAATTTTAGGTTTGCAGTGGAGGTCGAAATTCTGCAGCAGAAGGTCGAAGTTGTGCTACTGGAAGAGATTTGACTGGGTTTGACTGGATCAAGGATAACACATCATCTGGAGAGGTTGATCTTGGTCTTGGAGGGTATTGGTTTGAGTCTAAAGGTCTTGCAATTGGTCAATTGAAGAATCTATAAGGAAGAGAAGAGATTTGTGTGTTTTCCTCTCAAGTGGAGAGGTTTTGGCCCTGGCTTGCAAACTATATTCTGTGTTATTGTTCTTCTTGTTTTGGTAGTTTTTCGATGATATACAAACATAATAACAAGTAATAAAGCTAATAAGGTAAAAATACATGACAAGCAATTATCAAGTAATGAGAAATCACTTTAATGATTGCCCTTAAGATTTCTCAACATGGCATCAGAGCTAAGATTGGCTACGGGCATCATGAAGATCTCTACTATAGAAATTTATGAATCTTAATTCTTATGCAGAAATTATTTCTGTTAATCCGGTTAAGCTTCTCCTACTTATACAAGTTATCAACTGAATAAATTCAAGTTAACATCAAAGAAAAACACATAACAGATCTCTACTAATTCAGATCTAGAATAAGCACATGCACACATAGACAAAGTGACATAGTTATTTCTGGACAAACTGTCCCCGGAAAAACCCAATGTGGGAAAACCAGTCTTTGGCTGCTGGAGGTATTATTAAGAATATTTCTGAATACACAACTCTGGGTTCCAGATCTGGAAAACCCTACAGAGAAAACTCTAGATCTATAGCACCTAGCTGATCTAAGACCAACAATACTGACTTATCCACACCCTCAAACAAGATTTACAGAACTCAGCCAGATCTAGGCCTAGAAACCCCAAATCTGCCCCTGAAAGACAATGCGTCAGCCTCTAAAGGCCTCCAAATGCTCAACGCTGTCACTGGAAGAGACTACATTACCCCAGACTGGGTGACGCAGTCACTACGCTGCCCCTAAGGGTCTCTGCGTAACCCCTGAAGGGTTTCCTGAAAATCACATTGTCCTTGCTGCTGCTGCTGCTGCTGCTACTGCTACTGCTGCTGCTGCTACTGCTGCTGCTGCTACTGCTGCTGCTACTGCTGCTGCCGTCTGCTGCTGCTACTGCCTTCCTCTGCGCTGTCTTTCCTGATCTCTTCTCTGCTTCTTGTGTATTGTAGACCCCGAGATCAGATCATCCCCTTGGTCTAAATTCCCCTCTCTGCAACTGAAACACTTGAGAATTCTTAGCAACCCTGCCCTAGAATCTCAGCTTAGCTTCAGTGCTCTGCCTCTGTGTGTCTTACAAATGACCCCAAGCCTTTCCTTTATACTTTTCTCGTTGACAAATCAACGACCCGAATTAAATCTTTAATCGTGGCTAAAATTAAAAGATTGCTTGATGTTAGGTAATGACAAGAGACAATTTCATTACATGTTTAATTAAATTCACTTTAATTATTTTATTTTCCTAAGTTTTAACTTAGGAAATACATTAAAATAAGTAATTAATTTAATATCTCCTAAACTAGATGAAATTTCAAACCCATTTTACGGGTCTTGTGGGTCAATTGAACTCTAGTCCTTCCTCAAAATTTGGGACCTAGAGCAGAACTGATGCTACCCCAAATACACAAAATCTCAACATCTACTACATTGAAGAAGTTTCTCAAGAAGTGTTTAAAGGTAGGAAGCCATCTCAAGAAAGGTATCAAAGAAGTATGGAATCGCCTATTTACTCCAAATGAAGAAAGGATCAAGACAAATGGTGAAGGATTCTTCTTAGCACTTACATGTACATTCCAAGATGAGAGCATTTGGGTGATTGACAATGGAGCATCAAGATACGTGACTGGTCATCACAAGCATCTAAAGACTATCAAAAGGAAAATCCTTTTACTTAGTGGAACTTGGAGATAATAAATGCTATCTTGTAAGAGGAATTGGATCAACTTTTATAGAGCTGGAAAATGGAAGCAATATTCATCTCAACAACATCCTATTTGTTCCAAGTTTGCATAAAAACTTACTTTCCATTTCTAGTCTAGAAGATAAGGGTGATAAAGTGGCTTTCATTGATGGAAAAGTTGTAGTATGGAGTAAGAACTCAAGCATAGAAAATGCTAGAGTAATTGGTATCCGCGAAGGAAGACTTTATAGGTTGATATCTCCTCTTGCTCAAGTCTGGGTTCACATTGAAATTCGCGCATGTGAACTCTGGCATAGAAGATTTGGTCATCTTCATTTCAAAATTCTTCCAACTCTAAGTTCTATCGCAGATGGAATCCCTGAATTAAAAGAAGATTGTGAAGGAGTATGCAAGGGATGTGCATTGGGTAAGAACAGTAAGGGACTAGTTGGAAGCATTGCTTGACGGTCAAAATAAATCTTGGATCTTATTCATTCAGATGTTTGTGGCCCTATGACTAAATCACTTGGAGGTCATCTATATTATGTCACATTCACAAAATGATCATTCAAGAAAAACTTGGGTTTACTTGATGAAATCCAAGGATGAAGTATTTATCAAATTTCAAGAATTCAAAGTTGAAGTGGAGAACCTTGCAAAAAGAAGAATCAAGATATTAAGATTCGATAATGGAGGAGAATATGCATCTAAGGAAATCATCGCTTTTTGTAAGGAGTTTGGCATTAAGAGGGAGCTGATAGTTCCATATAATCCCAAACAAAATGGAGTTGCAGAACGAAGGAACCGATCCATTGAAGAAAGTTTAAAAGCAATGTTGCATGATCAAGATCTACTGAAATTTTTGTGGGGAGAAGCCATGAAGACAACTATATACATTAAAAATCGAAGTCCCCACAGGTAACTAGATAACAGAACTCCTGAACAAGTATTCACTGGGAAGAAACCAACTATGGATCATCTCCAAATATTTGGTTTTTCTGTATATATTCATATACCGAAGGACAAAAGAAAGAAGCTAGAACCTTCATGCATGAGAGGAACATTTGTTGGCTGCAGTAACCCTTCTAAAGTCTATAGGATCTACATAAAAGAAGGACATCAAATGGAAGTCAGCCGAGATGTGATATTTGACGAAAGCATTGCATTTAAGAAATCAAAAGATCTCCCTATGGACTCTAATGATGAAGAACTTCCTGTATTCGAAGAATAAGTTACTAGGAAGGACGAGGAATCAAATCATGAAGATGAAGGTCCCAATGAACTTATACAACTTGTGGCCATCCCCAAATCTAGAAAAAGACCTAACTGGTCGAAGTCTACACTTCTAGGTGTAGAAGGTCATGGGGCAACTCAAGGTACATTCAGGGAAAGCAAGAAGCCCAAACAATATTATTGGTATGCAACCTACATGACTAAACTAATAGAAGCAGAGCCATCCTCTTTAGAAGAAGTTGTCACTCACCAAGAATGGAAGGATGCCATGAATGAAGAATATCATTTTATAATGAAAATTGGAGTTTGGGAGATCGTACCTAGGCCCGAAGACAAATTTGTGGTAACTTCCAAGTGGATCTACAAGATCAAACATGCGGACGATGGAAGCATCGTTAAATATAAGGCAAGATTTGTGGCTAGGGGCTTCTCTAAACAAGAAGGCATTGACTATGAAGAGACATTTGCTCCAACAACAAGGTATACTGTTATTTGTTCGTTGGTCTCTTTGGCAACATCGATTGGATGGAACATCCACCAAATGGATGTCAATATTGCATTCCTGAATGGCACAATTGATAAGGAAGTGTATATAGAACAAACCTTGGGGTTCGAAGTCAAGGAAAAAAAGACATATGTTTGTAGGCTAAAGAAGGCATTATATGGCCTTAGGCAAGCACCAAGGGCATGGTATGCTAGGATGGACGCATACCTACAAAGATTAGGCTTTTTAAAGAGTTTTGTTGATCCAAACCTCTATATTAAGGTTGTGAGGGGAGAGTCGGAATCATTCTTTTGTATGTGGATGATCTTCTCTGGATAGGTGTGGAAGGTCGAATTGAAGAAAGTAAGAGGCAACTAACAACAAAATTTGACATGAAAGATCTAGGGTTGATGCACTACTATTTGGGACTGAAAGTCTGGCAAGGACTTGATGAAATCTATTTAGGGCAAGGGAAGTAGGTGATCAAGATGCTAAAGAAATTTGACATGATGGATTGTAAACCAATGACAACCCCAATGATCACAAACTTGAAGAGACTAAGGGGTTCGAATCAAACCCTGTGGATTCTTCCAAGTATAGACAATTGATTGACTCACTGATGTACTTGGTGGACACACGACCAAACTGTTGATTTTGGGGTAGCATTGAATGTGCTATAAGTCTCAAATTTTGTGGAGAGGGTTAGACACATGTATTCCAGGTAACTGTAATGACCAATAGTTGTATATGCAATGGAAATATTAAAATACTTCATAGACAAAGACATCCATTGTAGGGTAGAAATTGTAAATTGTATATTATATAAAAGAGTTGATGATAGGATGATTACAAATGAGAATGAGGGTCTTCTTTTATACTCTAGGTAGGTGCCCTTTAACGAATGGCTATGTCTCTACGACATGCCTCTTCATCACTAACTAACTAATTATTATTTAATGACTTATTATTTATTATTACATTTACATTTATATTTATTATTATTTTATTATGAATTATATTCATAACATTGCCTCTCCCTTCAAGAAGCTTTGTCCTCAAAGCGTACTTAAGAATGATCGGTTCTCTTCTGTCGTTTGAAATATCTTCTCATTTATGAGGTTCCATCCTTGTTGCTACAAGACGATACGATGTTCTGAGCGATAGACAAAATTATCGTACTGAAAACAGATCAGAACATCCTAGAGTAATCTTCTGGTGAATCTTTTGATCTTTAGAAATGGGTGGTGAGTAGTTATCGTATGACTAGATTGAGCTTACTTCAGTATTCTTCGGAACATAAGTTTATTTATGTTTTGCGTGATATAGATTTGTAGATTGATTAAGGTATCCACTCTTGTGATTGGGATGTAGATAAGGAATTTGTGTTTGAACTTCCTTGAATATTTTAATGGTAGTTTCCTTATTTGCATTAGGCATTGTTGTTGTTGACTTAATAACTGAATCCTTGTTTGGGGTGTCGTCTGTTTGAACGACAACCTCTGAGTACGTTTTTACTTCAATAGGGTTTGGATTTGACTGAACTGCGAGATTAATGTTATTGATGTTTGTTTCTTCGACTTGGACTGCTACATCTTGAGATTTTGATGCTTCCTTTGCGACACGTTCTTTGAACTTATTTGTCAATGATTTCTTTTCGTCCTTAATTTTTTTAATCTGTTTAAGAAGATTTTGATTATGATTTTTGGGACCTAAGCATTCCTCATTATCTGAATCAACTGTATTTTGGCCTTCATGCTTATCGTCTTTTAAACACTTGATTTGTTCTATTAATGTTTGGTTAAGGCTCTTTAAATGTAAATTTTCTTTTGTTGTTCTAATAAACTCTCTTTGAGTTCCTTCTTTGATGCTCTAGCTTTCTTGACTTGTTCGAGCAACTTTTCTTGGTGTTCTCGGAGGCGCGAAACTTCTTTGTCTTTGCTAGAGATGACTTCTTCAAGCTCTCTTTGCTTTCTTGATATAGTTTTTTTGTTATCTTTGAACATCGAGTCTGAGATATTCTTAAAGTCTTCATATGCAGACATTATCGATTTTGACTCGATTGTTATGTCTCGAAATGTGACCATCTTCCACTTATAAGGAAAAGTCAAAACTTATTTCTCCATGTTCAACATGAATGAACCCAAATCCTTAAACCAAGATTGACCGAGAATGACGTCAATCTTTCTATCATACATAGTTACAACAAGAAATTGAGTTATGTACTCATAATGATCTATTGTCACTTGTAAATCACTAATTTCATATTCTTTTTTGTCACAAATATTTTTCCTTTCACCAATGCTTGACTCTATAATTAATAGCTGATTTGCCAAATTAATGTTGATGTAGTTTTCCTCATCGCGTGTGCTGATAGCGATATTAGTTTCTTTTCTTTGGATACTTCCTTTTAATGTAATTAATCTATGATCCATAACTGAAAGACCTTTGTAGGAAAATCGATCTTCCTTCGTCATTTTAGACTTGAGCTCCATTATTTCCATCATTTTTTTTTCATGATTGATCCTATTTTTGTTTGTAGAGATGACTTTAGGTATTATGTAATCGTTTTCGCCTCTTTCTCTTTTTATTTTTATTTTTTGGTTTTGTAATTTTGAATTTGATTTTTTTTTATGAAGCCCTTCAAAACTCTAATCCTTCCTTTTTTTTAGTATATATAATTCAATTAATTAATTATTTTTTAAATTTAATTAATCAAATTATAATTATATAATTTTAATTAAAATATATATATATATATATATATATATATATATATTGTTTAAGAAATATATACGATTGGATTATAATGTTCATACGATCGGATTATAATACGACTGAAATATCTGGATTGACCAATGAATGCCCTGGTTTAATCGATTGTACAACTGACGGATGAACCTGACCCGACGCAACCCTTTTTTTGTGTGGCTCAATGCCTGACCAGGGAGGGGGCACGATGGTTGACAGAGGTGGCTCGATGCCTGACCGAGGGGGTATGATGGTTGATGGAGGGTTGTCGACACCGTAGAAGTTTGTACAACGAAGCAATTTGGTAGAGAGCAAAAGTGATCCGCACAACGCAAGGAGTGATGGCGTTGGGAGGTTCTAATGAAACATCGTCGATGACAGCTGCAGAGTGAAATTCGTGAAAGGGGAATTTGTGGTGTGGATCGGTGGCAGCCGCGGTCGATGGAGATATGCAACGATGATCGATTTATGCAGTGGCGACTATGGCAAGGTGATGTTGGATGTTGCGCAGCTGTGGCGGGACGTTGATGGTGGTTGAACAATGGGGGTCTGACAATGCAGGCGACAGGCTAGTCAGGCACGACCGCGGGTATGTGTATGCGGGCCAGGTAAGTTTGTTTTTATTTATATATTATTTTTTCTATATTTTTTTTGTAAATAATATTTTTTTGTTTTATTTTTTATTTCTTTTTTGATAATATGTATTTTTTTTCTAATTTTATTTTATATATATATAACTATATAACTATATATATATATATATATATTTTTTTTTTTCTTTTTTCTCTTATATATATATATTTTCTTTTAATTTCTAGTACTATTTTTTTCTTTCTATAGTAGTTTTTTTTGTTTTGTTTTTAAATTCTATTTTTTGTAGTCCTTGTATATATACTTGATTTTTTTATTTTTTATTTTTAAATTAATGGCCGCCTCAATGACAAATCTAGCAGAATGGAGAACTTCCGAGTTGTAGTGAAACACTTGAATTTTGACGAATACAAATGTTAACGACGTTGATGACCAAAGTCCTGGTAATCAACCACGTGGAATGGAGAATCTCCAACATTGGTTTAGCGAAATGCTTTGATTATGACGGAAACAAGGTTGACGACGAGTTGAAGGCCAAAGGCCGGTGATCGAAGAACAAAGCTTTGATACCAATGTAGCGAGTAATAGTCTTATACGCAACAAATATTAAAATACTTCGTAGACAAAGACATCCATTGTAGGATAGAAATTGTAAATTGTATATTATATAAAAGAGTTGATGATAGGATGATTGAAAATGAGAATGAGAGCTTGGTTTTATACCCTAGGCAGGTGCCCTTTCACGAATGGCCATGTCTATAAGACATGCCTCCTCATCACTAACTAGCTAATCATTATTTAATGACTTATTATTTATTATTACATTCACATTTACATTTATTATTATTTTATTATGAATTATATTCATAACAATAACCTAGAAATCCTTTGGTGAAATTCCACCCGGATTGTATTCTATTAAAAGAATTTTTTTTTTAAAGGGACCCTAAGTTTAAACTTAGGAAAATAAAATAATTAAAGTGAGTTAATAGAATATGAGTGTGAATGTTCTAGAAAATGCGGATCAAGTCAAAAGTTGATCTTAGCCATTGATTAGAGATCTAATCTGGGCTATTGAAGTCTCAACGAGAAGACTATAAGAATGGCTTGAAGGGTCATTTGGAAAACACATCGAGATAGAGAAAGAATCCAAAGATCGAAATTATTTAGCGAGTAGTGCTCAGGGAGAAGATCAATCGAGAGCATTCTCATAGAGAGGGGCAAAGATAATTTCCAGAAGGAAGAATTCTAGATTTGGAGAGTGCATAGAGAGAAGGCAACATGAGCCACATGCAGTTGCGCAGAGCCAGTGATGCAAAGATTACGTTGGGACTGCACAACGCTGCAGAGGGAGTTTCTTTTTCTGTTGAGGAGACAACAAAGGGTCAGTGCCAGTTCCTGGAGGACATTTTTGGAGGGCAGTAGATTCCAATTTTCAGCATACAATGAATGCCAGTGCAGAGGCAGAGAGCAACCACAGTTGTGACGCAGAGATTGCGTGGGTGACAATAGCGGAATGTTCACATGGTATCAGAGCCGACAGATCTAGAAAAGCCAGTACTGAGTAGTAGAGGGAGGAGACTATGTAGGCAGTGAACCAGTTTCCCCAAAGGATTGCACAACAGGCTCAACATAAGGCCTCAGAAGGGACGCAACTTGTTTTTCTGAAGGGAAAATAACACAGATAAGTATGGAAGACTTAGATATCTTATATTCTAGAATGCTCTTTCTCTGCCGTCGTTGTACTCTTGGCCTGGGATCAAACCATTCCGCTTGCTAATACTGCCCCTCATTGCAGCTGAAACACTTTTGAAATTCTTAGCAAACCATGCCCTAGAATCTCAGCTTAGCTTCAGTGCTCTGCTAGTGTTTGTGTTCTCCAACTGACCTCAAGCTCTTCTCTTATACTTTTCTCGTTGGGAAACCAACGTCTGTGATCTAATTTCTAATCGACGGCTAAGATTAGAAGCTGCTTGGTCCACTTCACTTACGTCATTCTCATCACATGTTTAATTTAATTCACTTTAATCTTTTAATTTTCTTAAGTTAGACTTAGGGTCCTTAATTAAGAAGATTAATATTTGAATAAAACTTAAACTTGATGGAATTCTTCTAAATGCTTTCTGGGTCTTGGAGATCTCATGTATTCTAGTTCCTCCAGAAATTTTGGGAGCCAGAGCACATCCGATACTAACCCAACGCCCCAAAATCCCAACACTCCCTCTTAGCGAGGAATGTGCTCTAGCAATACACTTCACCCCGAAGTACTGCTCTGATCTCTGGTATTGGTGTCTGCGCTGATGCTTGGCCTGCTGCCCTATCTCATAACTGCACTATCTCATCACTGAAGCTCTATAGACTGCTACTCTGTGCTGTCCTCCTGAAGCCACTGCGCTGCTGGAACTCTGCACTACGTAAACATGTCTCCTTTGTGCTGCCTCTACGTTGCTGCCTCTACGCTGCTGCTGCATCTGGACTGCGCTGCTCCCTCTCCAGCGTCTCAGACTCTGCCTTTGCTTCATCCATGATCTTTGCACCCACCGCTCCAGTCATTTCATGCTACTGTCTTAAGGCTCTCGTGGCACGAATGTGATCCAAGAGTTGGGCTACTTAAGGATCTCGCCACCACTTTGTAGCTGCTCTACAGAACAATATCGCCCCACCTCCGTGGTTCATGAGCGCTCATGGCTACGTCATCGTCGAAGCCATCGTCTGCAAAAGCAGCCTTGGAACTAGAAGCTTCCTTGTCCTTCTTCCTTTGAGGACAACTGCTGGCGAAGTGTCCACGTTCGCCGCATTGGAAACATTTGATCTTTGACAGATCGCACTTATTTTTCCCTTGCTGCTTATTTGATGTTAGGGCTGCATCTTCCTCATCCTCCTTCTTCACCTTGCCCGCTACGGTGCTGGTCTGCCTCTTGGTCATTCGGTGGATCTCCTCTTGTCGGAGGATAGCCCACATATCGTCCCTATTAGGCAGGTCCACTCTACCCAAAATGCTTTGGAAAAATGTTTCCCAGTCCTCTGTGATTGCATTTAGAGCAGTCCTCACCATGACATCATCCACCACCTTGACCACCATGCCAGTCAGCGGATCCCGAATCGACTGTAGCTTGAATCAGAAAGGATCGATTTCCTCTCCCTTGGTCATCATATATTACCTCAACTAGTTCTCTAGAAGCATCTTCCTCTGGACGAACTTCCCTGATACAATGTGGTTAAAGCTTTCCACATCTCACGAGCCATCTTCTTCTATGCTCTGTGTGGTACCACATGATCTTTGACCCCGTCCATGATGAAGCGCTTGGCATGTGCCGCTGCTTCATTATGCTTCGCTAGGAGAGTCGCATCGGTTGGTGTAGCCAGGACGCTCTCTGTATGCTCCCGTAATTTGTATGCCTCCATGACTGTTAGGATTCTGGCCTTCCATATAGCAAAGTTGGATAAGCCGTCCAACCTATCCTGATCACGCAGTTCGTGTGGCACCATCTGCTCAAGTCTACTTTGTCAAAATAGATCTTCCTCTCCCTGCTTCTCAACAGAAACTCGGATCTAGGGTCCTTGGTGAAAAAGGCACCCTTTGCTCCCTTTGACAGTTAATTTCCTCCTTGGAAATATGCCAAACACAACGGATCAACTCTCTTCGATCACCCTACGATCGATCCTCAGATTTCTTTTGGCAATGAAATCTGTTGAGCAACTGTTCTCCTCCTACTCTTTGTCAACTTAACTCGAGTACAATTCTGGATCGGTAGAATCTTCACCCCACCAGCAACTGCTGAAGATCTGCAACTTAGCTTCCGATTGACAACACTCTGCACAATAATCAATTACTGGACTGCGTCACCCTGGCTGGCCTTTGCATGAGCAGACTAGCTCAACGCAACCTCTGCACAGCTGCTAAAATTGGACAAGTAGGTACAAACTCCATGTTGTGATGCTAAGATGAAGATACCAATATTTTTATTGGGTTCCTCTTTCGGAGAGGTGTAAGATCGATCTAAAATTGATCTTAATCCGATGAGCAGAAAATTTATTTTGAATTTATTTTTAATAATTTCAAATATGTGCAGGTTGGCCTTAAGGTTTTACACCCGCAAAAAATGTGTCACACACCTCAGTGATTGATATAAATAGAGTCAACGTTGGAGGACATTTCACTCATCTCATCCTCACACATCATCTCTCCTCTTCTAATTGGTTCGAGCTCCTTGGAGGTAGTTTCAGTTCTGTAATACTCCATACACAGAGATTTAATTTTTGCAGACAAAATATTTCAAAAGCAGTAATGTATTTTAATGAAATCAACAGTGAAATTTAATTGAGAAACAATTATATACATAAGAGAAATACCTGGAACACAGTTGATGGTTTTAAATGGTGGCTCTTCTTCCGTGATGCTGATGCTGTGGATAGTTAAACAATTCACCGAAACAATCAAGTCCTCCCAGCCAATCCGGGAACAATCCCAGACCCAGAGGATGTCTCCTCTGCCCCCGTGCCCAGATTTCCAAGAACAACTGAGACTCCCCGAGATCCCACAATAGGGTGTTGACCCTGGTCCTACTGGGAGGAGTGGAGGTGTTGCCCACTGTTTATCCTCCAATACCTAGAGTCATGGGAGGACTGTGCGAGTCACGCTCCCCTAGACGTGTGATGATGACTACCGGATGCCTACCAGCATGTCAGGTCGACGTAATCGACACTGATATCATTGAGGTCTATGAATGGATCAGTAAAACTGATGCCATGTCATATTCCTGTAGAGGACGGATAGGATGGGAGGGGAAGAGATTAGGAAGGATCGGATGATTTTAGAATAGTTTGAAGATTCGGTGAAGATGGGAAGTAACACTTAAATTACAGATACATACTTATTTAAACGGAAATTCAATCTTAAAATACCAGCATTCTACAATCACCGTAATCTCTAAAAACACAATATTGATATGAGTATATAAAACCCTAAACTTCGGGACGGTTTACTTCCTCCCTTCAGAAAACTTCGTCTCGAAGTTTAGGGTTTTTTATACTCATATCAATATTGTGTTTTTAGAGATTAGGGTGATTGTAGAATGCTGGTATTTTAAGATTGAATTTCCGTTTAAATAAGTATGTATCTGTAATTTAAGTGTTACTTCCCATCTTCACCGAATCTTCAAACTATTCTAAAATCATCCGATCCTTCCTAATCTCTTCCCCTCCCATCCTATCCGTCCTCTATAGGAATATGCCATGGCATCAATTTTACTGATCCATTCATAGACTTCAATGATATCAGTGTCGATTACGTCGACTTGACATGCTGGTAGGCATTTGGTAGTCATCATCACACGTCTAGGGGAGCGTGACTCGCATAGTCCTCCCATGACTCCAGGTATTGGAGGATAAACAGTGGGCAACACCTCCACTCCTCCCAGTAGGACTAGGGTCAACACCCTATCGTGGGATCTCGGGGAGTCTCAGCTGTTCTTGGAAATCTGTCATCACGTAGATTGTTTCGGTAATCTGTTTTCTGTTTTCTGCAGCATGATATTCACTGGTGCATAATCTGCAATGTAAACACTCGTACACATATTACAACATATGCATCTATATTGCTCATAACCAATTGTTACCCATATAACAACCTCTACGTATTCAAAATACTTTGATATGTATAATATCAATCCTAGAACTTATATATAAAAAAGAAAATTTGTTCACATAGGTATCCATATGTTCAATAAAATTTCTCATTTCAGATGCTGCTTTTGTTTAGTTCATTCATGTTCTATTTATGATGCACTGCTTTAACCGTTTTCAATCTGTATACCCATATGTTTCACTTTTCATATTCGAAATGTAGTTACTCTTTTATTTCCTTTCCTTGAATTATTTTTGAAATGCAATGAAATAATTTGATAGATATTTTCATCTATAATGTCTAATTTATGACTTCACATTCTTGCAATGTTAATTTAAATGACATATTGCATATCGGTGTCCATGCACCAGTAAATTTTAAACAAACAACATATATCCTGTATCAGTAGAGTGAAGTAGCATTCTAGCTTTATAGGTATCCATGTACCAGCAAAGTAAAAACTCATCTTTACATAGTGTTTCAAAATGTCAAGTATCAAAATAGAGCAGTCATATACATAAAAGTTTTCAGTTCTCAAAATTTAGCATAAGCTGGGGTAATTCTGACAAAAAGTCTCAGCATCCTCCCAAGTCGCTGATCCAGGACTATACTTGTCCCACTGGACTTTCACTTGGTCTATCCGGTGGTTCCTAAGCTGTCGAACCCTACATTCCAGGATATATGTTGTTGTTTGTTTAAAAGTCACTGGTGCGTGGACACCGATATGCAATATGTCATTTACATTAACATTGCAAGAATGTGAAGTCATAAATTAGACATTATAGATGAAAATATCTATCAAATTATTTCATTGCATTTCAAAGATAATTCAAGGAAATGAAATAAAAGAGTAACTACATTTCGAATATGAAAAGTGAAACATATGGATATACAGATTAAAAACGGTTAAAGCAGTGCATCATAAATAGAACATGAATGAACTAAACAAAAACAGCATCTGAAATGAGAAATTTTATTGAACATATGGATACCTATGTGAACAAATTTTCTTTTTTATATATAAGTTCTAGGATTGATATTATACATATCAAAGTATTTTGAATACGTAGAGGTTGTTATATGGGTAACAATTGGTTATGAGCAATATAGATGCATATGCTGTAATATGTGTACGAGTGTTTAAATTGCAGATTATGTACCAATGAATATCATGCTGCAGAAAACAGAAAACAATTCACCGAAACAATCAAGTCCTCCCAGCCAATCCGGGAACAATCCCAGACCCAGAGGATGTCTCCTCTGCCCCTGTGCCCAGATTTCCAAGAAGAACAAAGACTCCCTTCAAACAATTAAATCTGACAATTCAATCTCCCTTCCACCGAATCCCCCTTTTTCCCCTCAAAACCTCCTTATATAATTTTTTTTTTCCACCGCCATTCAACCTCCTCACCGCCTCTTCTCCATCTAGATAAGGTCTTCTTAAAGGATGGTACGATTATCATTTAAGGAGATGTCAGTGGCATTAAAGAGGGGTGTGATCTTTGTGTTTAATTAATCTATTTAGAAGTATACGGCTTGACTTTGAAGGACATTCCAGATTAAGGCTTATATTATAATATTTAACTCAACTTTGAGTATATGTATAAATTTTAATTATTTAAAATTTTATTTTATTTTCATTAATCCTTTTTATATACTTTATGCTAAACCCATATGAATTTTAGTTTGAAACCTTATCCTTAATTTCTAACTTAGGTAAGCCTGATATTAGTAGTTAGGTGTACTAGTGCGGTGTGTGCGAGATAGGGACAGTTGAAGGACGAAGACGTTGTTGCTGTCGTTGTTGTTGCCGTTGTTGTTGCCGTTGGGGCAGCGTTGACTTTTCTGGGGTTGACTTTAAGTTGACCGTGTGGCTATTTTGAGGGCTGTTGTGACAGATGCTGGGTTTGCTGACCAAAGAGACTTTACTGGTTGAAGCATCCTGTTGACCGCCGTAACGCATCACCACATTTTTCTGTTTCTGGTTTGTCTTCTATAGATCCAATGGTATGTTCTATCAGCATTTTACTTGATTGTTTATGTGATTGTTGTGGTGAAAAGTAAAGTTGCATCAAGCATAGAACATCTACATAAATTTACAATAGCGCAGGCTGCTCCTGCATCCCTCTGGAAGGCACTGTGCTGTCTCTGCGTCACCCAGTTGGGACTGCGTCAGCCCCTGCGTGGCTTTTGCTGGCTCTGCATTTTTCTGGTGCTGCGTTGCCCTCTCTGGTTTCTCTGCTGCTGCTGCTACTGCTTTCCTTAACCCGATTTCTTTAGCTGTCTTGTTGGAGATCTAACTTGATCTGCAATTGCTCTGATACCATGTGAAAATTTCTTAAACTTAAGAAACCCTATTGTTAAATCTTGATTTACTTCTACTTACATAAGTTATTAATCTGAATATTCAGAATTAACATCGAAGAAAATACAGTTAACAACCTACACATACAGATCAAATACTGAATAACATGCTAATAGACAAATTGACACAAGGATTTTCTGGACAATTGTCCCCAGAAAAACCCAATGCGGGAAAACCGGTGCTGCTAATTTCTGGAGGGTTTTTATTATTATGCAGATTGTAAGTACAACAGTCTTGGGCAACAAAACTGGCTAATTCGACAGAGAAATATAAATGGCAGCAATACGTCTATCCTGGAGACAGAGAAATATGACTGATTCACACCTTCTAACAGGATTTACAGAACTGAGCCCCTTTTCGGCCTCTGGAAGCCCCAATGCTGTTCTGAAGCCCTCTGCGTTAGCCTCTGTGCTCCTCAGGAAGGGCCTGCGTCACCCTAGAAGGGGTTACGCTGCCCTTGCGTTGCCCTAACTGGGGCTGCGTCAGCTCTGCTTGGCTCTTGCTACCTCTGCCCTGCCCTTTTTGGGCTCTTGGCTAGATTGCGTAGCTGCTGCCTTTGCGGTGCTCTGTAATGCTTCTTCTTTCCCTTGTTGTACTCTTGGCCTGGGATCAAACCATCTCGCTTTCCAATACTGCCCCTCGCTGTAGCTGAAACACTTATGAAATTCTTAGCAAACCGTGCCCTAGAATCTCAACTTAGCTTCAGTGTTCTGCCAGTGTGTGTGTTCTCCAACTGACCCCAAGTCTTTCTCTTATACTTTTATCATTGGGAAACCAACGATCGTGATCTAATCTCTAATCGACGACTAAGATTAGAAGATGCTTGATCCACGTCACTTAAGTCATTCTCATCACATGTTTAATTTATTCACTTTAATCTTTTAATTTTCCTAAGTTAGACTTAGGGTCCTTAATTAAAAAGATTAATTATTTGAATAAAACTTAAACTTGATAGAATTCTTTTAAACGCTCTCTGGGTTTTGGAGATCTCATGTACTCTAGCTCCTCCACAAATTTTGGGAGCTAAAGCACATCCGATGCTACCCCAATACCCCAAAATCTCAACATACGTCAAGCATCCAAGCTGGAGGAAGAAGAGGCAAATTGGAATTCGAAGCAATAGATTGTACAGATTGCAGTTCGAGACTCCAATGGCACTGATAGGCAACAATCTTGATGGCGAGAGAAACTTGAATGAACTATGGCACAAGAGAATGGAACATCCGCACCATGGAACATTGAGGATGCTCAGAGAGACTGTTATTGGTATACCAGTCTTCAGTACAGAGCATGATGACATATGCAGAGGGTGTGTACTAGGGAAGTACGCTAAGGCAAGATTTCCCAGAAGCGATAACCGAGCAGAAGGCGCATTAGGATTGATACACTTAGACATTTGTGGCCCAATGTCCACTAAGCTCTCAACGGTGGCGAATACTTTGTCACCTTTATTGGTGATTACTCCAGGAAGACCTGGATTTACTTCATAAAGACCAAAGATGAGGTCTTTGATAAGTTCAGAGAGTTTAAAGCTCTCTTGGAGAACATGATAGGGAAGAAAAAGAAGGTATTGCGCTTAGATAACGGTGGAAAATATACAGATAGAGACTTCATAGATTTTTGCACAAAGGAGGGAATCAAGAGAGAGTGGACAACTCCATACAATCCACAACAGAATGGTGTAGCGGAGTGGAAGAACATGACTATTGTAGTGGCAACAAAAGCCATGTTATATGACCTTGAACTGCCTAGATTCTTATGTGTAGAGGCATGTAACACAACTGTATATATCCAGAATAGAACTCCTCACAGAGCATTGGGGAAGAAAACGCCTGAAGGAGTTTTCACAGGGAAGAAAACCAAAGTAGTACACCTCCGAATATTTGGAAGTTTGGCATATTGCCACGTGCCAGATGAAAACAAAAGTAAACTTGATCGGACTGCAGAAAAGGGTAACTTCGTAGGATATAGCGAGACCTTAAAAGCATACAAAATCTACATTCCTAGCAACAGAAAAATTGTAGTGAGACGAGATGCTAAGTTTATGGAAGATAGAGCCTTCTGGAAATCTCGTGAGATGCCAGCAGAGGATTAGGTAGTAGAAGTTCCCTTAGTCCAACAACAACGGGGGCAACAGGAAGGACACGCAAGATGACAGACACCAGGATCTAGTACAATTACCAATACTATCATTTCAACATGAGAGGAAGAGTCTGGTAGTTCTCAGCAGATGGAACTGCAAGAACAAGAGGAGCAATTAAGAGAGCCTCCTACCAGTAGTGGTCGAACCGGTAGGGAGGCACCACAAACACTGAGGGATGCAGAGGAGTTCATTGGAGCTCGCAGAACCGAGAAGAGGCAACGTAGACAACCTGACAAATACCAGTCATTGGTAGTGCAGGTAGAAGAACCCTTCAGTTTTCAGGAAGATGTTCAACACCAAGTATGGGTGGATGCCATGGTAAAAGAGTACACTTCTATCATGACGAATGATGTTTGGGAAGTTGTACCTAGACTAGAGAATAGATTAGTTGTAGTTTTAAGATGGATCTACAAGATCAAGTATGCTGCAGATGGTATCATTGAGAAGTACAAGGCAAGGTTCGTGGCAAAGGGGTATGAACAAAAAGAAGGAATTGACTATGAACAGACCTTCGGCCTGGTAGCTAGATACACCTCCATCAGATCTGTTGTATCCTTGACAGCTCAGATGGGATGGGATATTCACGAAATGGATGTCAAGACAACGTTCTTGAATGGGGTGATAGAAGAGGGGGTATACGTAGAACAATCTGAGGGCTTCGAAACCCATGAGAAGAAATCTCATGTATGAAAAATGAAGAAAGCCCTATATGGGCTCAAGCAGACACCCAGAATGTGGTATGTTCGGATTGATAGCTACTTGCAGCAGTTGTGATTTGTCAAGGGTGATGCAGATCCCAATCTCTACTATTTTACTCTAGAGAATGAGCCTCTAGTTCTTGTAATGACTCTGTTCCCTGATTTTTGAATTGTACGTATTTGAACTTAAATTTAAGTAAAAACAGATCTAATGAAACATTGTAACAGTTAAAATTGAAATTTCAGCTTGCATGATTAATCTATACGTAGAGGAATACCTGAAAATCAGCGCAATTTTACAAATCTTGAAGCAGGCTGAAGATTTGTTGAGCACCTGGTGATGTCGTGAACAGATTACCGGAACAATCAAATCCTCCCAGCCAATCCAGGAACAATCCCAGACCCAGAGGATGTCTCCTCTACCCCCGTGCCCAGATTTCCAAGAACCCAGAGACTCTTTCCCAGACAATTTAATCTAACTTAAGCAGAATTCGTTTCTTCTCTCAAAACATCCCCCCCCGCTTCTCCTCCATATCACCTCCCTTAAATAATCTCCCTCCACTGCCTCTTACTTCCCGAGGTCTTATCATTATTAATGGTGATATTATATGTATTTATGGTGGTATACTTTTCATTATATTTGGATAGGAATATAATTTAAACAACCTTCCTCCACCGCCTCTAACCTCCCGAGGCCTTATCCATCCTTATGTTGATATTAAATGTTTTTATGGTGAGGTGATCCACATTAATGTGGGTACGAATATATATTTATGAAGGTGGGATTATATAGTTGTTTTATTTATAGGGCATGGGACTTTATATAGTTGTTTTATTTATATTTAAGTACTTTTAATATTAATCTTTAATATTGCATACTCATTTTTAACTTAAGGAGTTAACTTTATTATATCATTTTCTTTTATTAGCTCTTTTCATAAAATTTATACTTAGTTGAACTTAATATAACTGCGAAATCTTAATATTAAATTTAAACTACCTCAGCTCTTAAGTATTTAAATAGGTAAGTATATAGTACGATATGTGTCTGGCCATGACAGTGCCAGCCTTATCAATTGCCTATATCATTCACTGTATTATCCTTTGTCGTTCTTCAGGATGGAGGTGATTCTGCCTTCCTCACCAACTTTAGTTTAGGGGTTTGGTTTATATGCTCTATCAATATTTTGTTTTTAGAGATTAGGGAGATTGTAGAATGCTTGTATTTTAATATTGAATTTCCATTTAAATAAGTATGTATCTATAATTTAATTTTTACTTCCCATCTTCACCGAATCTCCAAACTATTCTAAAATCATCCTATCCTTAATAATCTCTTCTACTCCCATCCTATCCATCCTCCACAAGAATATGCCATGGCAACAGTTTTACTAATACATTCATAGACCTTAAGGATATCCGTGTCGATTACGTCGACCTGACATGCTTGTAGGCATCCGGCAGTCATCATCACATGTCTAAGGGAGCGTGACTCGCATAGTCCTCCCATGACTCCAGGTATTGGAGGATAAAATGTGGGCAACCCCTCCACCCCTCCCAGTAGGACCAGGGTCAACACCCTATCGTGGGATCTCAGGGAGTCTCAACTGTTCTTGGAAATCTCTCATCACGTAGATTGTTCCGGTAATCTTATTTCGGCAAGGTAATAACTGGTACACAATATGCAATGTAAACACTCGTACACATATTACAACATATGAATCTATATTTTTCATAACAAATTTTTACCCATATAACAATCTCTACACAGTTCAAATACATTTCTATCTATGATATGGATCCTAGAACTTATATAACATACTTGAATTAAAACATTTATCCACATAGGTATCATTATGTCCAATACAATTTATCGTTTAGATACTGCTTATGTTTAGTTTATACATGTTCCATCTATGATGCATTGTTTTAGCCATCTCAATCTGTATACCAATATGTTTCACTTTTCATATTCAAAGTGTAGTTACTATTCTATTTACTTTCCTTCGATCATATTTGAAATTTAATAAAATGAATCAATAGATAGTTTCATCTATAATTTTTAATCTATGATTTTATATTCTTGCAATGTTAATTTAAATGACATATTGCATATCGGTATCCATGCACCAGTAAATTTAAACAAATAGCATATATCTTGTATCACTAGAGTGAAGTAGCATTCTATCTTTATGGGTATCCATGTACCAGCAAAGTAAAACTCATCCTTACGTAATGTTTAAAAATAAATTTTCAAGTATCAAAATAGAGTAGTCATATACATATAAAGTTTTCAGTTTCTCAAAATTTAGCATAAGCTGGGGTAATTCTGCCATAAATTCTCAGCATCCTCCCAAGTCATTGATCCAGGACTATATTTGTCCCACTGGACTTTAACTTGGTCTATCTGGCAGTTCCTGAGTTTTCGAACCCTACGTTCCAAAATATGTAATGGTTCAACCGCTAGGGTTCCCTCGTCCGATACCTGCAGTTACTTCCATTGAAGGTCATGAGATTTATCATCAATATAGTGTCGTAAGGTAGATACATGAAATACATTATGAATTTTGTGCAGGTGGGGTGGCAGTGCAAGGCGATAAGTGACAGGTCCAACGTTTTCCTGAATTTCAAATGGTCTTATAAACCGAGGGGATAATTTTTTCCCCTTCCAAAACCGAACGGTGCTCTTATTTGGTCTGATGTGGATGAAAACCTAATCTCCCACTACATAGCTTCTATCCATCCTATGAGCGTCAGTATAACTTTTTTGTATATCCTGTGCCTCTTTCAATCGTTGCCTAATCAATTTTACCTGATCCTCCATCTCTTGGATCAATTTTGGTCTGATGATTACTCGATCTTCTAACCTGTCCCAACTCAACGACGTTCTACAGGGTCTTCTGTATAAAGATTCAAATGGCAGCATCCTCATAGAACTGTGATAACTATTGTTGTAAGAAAATTATACCAAGGGTAAGTACTTTTTCCATTGCAACTGTTGGTCCATAACATACATCCTTAGCATATCCTCAAGTACTTGATTTACCCTTTCTGTTTTCCCATCGGTCTCAGGATGATATGTTGTACTCAAATTTAACTGAGTTCCCAAGGCTGACTGCATATGATTCCAGAACCTTGAGGTGAACCGAGGATCTCTGTCGGATATGATTTTCTTAGGTACTCCATGAAATCAGATAATTTCATTTATGAATACCCATGCTATGTCAGCTACTTCATAAGTATCTCTTACCGAGATGAAATGGGCACTTTTTGTTAATCTATCCACCACAACCAGAATGGCATTATGCTTTTGTTGCATAAGAGGCAACCAGATGATAAAATCCATATAAATTATCTCCCATTTGGTCATAGGGATGTCGTGAGGTTGCAAGAGACCTACTGGGTAACGATGATCCGCTTTTACCTGTTGAAATTCAAGACACCTAGCGACAAATTGGATAATGTCGTTTTTCATGCCTGACCAGAAGAAGAGTCTCTTAGTGTCAGCATACATCTTCTTTACCCCAGGATGTGCACAATATATTGTTCGGTGTGCTTCCTTCAAGATGGTGTTTCGGAGATCTCCATTATCTGGTATATACATCATTCCGTGAAATCGTAGAATTCCTTCCTCTTCCACATCATATCCTTCGAACTTAGGTTCCTTCGAATGGTTGCTTTCGAGCCCCGACCTTACTTTTAAGTACCAACTATCTCTTACAAGATGTGCAAGTACTCGATCTCTTAAGTTCACCCTGATAGGTACAAGGGAGAATATTCGAGGTATTCTACTTAATGCATCTGCTACCACATTCTCCTTCTTTTTTATATATGAAATCACAAAATCGTATTCGCTTAGGAGTTCACTCCATCGTCTTTGTCTTGCATTCAAGTCTCTCTGGGTGAATAAATACTGCAAACTTTGGTGGTCATTTTTAAGCACAAAGTTTCTCCCCACCAAGTAATGTCTCCACATCTTTAAAGCTAAGACCACCGCGGCTAACTCCAAATCATGCGTAGCATAAAGTTCTTCATGGGTTTTTAATTTTATTGAAGCGTATGCTATTACGCCTCTTTCCTGCATTAATACTGCGCCTAACCCTTGCTTAGATGCGTCGGTACACATAGTAAAATCTTTATCCATATCCGGTACTCGCAAAATCGGTGCATTAGTCAATAATCGTTTAAGTTCAGAAAAAAAACTTTATTACACTCCTCAGTCCACTCATACTTAACACCTTTGCGCTGGAGGTTTGTGATCAACTTTGCAATTTTGGAAAATCCCTTCACAAACCTTCGGTAGTAACCTGCTAAATACATAAAACTATGCACTTCATGTGCATTCTTAGGTATCGGCCACTATCTGACTGTATTTACCTTTTCATGATCTACAGAGATTCCTTCGCCTGATATGATATGACCTAAGTAATGGATTTCCTTCTGAAAGAAAACGCAGTTGGATAATTTTCCATATAACTTGTGCTCTCTGAGACAAGATAACACTATCCGAAGATGCTCTTCATGCTCCTTCTCATTCTTAGAGTAAATGGGAATATCGTTCAGGAAAACTTGTACAAATTTGTCGAGATATTTGCGGAGAACTCTATTCATAAGGTTCATGAAGACTGCAGGTGCATTGGTCAACCCGAATGGCACCACAATGAATTCATAATGCCCGAAACGAGTTCTGAATGCAGTCTTAGAAACATCACTTTCGCTAATTTTGAGTTGATGATAACCCGATCGCAAATCGATCTTTGAAAATACTGTAGCTCCTTTCATTTGATCGAAAAGGTTGTCAATGCGAGGCATTGGATACCTATTCTTTACCGTGTCCGGTTCAAATCTCGATAGTCCACACACAGTCGTAATGAACCATCTTTCTTCTTGACAAAGATTACAGGAGCACCCCATGGTGAAAAACTGGGTCGAATGTGCCTTACGTTTAATAGTTCTTTCAGCTGTATTTGCAATTCTTGAAGTTCCGGGGCAGTCATTCGGTAAGGAGTTTTAGATATAGGTTCCGTACCAAGTTTCAATTCAATGGTGAGGTCTAGCTCTCTTCGAAGAGGCAGTCCAGGTAATTCCTTTGGAAAAACATCCGGAAATTCTGATAGAATCAGATACTGATCTAAGGAAGACCCTTTTTCTTTGCTTACCTCTTGAACTGCATACACTTGACAACCTTTCTTTAAGCACTGCTTCATTTGCATAGCTGAAATGAAACGTAAGGATACTTTTCTCTTAATACCCTGTATTTGGATTGTCTCTCCCACGTCATTCAAGCAAAGTATTGTTTTCTCGGAACAATCTACCCATGCTTGATGAGACTCTAACCAATCCATTTCTATCACCAGGTAGTAAGTACCTAGGGCCGTGACATATACTTTTAGTTTGGTCGAACAGACTCCTAGATCAACCTTGCAATCGTCAACACTTAATTATACCGTTTGAAGGTCTCCCGAAGCCATTTCTACCTGTCTAAAATCGTCTTGTTTGCAGGCTGCCAACCCACATTTATTCAATGCATAAGATGAAATAAAACTATCAGTAGCTCCATGTCAAATAAGATTTTGAGTTTTATTCTTTTGATTGTACCTGAAGATTCCACTATAGTGGATTGATGTGCTGCTTAGTTGTTGTTGACGATAGCATAGATTCTATGATTGCTTTGGGCATCTGATGATGGTTCTTTTCCTGTTCGCCGAGAGTTCTCTAGACAATCACGCCGAAGATGAGGTCCTCCACACCCCCAACAGTCCACCCGGGCTGGCCGCTTTGAGTCTGACTGAGAATTTCCAGACCAAGAGTTCTGTCCCCTGGTGCCGCTTCCTCTCCCATTCCTCCCTCGATTACTAGTCCCTCGAGACCTCCAAGCACTAATGTTTGAGGACTCGGAAGCCATGGCATTTATGGTCCTGGGAGCTCTTGCGCCCGCTCCTCTTGGGGTAAACTTGTTACCATAAGGAGGTGGTCTCGAGTTATTTTCTCGGAAGAAATTTCGGGGAGTTCTTCCTGTAAATGCCTGCGGTATTGGTTCAGCTGGCCTGAAATCCCTTTTAATCCCCAGATGTTCTTCTGCATAACGAGCACATTCAACTGCCTCTGCCACCGTCGGTGGCTTCCACATTCTTACCATAGCCCTGATTTGAGGATTTAATCCAAATACGAAACGCTTGGCCTGGCGTTCATCCGTGTCTAGATAAGGAACATATTTCACAAGTTCTATGAACTTTATCTCGTATTCTTCCACAGTTTTACCACCTTGGGTTAGAGTATGGAAGGTTCCGGCTTGCTGCTCTTGAAAGAAAGACGGTAAGTATTTCGCACGGAATCGGTCGACAAACAACTCCCAAGGAACGGTATCTGAAGTAAGATGCAACTGTTTTTCCATATTTCCCCACCAAATTAGAGCATTCCCTCTGAGTTGGAATACAACGATCTTTGTTTTAGAAGTTGAAGAATATTCTCTTAATGCGAAGCATCTGATCATCCCTTTCAACCATGCTTCGGCACGTTCTCCAACTCTTCCTCCAGAGAATTTCGGGAGTTTAATGTTTTGCAGTTCCCGTGAAATATCTTCTCTGTGAGGTTTGTCATCAAAATCCTTAGGCTTTTCTGAATGTCTTTCCTCTGGATGACGTCGTTCCTCCTTGTTCCTGGTCGACTGCGACCCTTTTAACGTTTCCAAAATGGCTTCTAATGAGCTCATCACAGTGCTGAGATCGGGTGGGCAACAGGCGCTGACGACGATCTTGATGGTGGTGATGGCGATGGTGAAGGTGGAGGTGGCGGCGATGCATTTCGCTGGCGCTGCCGCCTTTGGTACGTGTTAAACATGGTAATTTTTCCTGAAATACATAATAAATTCATGAGGAGGGGGTAAATTTTCAGACTAACAAAATATAATTTTCGTAAGATTTGAGTTGGCATATGGGTATAGTTCTTTTGCTATTTTACCTGCAGGTAGGTCTTAGTGGTACCGAGGTCAAGGAGGGTGGCAACGCGACCTCCTTGTCCTATGCAGGGTATTTTATGCATACTAACTCTAGAGTGAAATGCAGGGGTTTTCATAGATCATAGTGTTGGTTCGAAAATTGTCTAGAATGTTCTGTTCTTGATGCAGTTATAGGAGTTAGAAGGGTTTACTGACTTTCTGTTACTTATGGCTATAAACAATACTTGGATTCTAACCAGTTTAAATTCTCGTTTTGCTGATGTGTGATTATGCTATTTTAACTTTGTAAAACACAACCTTATAAACCTGAATCATCCTTCAAATAAACGAACGTTTGACTTTCTTTTATATGATACGCCCTATCATAAGCATTGCCCTAATTTAGATATCCACTCTAATATGCCATAAATTTTTTTTTTTTTGTTTAATTAAATAATTAATTTTAGAAATTTAAATAATGAAATATCTATCTATATATATTGGCATAACCTTTATATAATGTGTCAGTTTCTTTTTATACAATACATATATTTTAAAATATCTACGCCATACTTAAAGTTTCAACATATATGCTAGTTGAATTTCCGGAGGTCACGTGACACATCCGACAGTCACATTAAAACTTTATATGTATAACTATACGTTGATACGGCTTGTTGGCTGGCGATTTAAAATTAAGTCTCGTACCACCGCTAGTCACGGGTTCCATTCACATCGCATTTTAATGCGTTTAATATATTAATGTGTTTAATATATACGCTTTTAACCTTGGATAAGGTTCGATATACTCTGTTAATATATCATGGTGGTTTATGATCGAAACACTTGATATTCCGAGGACAACGACACATAACCCAGCCGGATACGACACCTCTGGCAATTATCGGCAAGTCACGCCGTGCGGTGTTGGTGTCTTCGGTGATTAGCTGTCGGGCTATTATAGCTGTATAAACCAGAAGGATCGCATCACCTTCATGAATATACTCCTGTCAGTCCCCCGTGAGCCTTTCAAAATCGAACCCCTTTATAAATAATCGACGGAACATATGGCTAACATAACTATGTTTGAAAGTTTGTATAGCCCTATGGCTTGCTCTAAGATTTCAGAAATTGGTTTTGTTACTCTTCTATCTTTGTGACTTGCTCTCGTTCATATGAACACATCTTCCTTAAATCTTGTATATTATTGTTTTGTCAAGATCCATGTAAACAACGTTGACAATGATGTCGTTATAGTAATACGTGAACAGACCTCCAAAATACTACTATCATCAAAGTATAAGATCGCTGTAGCTACTGATTAGAAAGATCAGTCCATAAGATCAGATAATTCTACAGGACTGGTTATCAAGATGCAAGGAACAATGCCAACATACCATTTGATGCTAGACACAGTCATGCCACACTTTAAAAGATGCCTCTATTATATCAATGCAGATCTCTGTAATTCCTTAGATTAGAGTTGTAATGGACAGGTATTCTCTCTTGATATTTTTTTTTTGAGATTCAACTGAAATATTGTTAAATTGGTGAGGTATTGTCAAAGTGTATCAAGCTTTTGTCTATCTACCGATTTTTTTAACTGTCTGATGGAATTAGGCAGTTTTAACAATTAGAAATACAAAAAAAATCTCCCTTTGTAATTCCCAAAATATCTGATGAATGATATTATCGAAAACATGATTACATCCCTGTTTACGAGCAATCTAGACATGGAAGTTTTGACTTGGCCATTGTGAAAATGTGACACTACTTCTGTTTATTACTAAAACTAAGCACAGGGGAAAGTGAATAACGATTGTCTTTTTACTAATTTTAGTAAGTCTCGCTACAGTGGTGGTCTAGAAGGTGCAGCTCATGTACTTTCATAGTTTTGGATTCGGTTGTTCGCTGTTGATCAGTTATACCTTGCTATGGATAAAGTTTAATAGTCCAAGGCCATATATGTCTAGAAGAAGGCTGCCTTGTATATGCCAGTTCTGTTTTGATCTGTCTCTGGCTCATTCCTAAGATTGCATTCTTTAATAGAATATAGTTCAGTTCCTGCAAGTGTGGTGGTTGGTTTGTGAATATAGACAACAAGAGTCTAAAATCAATTGTTTTGGAATTGATAAATGATAGATCTCTTCTTATCATTGCATTTGACACATCTCTTCCTACAAAGTATGTAATGAAAATATCAGTCCTCCAATACCCAAATCAGTTACCCAAATATGCAAGAACCGAGAGCCAAAACTTTAAATTATTCTTGTAAGTATTAGGTGTTATATTTAGAGTATTTTGGGCTTATTATTGTTTATTATTGTTGTGATTATAATCTGTAACCAAATCTTTGGATCTGATGCATATGATGGTCTGCAATAAGGTGAGAAAGGAGGAAAATTATGTAAGTAAAATACCTCACCAAATCAGTTTATCTGATCATAGGCGAAGGTACACAGCGAAGATCGAGTCGGGTTTGCAGCTAGACATCCTCAGACATATTCTTGGCAGCAAGCAAATTCAAGGCATCTTCAGCTACAACAGTGGCCAAAAGACTTAAAGGTACATGAAGTATGGCCTGCTATCGGAAGTTTTAATGGATATGAGCATCGGTCTATCCATTTTGAAGCAATTGCTAAGAGTGAAGCAATTGCTAAGAGTTAAAACCAGTACCAGGTTCCTCTTTACCAGTACTGATCCATGTAAACCTTGTTAAAACAATAATAAAGTGGCTGAATATTACTAGAAATGTGTTATTGTAATTCTGGGTTTGTTTGTAGTAGAGATTTTACTGTTTCAATGAATATAAACCAGAATGATAGTGTTCCTTAAAATGAATGTTGAAGCATATTACTCTTTTTGAATGGCTTACAACATAGTTTACTTATAACACAGTTGCTAATTTAAACTTAAAATCTGTCTACCTTCCATAACATCATCTTACTAACAGGTCTGAGAGTTTGAAGCATGCAGAAGCTTTATAATGAAACTTAATGAGCCTATAAGGTCGAAAAGGGTTTGAAGCACCCTCTGATACCAAATGTAATGACTTTGTACCCTGATTTCTGAATTGTACCTATCTGAACTTAAATTTAAGTAAAAACATATCTAATGAAACATTGTAACAGTGAAAATTGAAATTTCAGCTTGCATGATTAATCTGTACATAGAGGAATACCTGAAAATCAGCGCAATTTTACAAATCCTGAAGCAGGCTGAAGATTTGTTGAGCACTTGGTGATGTCGTGAACAGATTACCGGAACAATCAAATCCTCCCAGCCAATCCAGGAACAATCCCAGACCCAGAGGATGTCTCCTCTACCCCCGTGCCCAGATTTCCAAGAACCCATAGACTCCTTCCCAAACAATTTAATCTAACTTAAGCAGAATTCGTTTCTTTTCTCTCAAAACATCCCCCCCCCCCGCTTCTCCTCCATATCGCCTCTCTTAAATAATCTCCCTCCACCGCCTCTTACTTCCTGAGGTCTTATCATTATTAATGGTGATATTATATGTATTTATGGTGGTATACTTTTCATTATATTTGGATAGGAATATAATTTAAACAACCTTCCTCCACCGCCTCTAACCTCCCGAGGCCTTATCCATCCTTATGTTGATATTAAATGTTTTTATGGTGAGGTGATCCACATTAATGTGGGTACGAATATATATTTATGAAGGTGGCATTATATAGTTGTTTTATTTATAGAGCATGGGACTTTATATAGTTGTTTTATTTATATTTAAGTGCTTTTAATATTAATCTTTAATACTGCATACTCATTTTTAACTTAAGGAGTTAACTTTATTATATCATTTTCTTTTATTAGCTCTTTTCATAAAATTTATACTTAGTTGAACTTAATATAAATTTGAAATCTTAATATTAAGTTCCCAATTTATGTAATCTTGATATTAGTAGGTAGGTGTACTAGTGCGATGTGTGCGGTATAGGCAGGTGTAGCTATCAAATGCCTATATTGTTCACATGCTAATATCATTTTGTGTATAACTTGGGAATGGGTCGTTACAGTTCTGGTACTATATGTAGATGATCTGTTCCTTACAGGATTGTCTAGGCTCATAAAGGACTGCAAGAAGAATCTTGAAGCATAATTCAACATGAAGGATTTGGGGTTGATGCATTATTTTCTAGGATTGGAGGTATGGCAGAAGAATGGAGAAATCTTCCTAGGGCAAGGGAGATGTGCCATGGAAATTCTGAAGAGGTTCAGGATGCAGGATTGACGGTCCATGGCGACGCCCATAATCACCAAGTGGAAGAAGATAGATGCATCAGGAGACAAGAAAGTGGACCACGCCTTGTACAAACAACTCATTGGGTCACACATGTATCTGGTAAATACCAAGCCAAACATTTGTTTTACTGTCAACATCCTTAGTCAGTTCATTGTGGAACCGAAAATGGTACATTGGGCATCAACAAGGCACATTCTCAGATATGTGCAAGGAACAGTTGGATATGGGTATAGATACACCTGAGGAGATGATGTCAGATTGAGCGGGTTCACAGATGCAAATTGGGTAGGAAGTTCAGCAGATTGAAAAAGTACCTATCGGTACTGTTTCAGCATTGGATCAGGTATGATCTCCTGGTGGAGAACGAAATAAAAGTCGGTAGCATTAAGCTCAGCCGAAGCAGAATATATGGCAGCCAACACAGCAACATGCGAAGCCATATGGCTTAGAAAGCTTCTTGTGAGCTTGTTCGGGAAGAGGATGGAGTCGACTAGTGTTTACTGTGACAATCAGAGTTGTATCAAGCTATATAAGAATCCAGTGTTTCATGATCTGTCTAAACACATAGACATCAGATGCCATTTTATCAGAGATTGTCCAACGTGGGGCAATACAGCTGCAGTACGTTCCCACAAGAGACCAAGTAGCAAATGTACTCACAAAGGCTCTAGGAAGAGCGAAGTTCGTTCAGTTCAGGCAGCATATGGTTATGGTTGAGAACTCGTTTCAGTAGCATATGGGTTTTCAGTAGCAACTAATTAGATGGAGTTGCAGTGCAGTGGTAGTTGACAACAATATGCACTGTTAGTGGTAGTACAGATGCAACGGTTGTGCAGAGTTGATGGGCAACAGAGTCAAAAATCAACAGGGCAGAGGGAGATGCTTCAGGGTTAGAGCAGTGTGCAGCAGGGCATATTGTTAGAGCACATTCCTCAGTAAGAGGGAGTGTTGATTTGGGGTAGCATCAGATGTGCTCTAAGTCTCAAATTTTGTGGGAAGGCTTAGACACATGTATTCCATATAATCCAGAAATCGTTTAGCGAAATTCCACCTGGATTGTATTCTATTAAAATAATTAATTATTTTTAAAGGGACCCTAAGTCTAAACTTAGGAAAATAAAATAATTAAAGTAAGCTAATAGAATATGGGTGTGAATGTTCTAGAAAAGGCGAATCAAGTCAAAAGTTAATCTTAGCCATTGATTGGAGATCTAATTTGGGTCGTTGAAGTCTCAGCAAGAATATTATAATAATGGCTTGAAGGGTCATTTGGAAAACACATCGAGACAAAAAAAGAATCTAGAGATCGAAATTCTTAATTGAGCAGTGCTCAGGGAGAAGATCAATCGAGAGGATTCTCACAGAGAGAGGCAGAGATAATTTCCAGAAGGAAGAATTCCAGATTTGTAGAGTGCATAGAGAGAAGGCAACATGAGCCACAAGTAGCTGCACAAAGCCATTGGCGTAGATATTACGTTGGGTCTGCACAAAGCTGCAAAGGGAGTTTTGTTTTCTATTGAGGAGACAACAAAGGGTTAGTGCCAGTTCCCGGAGGATAATTTCGGAGGGCATTAGATTCCAGTTTCTAGCCAATAGTGAGTGCCAGTGCAGAGACAGAGATCAGCTACAGTTGTGACGCAGAGACTGCGTGGGTGATGCAATGATTGCGCAGAGGCAACGCAAAGCATGTTGTGTCAGGTGCAAGTCAGTTCCAGAATCCCATGGTAGAGTAAGATTTGTCTCACAAGACTTTGTTTGTCAGATTTTTGTATATGATTTGTCAGAATCAACAGTGATAAATTTGTACTTAGAAAATTCAAAAATTACTGCATAATATTCAAACCCTCAGCTACTGCATCGATTTTCCCACATTGGGTTTTTTCAGGGGCAATTGTCCAAAAATAACGGTGTCCATGTGTGTATGTTTGTGCTAGTATTTTTTTCTTGTACTTGTTTATTGTGAAGACTGTAGTGTATTTCATTTCAATATTTATCACAACATATGTTAAATAATTTGTTCGGTTAGACAAATAGAAGAAATTTAATCAGTTGCTGCAGCAGGAATCTGAGTAGCGGAATTTTCACACAAACAATGTTTTGCAGTAAATATTCTCAGTCAGTTCCAAGTGGAGCTGAAGCATGATCATTAGATAGCAGCAAAACATATACTGAGATATCCGTGAGGAACTATCCACCACTACTTGAAATATGATAGGAGGAATGATGTTCACTTGATTGGATATATAGATTTCGACTCGGTGAGGGGGCAATGGGCAAGATGGAAGAAGCACTACAGGAGGATGTTTTAATTTGGGATCCTCCATGATCTCATGGATGAGCAGAAAGCAAGACACGATTTCCTTGAGTAGTGCTGAAGATGAGTATATTGCAGCATGTGAAGTAAGTAAAGAAGCGGTTTGGTTGAGGAAGCAGCTATCCGACCTGTTCGAAGAATCGATGGACCCTACAGTGATACATTGTGATAACACCAGTTGTATATGATTGTTTGAAGACCTAGTATTTCATGGAAATACAAAGCATATCAACAACAAGTATCACTATATTCAGAAGCTAGTACAAGATGGTGTTGCAGCTGCAATATATCTCCACCGATGAGCAGGTAGCTGGAATATTGACAAAATCTTTTCCTGATAAGAAGCTTGTATATTTGAGAGACAAGCTTGGGTTGGTTGATGTATCCTCCCTGGTTGAGAGGGAGACATAGGCACATCATTCTTGTCATCACTTGGGAAGACAAAATGGAGGACTGGGTAAACATCTGGCATTCGATACTCTTTGAGGATGAGGTAGGGCATCCAAGATAAGAGTAGTTGTGGACCGATATTTTTCGAGGACTAGCTATCGAAGATAATAATAGTTCAAAGGAAGGTCATACTCTATGAATACCCGGGTGGGGTATGTACCTTGAGAGAGACAATGATGATGGTCTCTATAAGTCATTGGTCTCACCAGCATCGTGCTTTGATTTTGTGGAGAGATAGAGTTGTTAGTCAAAGCCTTGTTATGTGATAATGCTGGATGATATGATGCTAGACAGATGGGTTGCCAATTTGACTCTTTTTATGAGATCTCTTCAGATTGAGAATGTCCATGTACCATTTATGGATACCGCCCCAGTAAAGAGGGAGTGTTGAAAAATGTGTAACGAGGTTCGGTCTTCATAAATATGAAATGTACTTTGGATTCTTGTAAATTATAAAATGAAAGAAAAATTATTATTATTGTTTTTGGAGAATGGGTTTCATGCTCATGGTCTTTTATTTTATAGGTCGACCACCCATTGAATGCTTCTAGGGTTTGTCCTAGGTCAAGAAGTCAAAGGAGTCATTGTCATAAGTTGAAGACCCCATTGGGCACATTGTAACTTGTAAAGAAAATTATTTGTCTTTAAAAGTGTCAAAATACCCTACAAGACCAAGTGGGCCTAGCAGCTGGCAAGTCGGCCTAAAAGGAAGAGCCACTTCCACCTTGAAGAGCCTATATAAAAGAGGAAACTCAACCTCCTTGGAGCACATACATCCATCAATCATTCTAGTGAAGAAGGTAGGAGAATAAGGCAATGAAGAAGGAACAGGACTAGCTTGCTACTGCTGATCTTTGGCTCTCGTAGCAAGTTATGATTCGAGAGGTGGACTCCTCAAGGATCCTGCCCAACTGAAGATCTTGCAAACTTATAGCTCAATGTCACCCCATCTCCATCTTGGAGATGCCCGGGTACTCATGGGGTACCCATCCTCATCGATCTGATCTCTAAGCCCGTGAGCTGCCATGGCCGTCAAGAATGTCGAATTTGCTCCTCTCTTCCCCCCTCTGCGCAACACTGGTCATGCTTACGCAGTGCTTCTGGAGTTTGTAGATTTGCTGCTCAGATCTTGGAAGAATAGAAATCTCCCAGCTAGGAACTTCGTGAGAGAGAGAATTCCCTCACTATGCTGCTTCTTCTTCTTATGACACTTCTTCTCGGCAAAATCAAGATCTACCTGCAGAAACTATGTCCCACTAGCTCTATGCTGCTCCCTCTGCCTTGGAAAAATTCCGATATGGAGATCTTACCTCTCTTTCAGCACACTCAGAGAGAGACCACCTTGAAATTTTCAGCCCTCTTGGCCTGAACTGCGCAATCCCTCTGGGGATTCAAATTGCTGCTTTTTGTAGCTTTTCAGCCTCCGACTTAGTGCTAGATCTGCTCTTCTTATTTCACGATAAACACTCTGATACCATATGAAATTTCCAATATCTATATCTGGAATCCCTACTGCAAAAAGCCAAACTAATTCTCCTACTTGCAAATCTGATTTGACAAGTTATTATAAGATTATTTCTTAAAATATCGAAGCAGTTACTGAAGCAACCTTCACCCATTAAAATACATTTGTGAAAACAGAAACTGAGCAAGAAAGAATAATTCAAACACAGGAAACTGTTGTTTTTGGACAAACGTCCCCAGAAAAACCCAATGCGGGAAAACTGATGCAGCAGATCTGAGGGTTTATATATTATGCAGTAATTTTCTGTATACAAATCTGGGATGCCTTTCTGGCTATCCTTGCAGAGAATATGACTGACAAGGTGTTAGTGAGAGAAATCTCACATTGATATTGGAAGCCCGACTGACCAACAAACCCCGGATGGCAAGCCCTCCACTGCTCAACGTGGCTCTACACTTCTCAGCGTGGCTCCACTTCTGGATCTCTCTATGCCTTCTCTGCGTTGTATCCCTGACTTAGGAAATCTCCAACCGGAAAACTATCTCTGCTCCTCACTGCAAGAAATCTCCTCGATGATCTCTTCGATAACTGCTATGCTGCTCACTTGAGAAATCGATCTCTTGATCCCACTTAATGTGTTTTCCAAATGCCCATTGAAGTCCTTATAATCTTCTCGTTGACAAATCAACGACCCAAATTAGATTCTAATCAATGGCTCAGATCATATTAACTTGATCTTCATCTTTTTCTAGAAAATTCACACCTAGTTTAATTAATTCACTTTAATTAATTTAATTTCCTAAGTTTAAACTTAGGTATCCATTAAAAATAATTAATAATTTAATTAAACCTCCTTCAGGTAAAATTTCCCAAAACGATTTCTGGGTATTATGGAATACATGTGTCCTAGCCACCCTGCAAATTTTGAGGCTTACATCACTTTCGATGCTACCAGAAATCAACACTCTCTCTTAGCGAAGAATGTGCTCTAGTAATGCAACTTGCTGAAGCATCACCTTGACTCTGTAACATCTCCCTCTGCACTGCTAATATTTGACATCACTGCCCACCAACGATAGCGCAAATCCTACTGCTGACTCCGCGTAGTACTGCCAACTGCATCTGCACTGCAACTTTGCTGCTGTTGCAACAAAAAAACTTCTAAAATACTAAACCAAAGCTGATCAACATGATCCATACGTTGCTGGAGTTTTGATTATTGCTAGTCTCTGCACTGACCCTCTGAAGCCTCTACGCTGCTGCTGACTCTGAATTGTGCCAACTGCACTGCTGCCAACTTTGCTCTACGCTGCTTAGTCTCTGGCGCTCCTAGCCACTGCAACTGTCATTCCGACACTCCTTTGCACCAACTAACACTGTTCCATCCTGCTACTTCTGATATGGGCTTCTCGTAGAAAGGTATTGATCCAAGATGTGGACTCGTCAAGGATCTTGCCCATCTGCAACGCTTTCGAACTACAGTACTAGATCACCCCAACTCTCCCCTGGAGGTATGTGAGCAATCATCGCAAACTCCTCCTCGATCCTTGTGGTTGCAGCCTGCGAATCATATTTCTCGTCCTTGTCCTTCTCGAGAGGACACAACATAGCGTAGTGACCAAGCTCACCACACTGGAAACATTTGATCTTTGAGACGTCCTTCTGCTCCCATTGCTCTTGCTGCCCCTTTGATGCAAGGGCTGCATTCTCCTCGTCCTCCTTGTGCTTCGTCCCATTGCTGCTGCTGCCATCAAGTTTGCACTTGACTAAGTCTTGCCTCATTTCTTCCTGTTGAAGAGCAACCCATGTCCCTTCCCAATCCGACAACTTCTCTCTTCCCAGGATACTCTGGACAAAGACTTTCCATTCTTCTGACACTGAATTCAGGGCCAATCTTACCATCTACGTGGCCTGAGGTGCTGACCCTACAATTTCCAACTAATTTCGGACATCCGAAAGCTTCGACAAGAAAGGATCTATGTGCTCCCCCTTCTGCATCCTTGTCGATGTCATCTTCTCCTCCAAGTACATCTTCCGTTGCTTGGAAGATGCTTGGTACAACGTAGCTAATTTATCCCACGTCTCCTTGGCAGTCCCTTTGCAAGAAATGTGTGAAACAATGTGATCCCTCACTCTGTCGAGGATCAGCTTGGATCAACCTCTTGGCTTTTGCCATATCTTTCTTGTAGGCCTTCAATGGATCTGGATCTGTGGGGACAACTACCACATTATCGATAAATGCATTGAGATCATGCTCATCCAGAAGGAAGGAGATCCTTACCTTCTATATAACATAGTTGGAGGCACCCTCTAAACGATCTTGATCTCTCAGCACGGTTGCTGCCATTTCACCCAAAAAAATGTCGAATGCTTTCTCTAACCCTGTGCTCAACTGTCTCTACGTACTCCCTGTTGGAGTGAGAAAAAAGTAAATCTCGATTACTGCTGCTTCTACGTGGGAAATTAGAATTTCTTGGGCAAGAAATTCTCTGAGGTCATAACTCCCTCAGTATGATTTTCTTCTTTTGACATTTTTCTGCACTAGCAAGCTGCTGTAGAAAATTTGCATCCTAGCTGAAGACTGCTCTGCGCTAAAGCTGCTATGTTGCTCCCTCTATCACTGGCAAATTTTGATCTGGAAACTTTCTCCCTGTCGACTCACTCAGAGAGAGATTTTTTTCATGAAAATCATGCCCTCCTAGCATTGGACTGCACAGCTCCTCTGGGGATTCGATATACTGCCTAAGCAACACTTCGAGCTCCCTCTTCTGTTCAACGCTGGGCTATCCAACTCTGCTCTTCTGTTTCACCTGCGCTCTGATACCATGTGAAAATTCGTAATCCCGAATCCCTACTGCAACAATTTGATATTACTTCTCCTACTTGATAATTCCTTGCAAGTTATTTACTGTGTTAAACTGTAAATATTGAAGTAAATACAATTGCAGCCTTCACTCATTAAATTATATGCGGAAACAAGAAGTGAGCAAGAAGAAATAAGCACACACATAATTGACACCATTATTTTTGGACCAAGTCCCCGGAAAAACCCAATGTAGGAAAACTGGTGCAACAATTGAGGGTTTGTATTATTAAGCAGTAGTTTTGAATACAATCTTCGGATGCCTTATTGGCTATCCAATACAGAGAACCTGACTGACAAAAAATTAGTGAGAAATACCTCACACTATCTCTGGCGTTTCGACATTGACCCAACTGCGAAATGGCTAGCCCCAAGCTGCCTGTGCGTTGTCTCTGCGTAGCTATGCGTCACAATTGATAGGGACTGCGTCACTCCCTCCAGCTGATCAATCTATTGGCTGGATGCTTGATCCTCTGGCCCTCCAGTCTCACACTTTGGCTCTTGGTACTGGATCTGATTTGACCCTCAACAAATTTGCGGATCTCCTCATAGGCTCAACGCTGCCTCAATGTGGCTTTGCATTGCCCAACGTGGCTCTTACGCTGCCTCTTCTGGATCTCTATATGCCTTCTCTGCGTTGTGTCCCTGGCTCAGGAAATCTCCAACTGGAAAACTATCTCTGCCCCTCGCTGCAAGAATTATCCTCGATTATCTCTCCAACAACTGTTGCGCTGCTCACTTGAGGAATCGATCTCTTGATCTCACTCTATGTGTTTTCCAAATTCCCATCGAAGTCCTTAAAATCTTCTCGTTGACAAATCAACGACCCATATTAGATTTTAATCAATGGCTCAGATCACATTGACTTGATCTCCGTCTTTTTCTAGAAGTTTCACACCCAATTTAATTAATTCACTTTACTTTTTTATTTTCCTAAGTTTAAATTTAGGCATCGATTAAAAATAGTTAATAAATTTAATTAACCCTCCTCCTGGTGGAATTTCCCAAAACAATTTTTAGGTATTATGGAATACATGTGTCCTAGCCTCCTTGCAAATTTTGAGGCTTAGAGCACATCCGATGCTACTAGAAAGTAACAATCAATACATAGCAGAAAAATCACAGGCTCATCTTCAACATATTTAGATCAACATTGCTCTTCAAAATTTCTGGCCATTTGCATTTTGGAAGTCACAACTGACTTATTTTCGTCATAAATCAAAACTTGCTTCAATTAGGCTGAGCTTGTTTGCTCCCTCAGAGTACAAAGCTTATCCAATCATGAGTCTTCTTTTCACAAGCATTGTTCTTCCAATATTTATTGCAACAACCTTGGTAGGCTTCATCACATACTTCCAGTCCTCACTAGGAGGCCATGGAAGATCAAATACAACCAAACAAGGACAAAATGGAAAACAACATTAGTAATGATTAAAAATAAGAGAAATACAAAATACTTATCCTTTGAGAACATGTCAATGCCCTCTTAATCTTGGCCTTCTTGCATCCAACTTCATGATGCCATTCTTTCTTGCAGGAGCTAAGTTTTATTCTTTTGGCAGAAGCAATAAGCCCTATGGTTTGGTCCATAAGCGCTTGGGCTTTCTTGTTCAAACCCCTTTGCTATATTTTCATAAGTTAGCACTGATCCTTAATCACTTTAAACCAATGTGGAAAAAGTCGAAGTCGGGATTAAATCGGCAAGGGTCCAAAAGTTGAAAAACTCGATAAAGTCAGGAGTTTTTTGAAAAAGTCGGCAAAGAGTTGGCAAAACTAAAAAAATACAAAAATATTCATTTTTGGAAAAAATCCTGATTTTTTCAAAAAAATTAAAAAATTATTAAAGAAACTACCTCACTCAAGATTTTTACGAAAAAGTCGGCAAAAAGTCAGCCGATAAAGTCGGCTCCGGGAAAAATTTGGGATATTTTCAAAAAGTCGGGACTTTTTGCCGACTTTTTCCACACTGCTTTAAACCCAACATTTTCCTCTTCGCAATGCAATAAACGTTATTGTTCTTATCCATATATGTAAGTCGTTCAGATTAGAATATTTTCAATCATTTATGACTCTTTCTTTGATATTCAACTCTTCGAAGAGGAACTCGACCTTTCTTTAATTGTTTAATTGATTGACAACATGCAACAAGAATCAAAGATCATAACACAGACTTTCAACACATTACTCCTTCAACTGAAACAACATTCCTTAATAGAAATATTTTGACGCATGTCTCATGATATAGAAATTTAGAATATCCTCTGGATAATAATCATTTACTTCGATAAGAATGTTGCCAATGCAGGATCCAAAATCACAATCATTGGCATCCCTCATTGGCATGTGTTTTGAGGAAGGAATTCATTGTAATCATATGTTATGGATTGAAGAGGATGACACACCATCCCAAGCCATATCTCTAATGATCTATTAATGTGAGACGACGCACCGTATTCTATGGAGTTAGTTGATAACTTCGAGTTTACACATGGTTTGATGTCTCCTTGATACAATGAGATGGTTATAACAACTATGAACCAATTTTAGTGCATATTCCCATTTGTTTCTTGGTTGTTAGAGAAGATGACTTGGACACTTTTACTATCTTGAGCATGTCATAATTGTCTGATGAAAATTTACTTTATTTGGTCGACCATGGAGGTTTCCCCCTTGAATGATGCTACATGTTCCATTTGAAGGATTTATTGCACATATTTTGAGGGTGGTTAGACTTTGGAGCTTGAGCTTGGATGATTTATTGCACACTTCATTATGCCCTAGTGTTTAATGCTCCATCTCCCATGTCCTCTTTACACTCTTTCGTGATGATGAAGGAGGTTACTTTGCACATATTTCCATGTTGTAATTGGTGAGGGTGTCCACATTATGGAGGATATTTGTTGAAGAATATAACTAGGTTTGGTCTTCATAAATGTATTTGAGTCATTATTGAATGTACTTACCAAAAGAATGAAAAATAAATTTTTATTATTGTTACAATGACTTATTAAAGCATGGGTTTCATGCTTGGGTCATCTTTTATTAGTCAAACTCACCATTGTGAACTCCTAGGATTTATATTGTCATTAGAGTCGTTGTACATTTTATGAGACCCTTCTTGGGCTTTTGAATGATGTAAATTTTTTTTAATTTTTGAGTCAAAAATGAATTTTGTCGCCTCCACACGAAGTCAGCCTGAAAGGAAGCAATTCGACCCACAAGAAGCCTATATATACAAGTGCAGTTCGATCTAGTTTCTCACCAACTCAACAAGTTCGATACACAAGAAGTAGTGCAGTAAAAAGTGCGAAGTGTAGGAAGAAGAAGAAGTGCAGGGTCAAAGTCCTTGGGCTAGTTTATCTCTCTCTCTCTCTCTCTCTCTCTCTCTCTCTACGAAATTGTTGGGCAGTTGCAGGATTGAAGTTCTTGGAGTTGCAGGGTCGAAATTCTGCACATGCAGTAGGTCGAAGTTGTAAGAGGTCGAAGCTGCGAGAGGGTCAAAGTTGTCGGGGTCGAAGTGCTGCTGTTGCATAGATCGAAGTAGCTGCTGTTGCATAGATTGCTGTTGCAAGGTCGAAGGCCTAGATCGAAGCTGCTGGAAGGAAGGGCTGACTTGGTGGTTGGACGAAATCTGTGTCTAAGGTAATGAGTCTTGGATTATCTCGGGAAAACTGTTGAAGGAAGAGATTTTGACCGGGTTTTCCCCTAGATAGGGGTTTTTCCCTAGCAGAGTGCTTAAATCTCGTGTCTCTTGTCTTGTGATCTTAATACACACATAATTTGGTAATTGCTTGATGAAAGATAATATAACAAAGAAGTAAAAGAAGCTAACATAACTCACAAGTAATTATCAAGAAAGAGGAATCAAAACCTAAGTCTACTTGCATTGATTTCTCAACAATATTTACTATGTATTCTACCTTATAAATGTTGTTTCTACCTTATATAATCTTATCTTGGGATGTTGACACATGCCACATGGAGCTTTCATTGTACAATTTTCAATGCACTTCATGTGATGGCTAGCCTTGGAGGTGACATGTGTGGATTGCGTTAGTTGTTTGGCATATCTATTGAGATATTCTTGACAAGTGTTCTCACTTGGAGGATATTTATTGAGGAGGTTGCTTTGCATATTGTTGAGATATTTATTGTGGAGGTTACGTTGCACACATTTCCACGCTGTAATTGGTGTTCGTGTCCATATTGTAGAGGATATTTACTAGGTCTTCGACCTTGTAAATGTTGTTTCTACCTTATATTACCTTATCTAGGGATGTTGACATATGCCACATGGAGGTTTCAATGTACACTTTTATTGCACTTCATGGGATGGCGTAGCCTTGGAGGTCACATGTGTGGCTTGAGTTAGTTGTGGCATATTTATTGAGATATTCTTGAGGAGTGTTCTCACTTGGAGGATTTTGGGGGGTTAGATGGAGCCCCACCTACCACATTTAGGGCAAGTAAATGTTGGCATTTCTATTTTGGGAGTTCATCCACCCTTTTGAGAAGGATGTTGGCACAAATTTTGAGGATCTAATTGGTGGATTGATTTGCTTTTAAGAGACTTGGGAGGTCATTTGACATGGTCCACCACTCATCTAGAGGAGGCATCCCACCTTTTTGTGCTATTTTTGAAGTTTGTTGCATAACCAACTCCATTATCTTTTTATTGTTGATTTGTCTCATGTAGTTTGTTAATTGAGAGCATTATTGCGTTGTTTTCATTGGGTATTTTATTGTATCTATTTGGAGAAAAATATGGATCTCAACAACTCATTTCTACTTTTAGTAAGGAAGTTGAGAGGGATATTTTACTGTTATTGCTTGGAAGACTAATGGATCTAGGAAAACGAATACTTTTTCATTGTTGAGGAGATGGGAGTTGAAACCTATATAAGGGCTTACTCTCTCCTTTTGATGTATGGTTGGTTTGGGGAGAAATCCCTTAAAGTTGAGTTGAATATCTATTGGTTGTGTTTGGAGGATCAACCACAACTATCTTGTGGGTGAGGAACCTTTTAAATCTTTATTTTTATTTCTCTTCTCGTTGTAATATCTTGACATATGTTTATGGAGTGAAATGTAGTAGGCTCTCTCCTTTTTCTATTATGTTGTACTCGCAATGTTATTTATGTTGTACAATTTGTTAGGTCCCTATATTATTAGTGTAGTCCCTTATTGTTGTTAGTGTAGCCCCCTTATTGTTATTGTTGTACCCCCTGTAGCTCCGATATTTTTATTATTGTGCCCCATAAAAGCCGCTATTGTTATTGTTGTGCCCTTACATTATTATTGTTAGGTCGGCTAGGATTATATTGTGACCCCATGAACTCCTATATATAGAAAGGAGGTTTTGTCATTTGTATCATTCAAGAATTGTTCATTTATGTAATGTAAATGAGGTTTCCCCCTTGAAGAGGCTGATTTTTATGTTGTTGATCTCTTTATTCTTCTATTTTGTGAGCTGGTTTCATAACATTTGGTATCAGGGCTTTGGATTCTAGGGTTTCACCGCTACGAACAGGTCATCGTGAAATTTTCGCTATAGCTTTTTTTCTACAAAGGTTCAAAAGCTAAAAGAAATCCATTTGCGAAGAATGTTGAGGAACTTCGTGTAAAAATTTCAGAACTTGGTTTGCAATATTTTCGGAGATATGATCTGTGGAAGTTAGGGTTTTTGCAGGCTCCTAAATTACATCTCAAAGAGGTGACCTTGGGAAAATCGTCATAACTCTCTCTCTGAGCATCAGATTGAAATTCTGTCATAAGTGGCTAATAGTACACAGACTGTAGTTTCCTGTATATCAATTTCAGAGCCGAAGGAGGAAACAATGACACGTGGCACATCATACAAGTTCACTCTACGGAACCAATCGATAATTAGGTCATTGTGGGAGATTGGGCATAACTTTGTCTTGAAGAATCCAAATCAGATCAGACCTATGGCATTGGAAAGAAGATTCAGAGGGCTACTAAAGGACTGAAGATAAAATTTCGGGGATCCGAAATTACAGAGATACATCAGTTTCAAGATCGAGCTCCTCAAAAGCAAGAAAAAAGTGTGTATTTATATTTTCAAAATGCATAAGTCTTGTTTGAAAAATCATTTTGAAGTGATTCCAAGGGCATATTAAAGCATATATATCAGTATTGGGTTTTAAAATGGCCCCTAAAAAGAATTCAGCATCCATTAAACCCTTAGAAAGCTCTACTATGACTCATGAAGAGGAAGAAGTGCAACATGATATATCAAAATTACAAGAGCAAGTGCAACAACTTTGGCTCTCGCAAACAACAACAAAAGATGAAATGGAAGTTTTGAAGAAAGACGTGGAAGCTAAGATGGATGGTTTGAAGAAATGTGTGGAAGCTAAGATGGATGTTTTGAAGAATGACATGGAAGCTAAGATGGATGACATGGAAGAAAAAATGAAAGACAACATGGAAGATATTAAGAATGATCTAAAAGCAGACATGGAAGGTTTGAAGGAAGGTTTGACAAAGTTGATTCAAGAAATGATTCCTAATGGTGAAAAGATAGTAGAGGAAACTCATGATGAGAACAAAATAAATATTAATCGTGATTTCATAAACTCTAATGTTGGATTGAAGACCCACCATATTCCAAAGATCGATATGAGGAAGTTTGATGGCAAGGATCTCGTAACATGGATACTACAGATGGAGCAATATTTTGATCTCAATAATGTGCAAAACACATAAAAGGTACGCATTGTAACTTTATATTTACAACAAAATACATTTGTATGGTATCGATGGCTTTGCTCCTGTAAAAAAAATTGTGACTTAGTCAATTTTTATGGAGGAAATGATAGCACATTATGAGGATACAAAGAGCAACACCTTCTTTAGCCGATTGATAAATATCAAACAAAAGGGTTAAGTGGTGGAGCACATTGAGGACTTCCATAAATTGAATATAAGGGTCACTGATATTCTAGAGGAACACAAGATTGATGTCTTGATAGGGACTTTAAAGGATAACATCCAACATGAGGTTCACCTTTGGGAACCTGATTCATTGGAGAAGGCATTCAGGTTGGCAAGAAAAATTGAATGTAAAATTATGGCGGCAAGGAAGCCTACCACTCACATCTATAAAGATGGAAGTGTTGCTACTTCTAGACTTCCACAACCTACAAGGTTGACACCACAACAATTGGAAGAAGAAAGAGCAAAAGGGCTTTGCTACAATTGTGATAGCAAATACACTAAAGGTCATAAGTGTTTTGAGAAGAAATTATTTTACATAGATTATGAAGAGGAGGAAGAAAATGAACAAGAAACTTCAAAAGAAGAAGATATACACCAGAAACCAACCCTAGAGAACGAAGAAATGAGTCCAACCATATTCTGTAATGCATTGGTAGGAATTACCACTCCTCAAACTCTCAAGATAGAAGGACGTATCAAAAAGAAAAAGGTAATAATGTTGATTGATTCAGGTAGTGCTCATAATTTTATTCATCGTAAGGTAGCCAAGGAATTGAATTGCTTCCAATACCCAACACCAGAGTGTCAAGTGATGGTTGCAAATGGAAGAACTACAAATTGCTTTGGAAAATGCCATAATATGAAGCTAACCATGGGGGAATATGTATTGAATAGTCCAATGCTTTCCATTCTAATGGGAGGTGCTGATGTTGTACTAGGAGTACAATGGTTACAATCTTTGGGGATGACAACTTTTAATTTTCAATAACTTTTCTTGAATTTTTTTTTTTGAAGGAAAGGAAGTTGAATTACAGGGTATCGCAGGGAAGCTGGGAAAGATAATAAGCTCTTTGTCATGAGAAAGCTTCTGAAAAAAGAACGAGGTGTAATTGCACAATTATGCTCACTAGAAGTTCCAACATCAAAATCATCTATTTCTCCAAATCTCCAAAAAGTCTTGGATAATCATTCCAAGGTTTTTGAAACTTCTAAAGGACTCCCACCTATTTGTGATCATGATCATGCTATTCATTTGATTCCAGGAAGTATCCCTCCAAACATCAGGCCTTACAGATATCCTTATGTCCAAAAGAGCGAAATTGAACGTATGATTGCAGAAATGTTAGAGGTTGGTATAATTCAACCTAGTCAAAGTTCTTTCTCTGCAACAGTAGTATTGGTGCACAAGAAGGATAGATCATGGTGCATGTATCTAGATTATAGGGAGCTCAATAAGCTCACTACTAAAGATAAATTTCCCATTCCTATGATTGATGAATTATTGGATGAATTACATGGAGCAATTTATTTTACCAAGTTGGATCTTCGTTTAGGATATCATCAAATTAGAATGAAGACTGAAGATATTCCAAAAACAACATTTCGAACTCATGAGGGTCATTATGAATTTTTGGTCATGCCTTTTGGCCTTACCAATGCACCTTCTACATGTCAAGGGTTGATGAATTCCATTTTCAAACCCTTCCTTAGAAAATTTGTGTTAGTATTTTTTGATGATATACTATTCTACAACAGGTCTTGGAAGGATCATGTTCAACATGTTGACAGGGTGCTCAAAATTTTGGAGGAGAAACGATTATATGCAAAAACTTCCAAATGTTTCTTTGGAGTACAAGAGGTGGAATATCTAGGTCATATTGTATCTTAGGAGGGCGTTAAGATAGACCCTAACCAAATTAAAGCCATTAAGGAATGAAAAGTTCCCACAACCATAAAGCAGTTGTGTGGATTTCTCGGGTTAACAGGGTATTATTGCAAGTTTGTTAAGAATTATGGGAGAATAGCAACACCTATAACATTATAGAAGAAAGATGCATTTTCATGGACTCCTGAAGCAACTAAGGCATTTGAACATCTTAAAGAGGCAATGTGCCTAACATCGGTCTTAGCTACGTCAGACTTCACAAAAAGCTTTATTGTGGAATGTGATGCCTCAGGAAATGGAATTGGTACTGTTTTAATGCAAGAAGGAAGACCCATTGCTTTTGAAAGTCGTCCAATCAAAGGAAAATATTTACAAAAATCTATTTATGAGAAGGAAATGTTGGTAATACTACATGCACTAAAGAAATGACGACTATACCTAATGGGAAGACACTTCAAGGTAAAAAATGATCATGATAGTCTTAAATACTTTTTGGAACAAAGACTATCTTCAGAAGAGCAGGAAAAATGGGTCACAAATATGTTGGGTTATGATTTTGAAATCATCTACAAAAAAGAGAAGCTAAATGTTGTTGTAGATGCACTCTCAAGAAAAGATGAAGAGGTGGAAGCATTGCTTTGTGCCATTTCTATTATCCAACCAGATTGGATAATCGAAGCAAGGGATGAATGGAAGCATGACGAAGAAACGTGGACACTCATTGAAAAGTTGTAGCAATATCCTAGTACATTTGATACATTTAGTTGGAAAAATGATTCCTTATGGTACAAAGATCGCTTATATCTTTATAATAATTCCCAACTAAAACAAAAGATTCTTTTGGAATTGCACACCTCTCCCTTAGGAGGACACTCATGATTTTTAAAAGCTTACCATAGGGTGATTTTTTTTTTTTTTTTTGGATGACCTTAAATTTGATATTCAAAAGTTTGTGGCAGAATGTTTGGTTTGCCAGCAAAATAAAGTTGAGACAATTAAGACTCTAGGTCTTCTACAACCTTTATCCATTCCAAGTCAACGTTGGGAGAAGGTTTCAATGGATTTCATCATAGGTTTACCTAAGTCCGAAGGAAAGAGTGTCATCATGGTAGTAGTTGATAGACTTACCAAGTATGCACACTTTTGTGCTTTATCTCATCCATTTAAAGCAAGTACAGTTGCTACTGCATTTATGGAAACAATTCAAAAGCCACATGGAAACCCAAAGATTATTGTAAGCGACAGAGATCCATTTTTATTGGAAATTTTTGGACGGAATTATTTTCTTGTTTGGGTACTCAACTAGCTCATAGCTCATCTTATCATCCTCAATCCGATGGGAAAACTGAGATATTGAACAAATATTTGGAAGGATATCTTTGTTGTTTTGTAACTGATAAACAAACACAATGGGTCAAGTGGTTACCTCTGGTTGAATGGTGGTATAACACTTCCTTCCATACTGCAGCAAAACTGATCCCATTTATGGCACTTTATGGATATCATCCACTGTCCATCACATCATCTTTAAGAGAAAATTCTAAGGTTCAAGTAGTGAAAGATCACATCGAGCATCAACAACAAGTTCTCCAACTCTTAAAGGATAATCCAAATTTGGCACAAAATCGAATGAAACAACAGACAAATCAACATCACAGCGAGATAATTTTTAATGTAGGAGATTGGGTATTTTTACGGCTATAACCATACAAACAAATGCCCCTCAAGCAAGCTAAGAAGGATAATAAATTATCGCCAAAGTACTATGGTCCTTACAAGGTGTTGCAAAAGATTAGTACTATGGCATACAAATTGGAGCTTCTTGCTTATTCTCGAGTGCACCCTGTTTTCCATGTTTCATGCTTAAAGAAGGTTATAGGTGACAAACTTCCAGTTCAAACAATATTGCTAGAAGTTGATGAGGAAGGAAAAATCGTATTGGAGCCTGAAGCAGTCACGGAAACAAGAAATCGAGAACTACGAAATCGATCAATTTCAGAGTATCTCATCAAGTGGAAGAACTTACCCACTGAAGATTCCACATTGGAGGATGGGAATTTTATACAGAAGCATCCAAAGCTACTCAAGCGTTGAGGAAAACACTTTTTTGAAGGAGAGGGGCATGTTAGGTCCCTATATTACTAGGGCAGCCCCTTATTGTTGTTAGTGTACCCCTTATTGTTATTGTTGTACACCTGTAGCCCCCATGTTGTTATTATTGTGCCCCATAAAAGCCACTATTGTTATTGTTGTGCCCTTACATTATTATTGTTAAGTCGGCTAGGATTATATTGTGACCCCATGGACTCTTTTATATAGAAATGAGGTTTTGTCATTTGTATCATCCAAGAATTGTTCATTTATGTAATGTAAAGGAGGTTGCCCCCTCGAAGAGGCTGATTTCTAAGTCGTTGATCTCTCTATTCTTCTATTTTGTGAGCTGGTTTCATAACACAATTTCGCTATGCTTGGTTAAATGCACATACATTTCATTCGTTGGATATCATAATTTTCGTAAGTGTTCGTTGTTTTCTGCTCTAGTGATATCCTTAGCTATATTTCCGCAATTTGGGACAGCAACGAAAGGGCCTATGTTGCTTGAGTGTTTCAGCCATTTAATCCTCTTTCCACCATTAGGGTAGCATCCCATGTGAAGTTTGATTCAACTCCTTATGCCCAATGATAAGGCACTAGTCTCTGGTCCTTCCATCCACTTATTTGCTCAACTCATAAAAAACTGTTTTGCTAGAAGCCTAGAACCATCTCTTTATACCACCTTGGATTGTGTTGCACAAGTTCTAACAATCCTATTCTAGGGAAGAGCTCCTTGAGCTGGAGGAAAGCCAGTCAAAAGTACGGAATAGGGTTGATGAGGTGATAGTGGCCTCCCTCTTAGTTACACCAAAGCCTTGCTTGAGCTTTAGGACTTTATATTTAGAAGCCAGGGTTTGCATAATAACATGGTAGAAGCCATCAAGGTCAATAATTCTTGTGGCCTTTAAATGAAATAAATTCCTTCCTGAATAAATTATTTTCCTAGAGCGAAGTCAACCTCCCTTAACTATCTATCTATATCTCTCTCTCTATCTTTCTCTCTCAACATTATCTCCCCAGCAAGCCCCTCCATTTTTGTGTATTCAATGCAGTTTGCTCACTATAAGTATAAACCCAAAAGTAAGTCTCTTTGATTGTTCCGTCTCCCTCTTCACTGTCGGCTTTGCCATTCTCCTGAGGTTAATACTGAGTTTGCCATAATTCTTCCATATATTTTTTCTTTCTTCTGCCAAATGAAGTCATATCAAGTTGTGCAATTCTCCAGGATATTATTAAATATTGGCAGTTATCTAGTGTACTGTATTTTGTGCATTGCTGGCATGCTATCTTTCTCATGTCATGGGAACATGAATCAGGGAGTTTTGGTAGTGATTTTGCAGTGTGATTGTTTTAAGTAATAGATATTTGAATTTTGAACATGTATAGCTTCTTCTCTATCTTATGTATCTTTTCAGTGTCGGGTTTATGCTGCAAAAGTTTATAGAAACATTTTGAGAATTTTGAGATCCATAAATAAAATATTTCAATTTCCATGCAGTTTATTCTTAAAAGTAATCATTGTCTTTAGTCCTCTTTAATTGGACTGGGGCTAGTCTATTCAGTGATATAGCCGTTGGAGATTTGAAGATGTGGTTATTATATGTGTGGAAAATAACGTTTAAACTGAACCATGCCTACCATTCTAAGTCTGATTGCATGCAACTTTTGGGCAATTATATATATTTTTCGCAGGATTTGTTCAGTTTTTTGCAGAACTGCGTATTTCCTGTCTGATAAGATTGACCTAACTGCAGTTTCATTACGCTGCTTCCTTTTACAGAAGTTTCAGTTCTGGATAAGCTTGAAAGCAATTCACGTACAGTTAAGGGAGCTCAAGCAATTGGGCAAGATCGTGGAGCTCTAGCACATGTTTTGCATCCTTTTAGGAACTTTAACATCAAGGGCACGGCAGTACTGGCAAGGCAATTGCATGCTAAACTTTGCTCTGAAGTCAGTTTATTATCTGTAGAGTTACTGGATATAAGCTTTTACGTGCACATGATATTTTGTCTGAGGTTATCAATTCAATTTTAAAAGCCTGGTTATGTTGTTTCGATGATATATTCTCTATGTTACCAGATTCTACTATGGAGGATCTAGGATCTGGCAGGGTATCCATCTAGTATTGGTTTCCAGTTTGGAAATGCCAGAGAAATTGTTTGCGATGCAAACCAACATATCGACCAAAAAACAATTTTTAAACACATGAACATAAAAAAAAATGAAAAAGCGAAGTGTGGAGCTGTAAAGTGCTAATTTGTGCAGCTCTAAAATAGCCTTTCTCACCATTCTCAAATACAAAGCTTAGTTTTTCATAGCAGACGTCATTTCTGAGTTTGTGAGAGCAATTTTGAGTTAAATGTGTTTGTAGGTCTGTTATTCTGTGTTTCTAGTTTTAAGGTTTTTTTGACAGATAGAGATTTTGTGTTTGAATTTATCGTAAATTCAATTGTTATGTTTCTATAAGACAGACACATTTTTTAATATAATACAACAATTTACACGGGTGTATACATTTTTCAGAGAAGAGAAAAAATGTATTAAATTACACAATAATAAAAATAAAAGATGTGCAACACATACTCTCATGGAGGAGATGTCATAGCACACAGCTGACTAGGATGAAGACATTTAATTTCTCACCAGAATAACCTGTCTTGAATCTTAACCCCTATTCTTTTCCAAGGAAAACCTCCTATGTAATCACTCAAACAGTTTCTCACATTTCATGCATGATGCCGAGTGCAAAACCATTGATGCTGATTACAGTGCTTGACCGGGTAGGGACATTGAGTGAGGCACACAGCAGAGGCAGCCAGCCTGGGTGATCAACTTTGAGACCTCCTCCATCAAATTCAAAGCACTCAACCAGTCGAGCTATGCCACGAGGCTAAACCCCCAAAGGCAGCCAGCCTGTGGGATCAAACTTGAGACCTTCTGCATGAAGTTCAAAGCACTCAACCACTCAGAGCTAGCCCACCAGGGTAAATCCACAGAGGCAGCCAGCTTGGGGATCAACCTTGAGACCTCATACATAAAGTTCAAAGCAGTCAACCACTCAAGCTAGCCCACGAGGGTAAACCCCTAGGTACCAGGGGAGATGGGGACAGCGGTATGAGTTTTGGTGATATATAGAAGTTTCCACTAAATTTACAGTGAGGGCAAGAAATCCAATTTTTTTCCCAAATAACTACTATATGAATTTTAGAAACATGCACAACACGTCATTAGTTATATATACATGTAACATGATACATACAAATGACGATTTCTAATTCTACAAACATTTATAAAAGTGAACAGGTACATAGTTTTTAGTGGCAAAATGTGCAAAATATTATGTAGTCCAATTTGGTAATGTGTCCAAAATAAGTGCTTAGGAATCTAAATCACAATTTTCAACTTGAGTGTTAGGATTAGGGTTCTTTTTTGCCCAATTTTTGCTTTATTTTCTGGGTAAATGCCAAAACAGCCTTGTTAAAGGTTTGATTTGGTACCTATTGGGGCCTAAGATGCTGAAATCAGCTAGATGTTCCTGTTTCTGCTCCCAGTCGATTGAGTATTTTCCTTCACTTGTTGTAATGTGATTGGGAATCTGGTGGGACGGTTCCCCATGCTGTGGGGAAGTGTCCCATGCAACTTATGTCCAATAACGTTTTGCGTCCTTGTTCTAACACCTGACATTGACTAATAATGTACAATGATACGAACATTACATTACATTCAGTCTATTGTTTACTATCAGGATTCCATTCACATTTTGTGCTTTCAACTTTTTTACCTTTTATCTACAATATTAGGAAAGATAAGATCAATAGCTATTTAGATTGTTTTAAATAGTTAATATGACATTTGTTTGCCATGGTAAATCAATATAGTTTGAAGACAGGGTTCTAAGTGTGATTCTTCACTGGATACATCACCACATTAACTGCATCTTGAAGTTGAACTTACTGCTGGCATTATTAAAAATGCCAATTTTTGGCTAAATCATTGCAGAATAGAGAAGGAGGTCACTATCTAGAATATTAATAACATTAAAAATACTATTAAATCTAAATTTTAGAGAGAAATTGTGGCGTGGTAAGGAATTAGAGGATAAGATAAAATTAAGATAAAATAAAATGGTCATTAACCCTAATCTAGACAGTAACAGGTATCTTTCTATCATAACCAGTGTAAAGAAGAAAGTCAACATTGCTAAAGAATGTACCCCCAGTTTTTCCACAGTGAAACAGGGCATCGTACAATTCCTAAGATGACATGGATGAAATAATTTTCCATCCTTGCATACTAAGAAGGTGAAGGATGAAAATCACTCTCTTTGAATTCCTTATATATACCCACATTAGATCTCAATTTCAAATATTTATAATAATACTGACCTTTCTAACCTTTTTCCTCATTGAAATTATGGAGATTTGGGAAGGTTTCTTTCAAATATTTTTGAGTGTAGTTTCCAAAGCAATCCAAGTAATTTCTTAACTATGTTGCATGGCATTGGGAAAGGGGTACAAGTTTTTGAAACCAAAAACATGATCCCTAAGAAATTGGAAACAGTGAAATGTGATATAATAGTAATAATAATAATATTATTATATTTTATAAATAACACATTATATTGAAATTTTGAAAGAAAGCTTGCGATTCATGAATAAATGAGCAAAAGAACTTTTAAATGTGAAACATAAATGACAAGTGATACATTACAATTTATTGTCAAATCCTTTTCCATATTATTTCTCATAAATGATTACATAATGCAAGTAGTAGTATGAAAAAACAACCTTGACAAGCGAGAGTGTAAATTTTTGTAGATGTTCTATGCTTGAAGCAACTTTACTTTTCTTACAGCAATCACACAAATAGTTAAGTAAAATGCTGATAGAACATATAAGTGGATCTTATAGAAGACAAACCAGAAACAGAAAAAATGTGATGGTGCGTTACGGCGGTCAACAGGATGCTTCAACCAACAAAGTCTTCTTGATCAGCCAACCCAGAATGTGTCACAACAATCCTCCAATCAGCAACCGAGTCAACCCAAGTCAACTCCAAAAAAGTCAACGCTGTCCAGAAAAGTCAACGCAGGGCAGCAAGCTAAAAGTCAACGCAGCAACAGTTTGGTCAACCCTTTGACCTCGATTTCTGTGCCAAAGTGTACGGCCTCTCAAAATCAAACTTTCCAATAAGTTTCAGCCCTTTCGGACCATGCGTTGACCAAAGTCAACGCTGGTCAAACTTCCAGCAAAACCCTAGCTGCAGAAATTCGTCCTTCAGCTCAGCCGTACAGATTTGTCCTCCTTCTTCTTCACACGTGTGGGCTGAACTCGTCCTCCAAGGAGCTCGTACTAAATCAGATGAGAGAAGAAGATGTGTGTTGAGTTGTGGTGAAATGCTCTCCAACTTTGCTTGTATTTATATCCATCATTGGGGTGTGTGACACATCTGCTGGGGGTGTGAAACCTTAAGGCCGACCTGCACATATAATTTATTATGAATAATAAATTCAAAATTAAATGTTCTTTTCATCGGATTAAGATATATTTTATATGGATTTTACACCTCTCCGAAAGAGGAATCCAACAAAAATACTAGCCACTTAATCTGAGCATCACAACATGGAGTTTGGACCTAGTTGTCCAAATTTAACACTCCCTCTCAACTAGGGAGAACTCCATCCATCAGTGCAATCAAACATCGTGCGTCATCCCGCCATAACTTGCTTTGCTGGCCTCTTTATTTCAGAACAGAAGTGGGTCGGTCACAAAGACATCATCCCCCGACTGACATAATCAGTCCAGAGGTTCGAAACCTCTATTAGACTCACAAAGAGTCTCCAACCAACCCGAAGTTGGTTCATCTGACCCGAAGTCAGGCAGAGGTCCCAGACCTCACTAAACTTGATCCCAGATCAAGTGGTTGGACCGTGCCATCCTAGATAGAGTACGGCAATCTCTGATGCGTCCATCAGTATTTGCTACTAGTCTCTAGCTTTTCCCACCTCATTGGCCAAATGAGAGGTACTTCCCATGAGCCCTGAACTCAATGGGCAGGATGCATACGGGGCACAGATAAATGAGAGGCGAACCAGCTCAATAATCACAAGGGTGGGGCAGAAGCATTATGAGTGCTTATAGCTCCGAGAAGCTATCCCCAAAGCCCCCAGAGCTCCCAGAGCTCATCGTCCAACAGGACCCACATCATAGGGTCGTTCCACGATACCAAGACTCTCACGGAAGGTTAGGAACTTGACCTTCCCCAGGGGCTTAGTGGGAATATCCGCGACCTGCTCATCAGTTCCTATATGATCGAGCCTTACGGCGTCTCGCTGTACCATATCCCGGATAAAGTGGTACCTGATATCAATATGCTTGGATCGGTCGTGGAACATAGGATTCTCAGTCATACGAATCCCACTCTGGTTATCACAGAGTATCACAGTGGTATCTAGCACATGTCCAAACAACTCACTAAAGAGCTTACGCAACCAAACTGCTTCACAACAAGCCATACTTGCAGCAATGTATTCAGCCTCCACGGTGCTCAAAGCCACCGACTTCTGCTTCCTGCTCATCCATGAGATCGAAGCAGAACCAAGATTGAAGCAGCATCTCGATGTGCTCTTACGATCCACCACACTGCCAGCCCAATCGGCATCAGTATATCCACAGAGTGTCACACTCCCGGCAGTGTATCTCAGCCCATGGTTTATCGTGCCTCGAAGATATCTCAGAAGATTCTTGGCACCAACCCAGTGAAAATGATGAGGCTCAACCATCTGTTGACTCAAAGTGTTCACTGCAAAACATATATTCGGTCGGGTGTTCACTAAGAACATCAAAGCTCCTATGAGTTGATGATACTCAGTAGGATTGGCCAAGATAGGCCCAGCAACGCTGCGACTCAACTTCTTGAAGTTGAGTTCCATTGGTGTAGACACGGACTTGCAGTCCACCATACCAAATCTTTCTAGAAGTTTCACAATGTATTTTCCTTGAGAAAGGAAAATCTCTCCAGGTCTCTGCCAGACCTCCAGGCCTAGGAAGTAGTGCATCAGTCCTAGGTCCTTCATCTCGAACTCGGCAACGAGCTCCCTCTTACATTGATGAATGAGAGGGTCAGCACTTGTCAGGAAGAGGTCATCCACATACAGCACTAGAATGAGAGGCTTCCCTTGCACAACCTTGAAGTAAAGGTTCGGATCAGCATTACTTCGAGTGAAGCCCAGCTTCATCTAGTAACTATCCATCCTCTCGTACCAAGCTCTGGGTGCTTGCTTTAACCCATAGAGGGCTTTCTTCAACCTGCAGACATGAGTGTCTCGATCTTGAACTTCAAATCCCAGAGGTTGTTCTACATACACCTCTTCTTTTATTGCACCATGCAGAAAAACGGTCTTGACATCCATCTGATGAAGACTCCATCCTTGCGTAGCAGCAAGGGCTATGATTGATCGAATGGTGGTATATCGTGCCACAGGTGCAAATATGTCATCATAGTCTATTCCTTCCTTTTGAGAGAAGCCACGGGCATCAAATCTTGCCTTGAACTTTTCAGCACTCCCATCAGATCCATGTTTGATCTTGTAGAGCCATTTCGCGGTGACAACTGATTTGTCCTTCGGCCTCGGGACCACATCCCAGACATCATTCTTCATTATGGACTCATATTCTTCGTGCATAGCATCCTTCCAAACTTGATGCTTTATGGCTTCCTCAAAAGATCCAGGTTCAGATTGTACAATAGTACTCATGGCGGCTAGATACCCTTGGTATCTACACGGCTTCTTGCTTTCTCGGAATGTCCCCCTTGGGGCAGCATGACCCTCAGCATCTTCGAGGGTGTCCCTGAGCCATGATGGTCTCTTTCCCAGTGAAGGAGATGGATCAATAGGGTCCATTGGTCCTTCAATATCAGGCATTGTCTCATTCTGCGGTTCTTCTTGATTTCCAGGCCTTTCTTCATGATTTTCTTCAGATCTTGGAAGATCTACTACTTTCTTCAGGGAAGCATCTTCGTCAAAAGTGACATCATGGCTTATCTCTACTTCCCTTTGACGAGGTACATAGACTCTATAGGCCTTAGAAGTCTCACTGTAGCCCACAAACATTCCTTTCTTCCCAGAAGCATCCAGCTTACTTCTCTTTTCTTTCGGCACATGAAAATAGACAGGACATCCAAAAATTCTAAAATGTGAGACATCAGGTTTCTTACCAGTGAAAACCTCTTCAGGAGTTTTGGAGTCCAGAGCAGAATGAGGGCATCGGTTTTGAATGTACACAGCAGTATTTGCAGCTTCTCCCCACAGAAACTTCGGTAGACCTGGTCACATAGCATGGCACGGGCAGCTTCCACAATAGTCCTATTCTTGCGTTCAGCAACACCATTCTGCTCAGGAGTATATGCAGTGGTAGTCTCCCTCTTAATGCTAGCTTCTCTGCAAAAGTCTTTGAACTCATTTGACTCATATTCAGTGCCATTGTCGGTCCTCAAAATCTTGATCTTCTTTCTGGTCATATTTTCCACCAAGGCTTTGAAGGTACGGAACCACATGAAAGCCTCATCCTTCTTCTTCAAGAAGTATATCCAGGTTTTGCGAGAGAAGTCATCAGTGAATGTCATGCAGTAAGAACATCCTCCCAGGGATGTCATGGGCAACATACCGGATAGATCAGAATGGACCAATTGCAAAATATCAGATGTCTTTGTGACACTTGAGGGGAAAGGTCCCCTTGTATGTTTTCCTTCGGCACAGCCCTTACATACACCTTCATGATTATTTCCAAAGTCAGGCATTCCTGTCACCACCTTCCTTGCTTCGGGAAGGGCCTTGTAATGAAGGTGTCCAAATCTTCGGTGCCATAGTTCGGTTTGTCGGATAGTATCACAAGTCATTGCTCCCAGCGGACTTCCTCCAACCTGGTAGAGTGTGCCAACTCTAAAACCAATTGAGATAGCTTCCTTGAAGCTCTTCTTCCACATGAGCACCTTTCCATCAGAGAATGTTACATTGAACCCTTTGTCTTCCATGGCTGATACAGACACAAGGTTCTTCTTCAATTTTGGTACATAGAGTACATCTTGCAAATGTAGGACTTGTCCTTGAGACGAGTGGAGGGTCACAGTCCCTGTCCCTTTCACGGGGTATGTGGCATTATCTCCAAGGATAATTTCTAGATTAGTATCCCTCTCAACCATGTCAGAGAGTGCTTCCTTGAATCCAGTGATGTGTCTTGAGGCACCACTATCTATCAGCCAGACATCCATAGTGTCGGGCGGAGATGTAGCAGAGAGAGCAAATACAAGAATATACTCATTTCTTTTATCAACAGCATTAGACTCCTCATACCTGGTGTTCCTAGACCTTTTAGAAGGTTGATTGTTTCCACCAAAGTGAGCCTTCCTCTTTCCTTTGGATTTGTCGTTTCTTCGATTCCCATTCCTTCGGTTGTTGTTGTTATCATCACTATCAGGAGAATCCTTCTTGAAGGGGCATTCTCTAGCATAGTGATCAGGCCTATGGCAAGTGAAACACTTACCCTTCTTTTCTTGAGCCCTTGTTCTTCCTTTGTCCTTAGAACCACCAGAGTTCTTCTTTCGAGAATGAGCACCATAGGCAGCATTTCTGTCATTATCGAATTCCTTCATCCTTGTTTCTTCTTGCATACATCTAGACAGAAGCTCATCAAAGTTATGAATGGTATTATTATTGAGAATGGTAGTTGTGAATACTTGCCATTCATATGGGAGTCCTCCAAGTGCGGTGAGAACCATCTCACGATCAGCTATTGTCTCCCCAATAGCTAGCAGATTGTTCCTTGTTTCGGTCAATTTCAGAAAGTAAGTTTGAACAGACTCATCCCGGCCCTTCTTCATATTCTTCAGCTTATTCTTGAGGAATAGCACTTGGTTCACATTGTTTACTTTGAACATAAGGATCAATTTGTCATACATCTCCTTGGATGTGCCTAGTTCAGATATATAGGCAACCAGGCTCTTATGTATGGATTCCCTGATCATCGGCTTTGCTTTGATCTCTCCCTTCTTATACTTGTTTCTAACAGCAGCGGTAGCATTGGATGGAGGTTCTTGAATCTTACCCAGCACATGATCCAAGAGATCATGGTCTTCCAATTTGAGATCTAATATCATCTTCCAGGCATGGAAGTCATCCCTTCCAGTCAGCTTGTCATTCTCCTTGAATTCAAAACTTGTGGAACCCATATTCTTTGATGGTGATTGCTAGAGATAGGGCTTGTCTTCGCCTCAGCTCCGATACCATGTAAATTTTTGTAGATGTTCTATGCTTGAAGCAACTTTACTTTTCTTACAGCAATCACACAATTAGTTAAGTAAAATGCTGATAGAACATATAAGTGGATCTTATAGAAGACAAACCAGAAACAGAAAAAATGTGATGGTGCGTTACGGCGGTCAACAGGATGCTTCAACCAGCAAAGTCTTCTTGATCAGCCAACCCAGAATGTGTCACAACAATCCTCCAATCAGCGACCGAGTCAACCCAAGTCAACTCCAAAAAAAGTCAACGCTGTCCAGAAAAGTCAACGCAGGGCAGCAAGCTAAAAGTCAACGCAGCAACAGTTTGGTCAACCCGTTGACCTCGATTTCAGTGCCAAAGTGTACGGCCTCTCAAAATCGAACTTTCCAACAAGTTTCAGCCCTTTCGGACCATGCGTTGACCAAAGTCAACGCTGGTCAAACTTCCAGCAAAACCCTAGCTGCAGAAATTCGTCCTTCAGCTCAGCCGTACAGATTCGTCCTTCTTCTTCTTCACACGTGTGGGCTGAACTTGTCCTCCAATGAGCTCGTACTAAATCAGATGAGAGAAGAAGATGTGTGTTGAGTTGTGGTGAAATGCTCTCCAACTTTGCCTATATTTATATCCATCATTGGGGTGTGTGACACCTCTGCTGGGGGTGTAAAACCTTAAGGCCGATATATTTTATATGTGGTGAAATTCAAAATAAATGTTCTGCTCATCGGATTAAGATATATTTTATATGGATTTTACACCTCTCCAAAAGAGGAATCCAACAAAAATACTAGCCACTTAATCTGAGCATCACAACATGGAGTTTGGACCTAGTTGTCCAAATTTAACAGAGAGCCTATATATACAAAATCAGGCTTTAGATATGAGGCTACATTGCTATAGGTATTGAACATAGAAATAAAACATGAGCTAAGATGGTAAATCCTAATAGTCATCATCCTCATCTACATGTTCAGCATGAAAGATGCACATTCAACAGTGGAATCTGGAGTGGAAGAAATATTACCAATTCCACTTTAGTTTCCTCAAGATTCATTGTAGCTAGAGAGGTGTCGAAGTTTAGAGGATTTTGAAACCACATCCCAATCTTCAGAAGTTACATTTCTATATTTTGGACCCCTACATGATGTAAGGTGATACATAATGAGGCATATTTTCAACATGGGCCTTTCAAGAACTCACTTGTTAAGAATTTTGAGTTGTTATTGTTTGTCATACGTACCATTACTCCCTGCCTAAGTTGATGAGAGTGGTGACTTATATAAAATTTTCAATATTTTTCTTCTGCTTAGTTGTTTCAATCAGTGGGGAAGGCCTTGTTTAACATTAATATATTTTCTGTTATGACTCATGTTGGCTCTGCAGAAGTGTTGATTTACTTTGTAATATTTTTCTAGAACTGGATGCAGATTTTCCAATATAAACCATGATGACTCCTTACCAAGGCTGATTGATATCATAAATGTTTTCTGACATTACATAATTATTCTACTATGGCTCTTGATGTGCTGTTCCCGAGAAATTGATTTTAAATCAGTGTTTTTATTCTATTTCCAAAATCTGGTTGTTGTCTTAATTTGATAACTGAGGGATCTATTTGTGTAAAATCTTACAGTGAGCAAGCTACAACAAGTGTGAACCAGTCTTTGAGGGTTCTTTCAAATTTACTTGCTGCAGGAGCTCTTCATCCAAGGGCTGCTGTAGATGATGTTGTTCCTGTGTTGTTAGGTTTTGTCCGTGCAAACTTAAATTCACCATCTTCACAGCATGCAAGCTTGCTGACAAAGGTATGCGTGAATCACAATAATAGTGCAAGATGACTTCAATGAATGAAATGAATCCACAATTTTTTACTAGTACACACAATATTTTCCTGATGCAGATCTTTTCTTTTGGGTCAATTAATGGTTCTCTCAAAATTACAATGTATCTGAGCTTGGTTTCAGTGTTTACTAGCATGCTATTTTGAAATCTGAAGATGATATGAAAACAATGGTTTTTCTTTCTGCAGGGTTTAGCAATGCTAAAGAAACTAATGGATTTAGGTGGAAATAGAGTGGAGAGTTCATATTTTCATCATTGTATTGCATTGTTCCAAATTTATTCTCAGGTAGTTGAGCTTCAGTTATGGTTTTACTTGGATACAACTATGAAATTTATTTGTTTATATGAGTTAACACAGATGATAGAAAGATAGAAATCAGATTGAGCTGATTATTGACTTTGCAAATGGCAACAATCAAAATGTGCAGGTTGTCAGTTATCCGCATGATTCATCTGGTAGAATGTTGTATGAATCAACTGCTTGTATGAATGTTACGCTAGCACGCGTTGCATCTGGTCTTAGAAAATTACCTATTGCAGAGGCATCTTTGCAAACGTCAGGCACCACAATAGAGAAAAACCCTATGGGTGCAATTCTGGGCCAGGCAAAAACTTTAGGAATAGTTGGTCAGTTATGTTCATGTTTGGATACCTTAGGAACAAACCTCATGTCAGGGTCCTGCAATTCAGCACCTGCAGTAGCTGAGGCATGTAAAGCACTATGGCTACTAATTGATGCTTTCAATGTGCCATCTGTTGTTCAGAAGCGTGTTTTTCCTCTAAATGCCCTCAAAGCTTATGCTCTCAAGTTGTTGGATCCCAAAGAAGCATTTGAAGAGCTAAAAGCTGAACATGAAACCTCTGGGGTTGTGCAAACTGTGACTGATTGTCTTTTGAAATCAAAGGGTATGCAGTTTGCTTTTCGCTATGCACTTTTGCAAGGCTCAGAATTCAGTCTGTCCGCATGCATGCAGGTACTTGTATTGTGACTTAATTTTGTTGTTGTTTTGATGGCTGCAACATTATTCTGCTGAGGACTGTTAGTGATTTATGAAATAGATTAAAAACACAAAATTTTGTTATCCTATATGTTTTTTTTTGTATAATAAAGGTTGCTTCAGAATCGATATCAAGACAATCTAACACTTTTTGGTCATCTGTATTATTGTATTATATGCCACCTTGCCTTAATGGGGGCTGTTTTTTTAATAGATTTTGGCTTTTGACCCTTTCCTATGGTTGCATTTCTAATTGTGGGATAGGGAGGAGAGGAGTTATATTTCAATTTACATTGTTTCCTATCATAGTCAGTAAGATGAATTTGTCCTCTATATATCTAATTCTATACGTGTGCACCTAACTGATTCAGGTTTTGATGCGTTGCTGCATTTACAATGCAGCAGTTTGTGATATATTATGTGGTATAACAAATCAAGATCCTGCTTCCAATATTGTTAATGGAGGTGGAGATGGCACTATAGTTGGAGCTATGTTTCGTTTCTTGTCACTACATGGTTCATCTTCTTCTAATAAAGATGCAGCCTTAGGCGAATGTATTGAATCCGATAATTCTGGCAAAATGTCTGCCCCAGGGGTTCTTATTTTACATACGTGTCTCGTTCTTACTACAATTGCACAGGGTTTGAAGTTCTGTGGTAAACATAATGCATCCTGTGTCTTGACTGCAACCCAGCAAAAACAGCGAGCTCGTCTCACAGCACTTGCTCATCAAGCGTCTTCTGATGATTGGTCATCTGGGTCCTTTCCTCAACATCGCTGTGCAGCCGCCATGTTAGCTCTGGCTTCTATCCTGTCCCTTGAGCATGAGTTACCTGGGCCTATTAACTCTTCATGGGTATCTGAAATTGCTTTAGCATTAATTCCTCCAACGGCTACAATACGTGTCCATCTCAGGCAACCATTTGTTGATAAGTCAAATGCAAATGATCAGAGAGAAGAGCGGAGTGCATTGAGTAATGGAACTGGTATGCTTACACATTGGCACGGACTCAGAGATGGTTGTGTCGGTTTACTTGAAACAAGAGTTAAATGGGGAGGTCCACTGGCTGTAGAGCAAGCATGCTCAAATGGTATTCCTGGGTTTATAATTTCATTATTGGTAGATCAGCCTAGAAAGTTAAATGAGGAAGTCGGCGGTTTCTTAGAGGATAAAGTTGGTTTATCTCCAACAGGTCTTGTTTGGGCACTTTCTGCAATAGCACAGTGCTTAACAGGTGGTGCCTTCCGTGATATTCTACTAAAGAAGGAGCCTCTCAGTATAATCTTGGGTTTGATGAGTGAACTGCATCTCAGGTACATAAAACTTTGGGATGGGCATGGCGGTGGCAGTGCTGGTTTGAGAGACTTGGTGAATGAAATTATCAATATTTTGGCATTTCCTTTCATCGTCACACAGCAATGTCCTGGTTTACCCTCAACATCTGCATCCATTAGTAGTGGTCTTCTTCTCAACTCCAACTCTCCAGGTGGAAGAGTGGGTACTGAAAACTCATATATTACAAAAGCAGTTGCTGAGAATATGCCCCATTATTTACAAATACTTCATGAGGTTTGAGATTTGAAACTTTCTTGGTTGCCATATAAAATGATTTAGAAATTAGGATGATAACATTGAGAAGGCTTAACTTCTAGAAATGCTTTAGTAAATTTATCTTGTTTGCAAGATCCAATACCAAAGAACTTGCAAGATATGAGAATGGTTTAAAATCATGTGTGTTATTCAGGTGGACTTTAACTGTCATAAACTTATGTATATTCTTCCCCCCTCTACAGGTTCATATTTCTGTTCCTATTTTGAAGTGCTTGGAGCATTTGGAGGCGAAAGACATTGGAAGACCTATTGCTTTTATTGCCAAAATGGTTAGCTCTAAGACTCTTGCCATTGAACTTCTCAATGACGGTTTATTGGCCCCCAGTACAATAGAGAAAATGCTTGACAACGCAAGTCCCAAGGAAGTTACATTGGATCTCTTGATGATAATTTCAGATTTGGCCCGAATGTCGAAGGTAAGAAGCATGCTTAACACGACCCCATTTAAGAGTCTTTGTTTTCTTATTATATTTAAATTTTACACAGGTTCTCGCAGATAAATAAAATGCAGTATTTCCAGTTTTAAGATGTTAAGAGCTTAATCCAAATTAGCATGATGTTTTTTGATGACTGGTGCAGGACTTTTATGAACCTATAGAAAAAGCAAATATGTTTGATGCTCTTAGACAATTTTTGAACCATGATGATGCTAACATACGGTCAAAGGCATGCAGTGCCTTGGGCAATATGTGTCGTCACACACCTTATTTCTACAATTCTCTCGTAAGTTATATGCAATATTTCATGAATTTCAGGAGTGGCATTGTTCTGTTTCGGTATCATTACTTTATGAACTGCTTCAACTGTAATAGTTGCCTTCTTCATAAACCCAGCATGAGAATAGGCACAGATATGTTAAAGCAGTTGTATAGTTTTTGTCTTAATAAACCTATGTTGAAACAATAGTCCTTTTGTCGTTGTTGTCTCTTTAGTCTATCACTGAAGGATGTAAGCTACTATAAATTTTGTTATCTTGAAACATACTGACAAAATTGGCTATTTCAGGTGAAACATGATATGATTAATCTTCTCATTGATAGATGTGCAGACCCTGATCGACGTACCAGAAAATTTGCCTGCTTTGCGGTATAACATAGTTATGGAAATCTCTGCCAAATGACACTATATGATTTTCTTACATTTATTTGTGTGGGACCTAATTTAACATTTCCTCCTGCAATTAGGTTGGCAATGCTGCTTATCACAATGATTATCTATATGAGCAACTTCGTCGGTCCATACCACATCTTAAAAATCTTTTGCTAGGGGAGGAAGAAGACAAAACTAAAGCAAATGCAGCAGGTGCTTTGAGCAATCTTGTTCGGAATTCAAGCAGACTGTGTGAGGACATTATATCAAAAGGGGCCATGGAGGTTAACACATTAAACTTGTACATACATTTTAGAAACTGTTTTGTTGATTTCTGGTCTGTATATTTTTGGCATGCCTAATGTATTTTCAGCTATTTTTCTTTTGTGCAGGCATTGCTAAGACTTATCTCAGACTACTCAACAACTGCATCAACACCGGGAAGAAAGGATGCAAGCAATGAGTCACCTCTCAAGATCGCCCTTTTCTCCCTTGGCAATATGTGCATCCATGCACCATGTAGGCAATTCCTTCGATCCCAGGAATTCTTCCATGTTCTAATGCACCTCCGGAAATCTCCTGATCCGACTATTACGAAATATATATCTCGCATCACTAGCAAGTTTCCCGATGCCTCTACTCCGTCCCCAGCTAGATGATCTATTCTTTCAGCAATGTTCTGATTTTCTTGTTTGTAACATAAAGAATTGGCATGTAATCTTCATGATCCTGGAGGTATTCCTCATGTAACATTGTCTTTTGAGCTGCCAAATATAACATTGAGCTTATGATGGTAAGTGTTGAGATGCCAGATATAACGCTGTGCTAGTGTTATGATGGAAAATTAAGATGGCAGTGCACTTGTAATCCTTTTTGTTTTATCAGAAATGCAACGTAAGTTTCATTAAAAACCGTAAACATGTACCCCGAGATCAAGATGTACAGGAACCAAGGAGTGGGCACAGCGCTGTCGCTAATTAGTGGTCCATTTTCCCTTTGAAATAAAATTCCTCGTGATACATTTTGTTGAAATGAAATGAATGGTGCCTGCGCCTTGTCATTCTCTTTCTTTTGAAATGAAATGGCTCGTCATTCTTTCTTTTGAAATGAAAGAAATAGAGCAAACAAAACAGGACGACCTTTTGTTGAAATGCCTTGTCATTCTCTTTCTTTTGAACTGAAAGAAATAAGACGGGACGATCTTTTGTTTTCTTCTGAAGGAAATGAGGAATTGCAACACGGCTAATACGACAAGAATGCCTTAATGTAGGTTGAAGACTAGGGACTGTAGATTGATATGGTGTTTTGATACCAAGTTTTTCGCAAGACTAGATTTGTAGAACATTGAGAATGTTGACGCGAGGGAACACACCTCAAGCTCTGGTCTTATAGATGATAGGCTCATGACAGATTCTTATGGTAGTCACGTGTGCCCTTATGCTGAATGGTTTGTTCTTGAAGAATTGGGTGGGATGGCTTAATAATTGGGTGGCGTGGTTTAATAAGGATGTGGTAAGTTAGCCACGAGGAGAGATGAGAGTAATGATTGGCAAAGGTCAGTAAGGTTGCATAAAATCTATAGATAGTGTTGATGGTGGAAAAAGTTCTTGAAAGCATGTTTTAAAACCTGGTTGGGTTGAACTGGTACCCAGTGAAACCAGTCGATTCGTTGGGCTCGGAGGTCAACCCGGCCAATGACCCTGATTTGGGGCAGGGGAGTGCTTGGTTTGGTACCAAATTGGCCCTCGACCTATGACCTCGGTTTGGGGTACGGGAACCCTGGTTTGGTACCAAACTGGTCATGAACCAGCCGGTTTCGTACCAAACTGGTTGGTCCTATCATAACCCAGCCAGTTCAGCACACAACGACACATGTGCGGCTCGAGACCCATAAAATGGTGGATTTAGTTCGCTGAGTGTTTTTTTTTGGAAACTAGTGGCTGTTCCTTTTAAAATACAACCCATCCAAGTCTATTAAACCCTACCTTCCTCATTTGCCTTACACATTTCATTTGGATTTTTTGTGAACTTCATTGTGAGTTTGGAGAGCGCCGAGTTTTTGCACGAGCAGTGTAACAACAGAGTTTGGGCTGTGTTTGTCGTCTTGGAGCTGCTTGGGAGCTGTCTAGTGTAGTTGGCATTTAGTTGCATTTTAGGAGGAGGCTAATGCAACTAGTTTCATTTTCAGGTAAGACTTTTTACTTGAAAAAATCCATATTTTTATTTCTGTTCATGTGTTTTTTTTTTTTTTTTTCTCAATTCAGCTATTCAAGTTTTAAATTTCAGCTAGGCAACATCTGTCCCCCTTTTTTTTCCAAATTTATCTTAGATTTCCCATTTTACCTATTTTTTTTTTTAATCTTATATTTTCCATTTTACTTAGTTGTGTTTTTAAAAAATAAATAAATTAAATTTGCAGATTGATTTCTTTTACAAAATTCAAACATTTCATCAACCAACATGCCCCCAAAAGCCAATGATACTTCATAAGCTCACTGTGATATGATTGATGGCGAAATGATAAATCCCCTCCGTTATGTTCCTCCTACCTTTGGGTCTTACAATCAAGGCCAACAATCTAAAGGTAAAAAGAGGATGACCATCAAGAGTTATTTCACACTTTCCTTTCTCGTTGCTTCTGCTAATGTCACTTCCTCGAAACCAAGTGTAACTCAACTCACTTTGGATAACCATTGGAAAAATCAATGCTAAGAAGGTACTTTTGAATGCTTTGCTAGATGGTGGTATGATGAAAATATCCTCTTTAATGTTGCCCACTCACAATATTACAAAGCTATATGGGTCTTTGTTATATTTGTAGGAAAGGGCTTCAAAGGCCCCAATATGCATGACTTGAGGGGAAGTCTTTTGCAAAATGAGATTTTGTTCAATGAAAATATTTGACTAAGTATAGAGAGTCATGGACCAAAACAAGTTGTTCCATCATGCTAGATGGATGGATTGATGAAAATAACCACACTACATTAATTTACTTGTTTCTTGCAATCAAGGAGCCATGTTTTCGAAATCAATAGATGCATTTGATAGGGTGAAGGATGCAGACCTTCTATTTGAGCTTTTGGATGAGATGATTAGAACAATGGGGGAGCAGAATGTTGTGTAGGTCATTACAAATAATGCCTCAAACTATATTCTTGCTGGAAAGATGCCATAGTCCAAATATATGACCATATTTTGGACCCCATGTGCTACACATTGCATAGACTTCATGCTTGAGGACATAGGCAAGGTGGAGTGGGTAAATAACACTGTAGAGCATGTCAAGTGTATCACAAAATTTATTTACAATTACTCATGGGTGTTGAGCCTAATGAGAAAAAACAGATGGGTGTAAGGAGGTTGTTAGGCCTACAATTACAAGATTTTCAACTCACTTCCTTAGGTTGCAACCTCTCAATTCTCAACAACAAAGATTGCATAAAATGCTTTCTTGCGATGAATGGAATAACAGATGGGGGTAAGGAGGTTGTTAGGCCTACCATTACAAGATTTTCAACTCACTTCCTTAGGTTGCAACTTCTCAATTCTCAACAACAAAGATTGCATAAAATTCTTTCTTGTGATGAATGGAATTCATCTTGGCTGACTCATAGACAAGATGGCAAAGACACCAAAAAGAGTTTTTGACAATTCTTTTTGGAAAAAGTCTGCAAAGGTTGTGAAAATTGATGAGACCCTTATTAAGGTGTTATAGGTGGTGGATAGGGGAAAATTGGCCATGGCTACATCTATGAGGCTATGGATTAGATGAAGGAGCAAATACAGGTAGCCTACAATGTTAAAGTAGGTAAATGTGGGCTGATTTGGGAGATAATTGACAATAGATGAATAATCAACTCCATCATCCACTACATGCAATCATATATTTCTTGAACCCAAAGTATCATTATAGAGCTCAACTAGGAGAATATGAGACCGGGGAGGTCAATGATGGGTTGTACGAGTGCTTGGAGTGCATGGTCCTTGATGTGTCTATGTAATTGGAAATACGTAGACATATTAGTGTTTTCACTAGGGCCTTATATATCTTTGGAAAAAACTATCAAAGATGGCAAGAGATGTGGATCAATTAGGTAAGCAATTCCAATTTGTTGTTGTTGTTGTTGTTTTTTTTCTTTAAGTTCAATTGTTTACAATTCAAACTACAAAGACTTATTTTTTAACCAACTTTAGATTTAAATTGTTATGCAATGAACTAACCATAGTCTTTGTCTTTGCAACACAATGGTGGGAGTTATTTCATAACCAATTTCCTCTTTGTAGTTAGAGTCAACCAAACTTACAATGATTCTCGTTGTGAGCTTAATTGGTTTGTTTTTGAACAGATTTACATGAAGAAGATAAACTGTTTGGAACCAAAATATTTAAATGATCTTGTTTTTGTGTAGTACAACCTTTGACTAAGGCACAATTGATGAACAAAAGACCTAATCTAGATCCCATTGTGTTGAAGGATATTGATTGAACATTAGAATGGGTGGAGGAGACTCAACTAGCTAAGTTTGATCCTGCATTTGATATTGATGCCATGGAGTTAGGGTGGTTGATTCCAACACAGATTTGGTAGTGCTAGTGGAACCTGAACTCGTACCTGAATCAAGCAAAGGCAAACAACCAATGGGATGCACGAGTTGAACAATTCAACCAACTCGTGCTTCTATTAGGTCTAGTTTTGTTGTCTCAACTATTACTACTATTACTACTAAGGTTGTAGAGGAGTCTTTTTACTCTTAGCCAAATGATGTTTATGTAACTCTTGTTGATGATCACATGTCTAGTGGTGGTGATGAGTTTGATGATGCATGATTATGTTGATCATTGATATGTAGACTTGTAGTAGGCCAATGGCCTAATAAGTTGTAGCATTGTTTTTGGACTCTAGAGGCCATGTAGAGCCTCGTTGATTATGTATTTTGTTGTTGATATGTATTGCACTTAGTGCCATTTTGATATATTCACCCTTACATGGTATATGGATGAACAAACTCCACATATTGTCTCTAATGTTTTGGATATATATATATATATATATATATATATATATATATATATATATATATATATATATATATATATATATATATATTGATCATTGATATGTAGACTTGTAGTAGGCCAATGGCCCAATAACTTGTAGCATTTTTTTTGGACTCTAGAGGCCATTTAGAGCCTCATTGATTATGTATTTTGTTGTTGATATGTATTGCACTTAGTGCCATTTTGATATATTCACCATTACATGCTATATAGATGAACAAACTCCGCATATTTTGTCTCTAATGGTTTGGATATATATATATATACTTGAAGATAGAAACTCTAAAGTCACATACAATACAGATTCCAGAGATTCAGATAAATTTTACTTCTACTCATAGTTCAGAGATCCTAAGATCTGGATAACCCTTTATTCGCTTGTGGTTTGTTGGAAGTGTCTCTTCAATGAGTTAATTTTAACCTCACAAAGTATTAATTACCATTAAGCATCATATATAAAAATAAATCAACAACACTATTCAACAATGAAAAATATCAAAGACAATGGACAAGAGATTTCTAGGTTGAAACCCTTATGGGAGAAAAACCACTGAACACTTCTTAATATAGGTCCAACCCCCTGGTTTATAGACTCCAACTCCCTGATTTACCAACTCCAACTGGAAGGACACCCCAATGCCTTGATTTACTAGCTCCAATTGGAAGGACACTCCAATGCCTTGGTTTTATCAACTCTAACTGAATGGATGCTTCAACACCCTTCACATGCTCCAACTTGACCTAATACCACCTTGCCACCTTGAAGTGTTCTTAGGCTCCAAGTTAAATGGGACCCCACTCTCTTGCTTTGCAACACCCTGCCACCCTACTCAACAAGGCACCACTTGCCCTGAAGGCTCCGATATTCAATTCACCACAACGGACAACATTTCATATATTTTCAGAATGGATCCACTTGTGCCCAAAATCAAAATAAATAACATTGAAAGCAATTTGCTGACTTTGTCGCTCTGCAATACTGACACAAAGTCGTCAACATCAATAACAACTTCCTCTGTTCAAAATATCAAACCCTAGCTTTATAACAACTCAAATAACTTGTCATTAAAACATTTTACGATATAAATGCTAACATAATCAAGTTTCAACAATATATCAAACCCTAGCTCTACCCAATATATCAACTTTGTCAAATACTAGATTCACTTTATTTCTCTACTCAATTAACAACAACAAATCAATAACTTTTACTGCAACATAAGTCCTCTCGTTGTCAACCCTATAGAAGCATACTAAACTTTTCTTTGTTTCAGCAGTGATATAAACAAGCTTTGCAAACAACTCATTCATTCGTTAAACCCTAGCAATATATAACAACCAATATACATGACATCAATGTGCTCTTTGCAATATACCAACTCAGTTAAGACTGAGTTGGACAAATTTACTAGGACAGTCTAACGACAACCTCTCTCAATTCTTTTACCATACTCACTTTTTGTTTGACATGGTATTAATAAAACTGGTAGCGTACAAACTACCATTGACAACCTCTTTCATCCCAACAAGCATACTCAATAAGAAGGCTTATGCAGTCTAAGGCACATGTCATAATGATTTAGTCAAGTACTATATGATCAATTAGCAATAAGTTCAAACCTTCAAACCCTTAATGTTGCATTAAGATAATTTCTTTGCAGCTTAGGTTTTTCCTTGAGCTGGCCCCATATTTAGTCAAGAATCAACCCTTGAGATGCTTCTAATAGTTGTGCATTGTGGACCTGTATTATATCTATTGTCAATGTTATCTCTGAATGATCAAGACCAAAGTTAGTTGTACTATTGATGCCTTATATCTCTTCTACAAGTTAAGTATACCACCTCAGAAGACAACATTGGTTTACATTAGATCTCTGTTAAGTATGCTTCAAATATGATGTCCAAAACTCCTCAATTTAATTAGTTTATCTTTCTCAACCAACCTATACAAACACACCTTTGGCAAAGACTAATGATGCATCATTGTAAATAGCCGATTAAAGTGCTTAGGATATTATCCTTAGTTTCACTTATTTCTATCCTCATTACAAGAGTCAATCACATACAATATCTTATACAGAGATGCCAATGATCAACCTTGGACCTAACTTCAAAAGGATCTGAATATTAGCTCAAGGTCGAGCCATATATGATGGCCACATGTTGGTTAAAATTAGGTTACAAACTTCAAGGAAAAAAAATAAAGTCTCACGCACTGACCTTAGAGGTTCGAGCTAGGGCATATCCAGGTCTGTCCCAAGTCAATGATTAGCTTGAGATGCCACAAGAATAAGAGCTATAGTCTTAGACCAAAACTGTCACAGGTTCACAAGCCTGTCCATACTTGTGCCATAGTCAATTGTCGTTTACAATGAACCTTAGACGAATGCACTGAAACCTAGGAAGGTTGTCTTGGTTGATCAACCATAAAAATGCCAACTTTAAGCCTCAACCTGACGCAGAGCAATAGGTACAAATGCCTAATTGATGACAATCTTGATTCGACAGAAGGCCGAAGATGGATGCTCAAACATATGCTTCATGATCCATGAATAATCATAAAAAATTATGTCAAGATTAATCAACAATATTCTTTGGTGTTATGAACTTGAAGGGCTGAAAATCTTCTAGGAGAAATTCCTTCTTGAACTCAATGAAATACCTCAAAGATCACAACACGAGATGCGTTCAAATCACAACGAATGTTGCAAGCTTTGCCACAAGAAATCTCAGACAAGGAGCTTGAGTAGACCTCAATACTCAGTCAATAAGAAGCCCCTCATAAAAGAAATAAAATTACTCCAAAACTCTCATCAAGTAGTTCGAACCAATCACAAATGTATCCCAAAGGAAAACTAAGAAGACCTGAAATGATCATAGAAACTCCAACAAAGTATCCTAAAAAACTTACCCAAAAATTCAACCCCCTTAGGGTTTGCAAGACTACTCAAGGCCACAAAACTTCGTAAATGATTAGACATTGAATTGTTGCACGTTTGTGGAAGATTTAAGCCACCTTGTATAGTGATGAAGAGGGGTTTCAAATGGCGCCAACTTGATCAAAAGGAGGGAAGCTAGCTTGTTCTCTTGGAGAAAAAAAAATCAAATTTGAAATGAAATTTTGGAGCCAAAAACCCCCAATCATTTAGGCCGAATTTAATTCAATTATTTGATCCTTAATAAAATCCCTTTTTGACTTGACAATGAGAAACCCATTTAATTTAATTTTCTTGAAGAAGAGAAATAACTTGAAACACCTCCTTTGGGGTTCTTAACCACTCAAAGGGGCTTCAATCTTTGAACAATCATATTTCCTCAACCGTGAGGAGCAATGAAGCGTACCATATACTGTTAGAATTGATAGAACGAGGAGAATCAAGGAAAGTTGGTCTTGAGAGCAAGTTCATTGTTCTTCCCATCTAAAAACCTCATGAAACGTGGGGCATCATGACCACACCACAAAGGCTGGTTATCTTCTAAGACTTCTTGTCCATTTTAACTTGCAACTAATGCAATCCATGACAAATATTAAGAACGTTCAAGGACCGATATTGGCATGAATGACAACGCCATTCAACATGGTTCAAATTACTTTTGACTTGGATTTGTTGATCAATATATCTTTTAATCTTGTTACTTCCTTTCAACTCGGATATACACTCGATTCTGATACCTTCTTTAGCTTGGATATCTCTTATGTCAGGATATTTTCTTTAATCCAAACTATCCAATTAGATCTAGGATTTGACTGGTGAATCATTGTTTAAGATTTTGTTACAATTGGATACCTTTACTAGTCCCGATTGATGACAATTCACAATGAGCACTTTTATGTCTTCGTCAACTAACAAAGTTTTAGAAAAGTGGCAGGTCTGGTTATTCAGGGATCCGACTTAAAATTGTGTTTAGCTATCGTTTACAACTTGGATGGTTAGAGGTCAAATTTCATTGTTTGGGAAAATACCCTGAATGTGTGATTTCCTAAGATTTGAGCCTAACTCAGATTCATGATTAGTTCAACCCACAATAATCTATCATTCCCACGATAGATATGAAAGCCGATTTGGCTCTACGTTCAATCACAACACGACTTCAACCACACAAAGGCACACATAAATATACACTATGATTCGTATATTTAGTGACAAAGGGGAAGATTGCGATTTAACAACTTGTGTACAATGGTCCTCCATTACACATCACTTAGTATTTTCAAACTCCTGAATTACTCAAATTCTTCAAAATCTCTTTCCATAACACTCGTACAAATAAAAAACCTCAATATGTTTTGCAAGGTTATCTAACAGATTCTTAATTTGGCTAGGTCTATCCCTTTACATAGCGACTAAATGACACTCATCTAACTTTTTAATAACACACACACACACACACACACATGAAAATATCACAATTTTGGTAAATGGGTTTTTACTAGGAAGGTCAAAAATGTTTTTTACTGGTAGATGCTCTAGCATCACCAATTCATTGAGATATGACTAGTCTAATTTTTTTGGTTTTGATTGAATACCTGGTTTGATAAGTGGACTAGTTCAGTTCTTGGTTCCATTTTTTAAAAATATGTTTGAAAGCAACAAAAGGGGTATTAACTTTGGAAGTAGCTAGATGCTGTTTTTTTTGAGATCTACAGAGGGAAGTGAAATCTTTAAAAGCAACTGATATGTTGATTGTTTAAAAACATTATCGCTGCTAAAGCTCTAAACATTGTAGATGGGCTCTAAAGATATACATGTAGTAAGAAAATGGACAATAAAATTAACAATGTAACAATACTTCTTGATTCTCAAAATGTCATAGAAAGCTATTGATTGGTTTTCATAGTTCTCATTTGCACAAACATTATGCAATGATAAACATAACATTTATTGCAGTAGATCCATATACACATCACATTGTATCATGTGGTGTATATGTGTGATTATACAACCATAAACATCACATTGCTCAATTCTTATTGCTTTCCCTCATCTTGTGATATCAAATCTCTATCTTCATATTTCTTCTCATACTTCATCTCCTTTTATTTACTGCCCTTGTTACCATGCAAGAAGTAATAAAATAAATGGGTGATTTAACCCTTGCATCTAATCTTGAGGTAAGTGAAAGAAGGTAAGTGATGGGACATGCCACTGAAGCTAAAAAAATTATGGCAAACAAATACAAAATTAACACATATAAGATACTTGCTTGACATTCTGAAGACTTGTGCCAAATTTGATAAAGGCAGATTAGTGCATGCTTTAAAACAATAGCATTGGAGTTTGCAAAATAAATGTGTGTGTGCATGATTATTACTCCCTACAATAATCTTTATATCTAAGTTGTGTGAGTACATGGATATGGGGACATTAATAAGATGTCGTTGAGGGTGCATGGATGCATCTAGGCACTTAACATAAAATTTTATAGTTATGAAAACAAATGAAAGCTAAAATTTATGTGAATAAGAATAACTTGAAACTTGGAACAAACGGTTAATTCACGAATGATGTGGAAATTCAAATGAGAACATGAAAATATGAAACTGAAATTGAACAATGAAATATATGAGAATCTAATGAAAGTTGTAAATCTTGGATTTCCACCTCAAATTATCTATCACTAGCTACCACTAACAAGTCCTTGCAAAAAAATTCATGTTTTAGAATAACTTCCAAGATAGATTCATATAGTACATCAAAAGGCATGGAAAATGCAAATTAGAGCTTAAATCCTATCATTAGGCATGATGGCAGTGGATCATACATTTAAAAGGTGAGAGTACAAGGCATGGGATTAGAGCATACAAAGTACAAGAGTATGTCCCATGAGTTTGGTTAGGGGCACCTTGTTACACTAGTGATATGGGGCATGTCTTGAGATGGCTAGATGCATCTCCAAGAAAAAGGACATGTCCCATGGGATGGGTAGGTGTGTTTCTAGGACAAGGAGACCTAGGAACATGTCTCAAAGGGTGTAGGAAGATGATGTTATTTTTTTGGACATGAAGAAGTCATTATAACATTAAAAATAAGTTTCAAAATAAAAAATCTGTCTCAATACAAAAAATGTGATATCAAATCAACTTTAAAATAATAATAAGATTTAAGATAATGAAGTCAACCATGAGATTAAATAGACTGGGAAGGAAAGGAAAAAATCATCTTTTAAATTATATTTTCAACCTAACTCCTTGTTGGTTTACTAAAATTGTAAGTGTGGGCACTTGTTGGATGTAGAATTTTCAGATTTGATATTTTTCGAAGGAAATTTTTTTCTACATCCAAAAAGTATATATACTTGAACTTAGAGTAAACCTATAGGGGGATTGGTGAAAGGTACAATATTAATTATTATTATTATTATTAAAATCAATGTTTCTTTTAAAAATTCAACTCTTATTTTATTATTTTCCTCGAGATGCCTATTTTAGACCTCAAAACTTCGCTAATGAATTATATAATAGGTTTTGCTTGATGCATCAGAGAAATTTTGAGGTCTAAAATGAGCCTCCTAAGAAAAATGTACAACCAAAATAAACTTTATAAGTACCAAGAGGATTCAAGATGATGATATCAACCATGGGGGATGGTTCGCCATTTTTGGAGTAAAAAAATAAAAAGATTAAAAAATAATAAAATAATAAAACTATTTTTTCAACTCATCTCCCAAAGGTTTTACTAAAATTTATAGTGTGAGTACTCATTGGATACAAAATTTAATTTTTCATCCAAGGAGTACCCGTGTTGCATATTTTCGATGGACTTTGCTACACGAAAAATGAGAAATACATGAAAAAACATGATTGCTTTCACATTTTTCATGTATTTCTCATTTTCCATATAGTAAGGTACATCTAAAGTATGAAACATGGGTACTCTTTGGATGATGAATCAAATTCTACATCCAATGAGTATCCTCACTCGAAATTTGAGTAAACCCATTGGGAGATAAGTTGCAAATACGAGTTGAAAAAGTAGTTTTTTCCTTTTTCCCTTTAAAATTTGATGATGTAATTTAATCTTATTTTATTATTTCAGCTATTATTTTATAATTCCCTTAGGAGCCCCATTTTAGACCTCAAAATTCCTCTAATGATCACAAGAGGAAAAATTGTGAAATGATTGTGGGTTGACAACCTTTGTTTTGTTGGTGACTTTCATAGATCTCATGACACTAGAGAAAACCAATTATGACATTTAAACCCAAGTTGTGTTAGTATTCAATGAAATTTGGGTTGGATTTTAGATTTAGGACAATGCCCATGATTGTGTAAGAAGTGGCCCATTTGAGAGGTACAACTCAACAACCTTGTCCTTTCACATCAACAACATGACAATTTGTTTGTTTAAGTGTTGCAAGAAATGTGTTGGAAGGAGAAAGTCAAAGAAATAAATTTCCTTGATATCAACTAATATTTGAGGTTTTATGACACCTCTCATTAAATAGAACATGAATGGCATTGGGCTAATCAGCTGAGGACTTGAAAAGGTGTTGGTGCTAGTGTATATTAGCATAAGTAGGTAGAGAAAAAATGTCACAAAAGAAGGCCAACCTAAAGGGACTCAACATAGTTAGAGATATCGAGGTATGTGTCATAGATCCTGAAGTGATCAAGGATCCTAATGGAGTACATAGATCTCTAGGCAGGCACACAAATCCCAATTAACATGAAATGTTAGTCATGTCAAAATTGCAAATACCACTAGGTATCATCTTTTAACTTCATAATAACATAAAAATTATACCTTGATAACATATATATCAAGAATCTTTTCTTGATATCTGTATTTATAATCATCAAATGTGAGTGAGTTTAACAAATGTAGGAAGCATATTTAATGAAAATTTCCATGGAAAATCATAGATCTCATTTTTGGAACTGTGGTTTATGATAAGAATCAAAAGTGGAAAATGTTATTTAGTTACCCCTAAATGTTAGGATGTAATGTCTAACTTTGACATGGGGACATGTGCTCACCATAGAGCATCTAAGAACCTTCGAAATCTCAAAAAATCTAAGATCTACTCTTGACATCAATCAAGTCTTGTTTCTCTCCACAAAACCATGAACAAAAAGAGGTAGGGTGATACAATCACCTTGATATACAAAAGTAAATGCAACACACACACACACACATTTCTTCCTTTTTATATATATACACGATTAAATCAAATGAAACTAAGGAAACATGCAATCAAGTAATAAATGCAAGGAACAAGAAAGAAAGGACAAGCATGATGCATGAAAGGAAGCACACAAATGAACTATTACCTTACAAACAACTTCTCCCCTTCAAGGCTAGTTAGATAGAAATGATTAATTTCAACTATTCTTTCAATCTTATAGGGACAAAACCAAAGACCATCAAAATTCTTATGCATACCTAACTTTTCCTTTCTTTTATCCCATGTCAGTATGGGTTGTCCCTATTCAAAGTATCTTTGTCTTCCTTTATGATCAGATATTCATTTTGATTATTTACCACTTAGTCAAAAGCATTTCGTTGAGATTCATCTAGCTCTACAAGTTGAATTCTTGCTTGCAAAGCTTCCTTATATAGTGTGAAATGTTGCATAAGATGAAATACATGAATCTATAGGTTATAGGAAAATTTGCTTCAATCCCATATACTAACTCGAATCAGATTTTTCAAGTGTTTGTCATGATATGGTCTATGTATAGATACTTTTTTGTTTGTTTGTTTCTCAAGTGGTCTGAGTTCACTGGAGATTATATCAGGCTTGACCGGTGGCTTGAGAAATCGAGACCCAGGGGCATCTAAGCCGTCAAAATCACCCAGGGGTCACACCCGTCCTGTGCCACACCAGCACTAAAAAAGCTGGGTTTAACTTGTCTCGTCCCTCTAGCATGGGAGCAACAACCTCCGCGAGGTTTGATCGCCGGGTCTCCCTTTTGACGAGGCCCATCTTCAACTGGTTGTGGTAGTGGGACTTGACCTATCTATAGATACTTGATTTTTCTATCCCAATTATTTTAATTTTTATCCACAATCTTATTGATATTCATTAGATTCAACCAATCCATTTTTTTATGGGTAGTAATTAAAAGAATCAAAAAACACAATTTTATACTTTGAACAAAATTTCTAGAGATAAAAGAACTAAAATCCTTTGCATTACAAATAGTTATTTTGGTTAGGGAACCAAAACTTTTGGTTATTTCATCTTTAAGAGAACTCATAACAAATTCTTCAGTTTCCTTCATTGTAGGTATGACCTCTAACCACCTTGTGAAATACTCTGTAGCAATTAAAACCCCTTGACATCCATTACTATAATTGTCTTTAAATTCACCATTAAAATCATCATCTCATTGTTGAAAGGGTGCTTCAACTACAAAGAGTTTCAAGGATAAAGTGAGCAATCATTGTTTTGTTGCGAAAAACTAACACAGTTCATAAGGTCTTACAAAATGGTGAACACCAATGAAAAATGTAGACCAATAGAAATTTGTCTTCAAGATCTTGTGTACAATAGTCCAAAGTGCAAAGTGGTCCCCACAATACCCTGAATGGAACTTTTCAACTAACTTGTTGGATTCTTCTTTGTTGACACATCTAAAGATTATTCCATCACGATTCCTACAACCAAGGGTGTCCTCCATCAAAAAAATTCTCATGGCTTTCAATCTCAAGGATCTTTCTTTACAATCAACCAAGTGGTTAGGACATGATAAATTATTTAGGTAATAAGTGTTATTTGAATGGCACTCATTATTCATTCAAACCCAAAGATTTTTCATTTCCCTCAGTTAAAATCATAGCTAAAGCTTTCCCTTTTATGATCTTGGTTAGTTTAATCTCCAGTTCATACTCTTGAATATTTGAAACCCGCTTTCCCCTAGTTCTAAGAAAACCTTACCATCTTAACACATCCATGACATTTGAATGGGGCATAGGCTATGGTTTTGTTGCACTTGACATAACTCTTAAATGGTTTCAATGATTACACTAGAGCGTATACCTACTCAGTAATGGTGTACCTTAATTGAATGTCCCTAAGGATTTTACTCATGAAGGAAATGGGTTGCTTGCCATTATCCTTGTTCTTTTGTAAGAGCACATCAAAAATATTATCTTAAGACACAAATGAGAAAATGATAAACTCTTGAGAATAATGACGGATAGCAAGGACTAGTGTTGATCTGAAGGCTTCTTAAATATTCTTTCAAATATTTCCAACTAACATCATTCCATTTAAATAAAACATCTTTCTTCAAAATAACTTTCACTGGTTTGATGTTCTCAAGAAAATTCAAAATGGATATTCTTTTAAAGTTGATTTTGTCAAAGAATGACTGTATACCTTTCTATTATCTATGGAAGGGATTTTTCTTAAATACTTAACTCTTGCTAGGCTGATACACATACCATAATTTGTCACAATGTAACTCAATAACTTTTCTTGATTTATATTATGTTGACTTCTTAATATTGAGTGAGATCCCATTCTTTCTACATTTCTCACACTTTCGTCAGATAATGCACCTGCACATTTTTTTTTGGACGACATAGTTAAGTCTTCTTGGTAAATCTCAATTATGTTTCTAGCCTATTCTTTGAAAGAGAAATCCATTGCCCTTTGAAAACATGATCCGACATTTAAAATGTCGAAGGGAATTCTCAAATTCTTATAGGTTTCCCATGTGGTGTTAAAAGCTATTTTAAATTGGCTTTATTATTCAATAAAAACATGGTTATAACTTGAGGAAACATCCAACATGGAGCAAATTTCCATATTATGCAAAGGGGAATTGTCTTTGTGACATAGTTGATTAAGGTTTCTAAAGTCGACGCACAATCAAATGTCTCCACTCTTCTTTCAAACTACAAGGTTAGTAATCCATTAGGAATGTATAATGAGGGCTATAATATTTGCATCAACCATATTTTGTTGTTTCTTTTGAATAAAAGCGATGACTTAAATATATTTAATTTCTTTGCTTTTGTCTAAAAGGATGTGCCTCCTCCTTTAGAGGAATGGTAGGTTAGATTATGTATCCATTAAAAGTCTTCAAATCATCACATGACTAGGAAAAAATATCTTCGTACTCATGAATCACATTTCTCAATATTTTTTCTCACATTAGGAGTAGTGTTCTTTCCTATTTTTATAATCCTAGGGCTAGACGTTGTACCAATTTTGATCTCAATGGTTTCATTGGGTTGATCAATAACATGTTTCTCTTTGAACATGTTATGGTTACGAAGGATCCATTCTAAGGAAACTACTTTTTGGATTGAATTGTTTGGAATGTATTTGATTTTGAAATCCCGAATTTCAATTTCTTCTTGCTAATTCGCTTAGTTTCCTTAGAATTTTCAAGTTATTTAAATGGAGAATTTGAGAATCATCATACAAAAGTTTCTAGTGCTTGAGATTATTTGGGATGGTTGGTCTAAATATTATTTCCATTTGTCACAATGTTGACCAACTCCTAGCATGGTTGCAATGTTGAAAAGTGTAACTAGGATTGGTCTTCATATTGACTATGTAATTATGTGCTTATGTAAAGAAGAAGACAAAGATAATAAAATGTATTTTTTTTATGCTTGCTTCATGGGTTTCATGAGCAAGGATTTTATTATAGGTCAAAATACTTCTTCTTCTTTTCTTTTAGGGATTTGTCATCTTGTCATAAATGTGCTAATTAAGAGTCATGTATATGAAGAGTCTAGTGAAAAGAATATGCCTCAAGACCTTGTCATTTAACCAAGAAGAAATGGCTCAAGACAACCCTCAAGTCAACCTCCTTAATGTTGGAATACAATCCCTACAAGTCGACCTACAAACAGATTGTAAGGTCGGCCTAAAACAGATGAAGAAAGGTCACTATATAAGGTAGCTCCGTGGCTCATTTGAGAGAATAAGAATGCAGACAAGTCCGATATTAGCTCGAAGAGATACACCTGCAATAAGTGCGAGATAAAGCATATGATGGATGCGTAGAGGTGACTGTGGTTAGTCTGAAGAAAGGAACAATATTCAGTGTGGAAGTCTGGTCTGTTATTAATGTGAGCTTCAAGACTGAAAAATAGAGCAAGAAAGGAAGGATTCATTTGCGGTTTGAAGACAGTTCAATAAATAATAGATTTAGATCAAGGACTATGATCTAAGCTCTAAAATGTGAGAATTTATTAACTTAAGAAATCTTATTGTTAATTATCGATTTACTTCTCCCACTTGATTAAATTTACAAGTTATTATTCTGAATATTCAGAAAAAAAATCGAAGTAAATACATATAACAACCTACACATACAGATCTAAACTGAATACATGCACAATGACAAAGTGACACACAAGGATTTTCTAGACAATTGTCCCCGGAAAAACCCAATTCGGGAAAACCGGTGTTGCTAGCCTTTGGAGGGTTTTTATTATTATGAAATCTCTGAGTACAACACATCTGGGCACTAAACTAGTTAACCCGACAGAGAAAAATAAACGACAACAATACCTCTATTCCAGAGACATAAAATCTGTCTGATTCACACCCTTAAACAGGATTTACAGAACTCAGCCCTTTTCCAGCCTCTAAAAACCCCATCGCTACTCTGAAGCCATCAATGTCAGCTCCACTAGCCTGCATTAGCCCCTGCGCTACTCAGGAAGGGCCTGCGTCACCCCAAACTGGGTTACGCTACTCCTGCAATGGGTTGGGCCTGCGCCAACCCTGCTGGCCTCCTACTGCCTCTGCGCTTCCCTTTTTGGGCTCGCATAGCCTTTGCGTAGCGCCTAAAGTCTCTGCGTTGTGCAACTGCTGCATAGCTGCTACTCCCTCTGCGCTACTCAGTCTGCTGCTTCTCTGCCTCTTGTTGGACTCTTGGCCTAGGATCAGATCATCCCGTCCACCAATACTACCCCTCGCTGCAACTGAAACAATTTTGGAAATTCTTAGCAAACCATGCCCTAGAATTCCAGCTTAGTCTCAGTGCTCGGCCACTGTGTGTGTTCTCCTACTGACCCCAAGACTTTCCTTTATAATTTTCTCGTTGGGAAACCAACGACCGTGATCTAATCTCTAATCGACAACTAAGATTAAAAGAAAGCTTAATCAGTGTGACTTAATTCATTTTCATCACATGTTTAATTTAATTAACTTTAATCTTTTGATTTTCCTAAGTTAGACTTAGGGTCTTTAATTAAAAATATTAATTAACTAAATATCTCTTAAACAAGATGAAATTTCTCAAATCCCTTTTCGGGTCTTGGATATCTCATGTACTCTAGTCCCTCGACAAATTTTGGGAGCTAGTAGACATCCGATGCTATCACAACACTCAAAAATCTCAACACTCCCTCTTAGTGAGGAATGTGCTCTAGCACAACACTTCACCTCGAAGTTCTGCATTGATCTCTGGTGTGGGTATCTGTGCTGATGCTTGGCCTACTGCCCTTCATCACTGCGCTGCTGCTGCTCTCCCGTACTGCTACCCATGACGCTGCCACCGCCATTGCCACTGCCACATCTGTACTGGATCTCCCTCTAAATCTACTGCATCATGCTACCAACTGCTGCACTGCAACCCACTTGTTGAGAGTAAGCAACTGAAGTTCTCCTGCCCAATCTGTGACATACAAGTCATTTGGGCTGCATCTCATCATTGAAGCTCCATAGACTGCTGCTCCGTGTTGTCATCTGGAGTCTGCTACGCTGCTGCAAATTTGCATTATGTAAACAAACCTCCTTTGTGCTGCCTCTGCGCTAAAGTCCCCTACATTGCTACTGCGCTGCACTGTCCTCCTGAAGCCTCTGCACTGAGTAAGAAATCCTGCTCTGCGCTGCTGAAGTCACATAAGCCCCTTTATGGTGTTGTTGTTATGCTGCTGCTGCATCTACACTGCGCTGCTCCCTTTCAACATCCAGCTCTGCCTATACTTCATCCGTGATCTTATGCACCCACTGCTCCACTTACCCCATTACCGTCTTAAGGCTCCCGTAGCTTGTATGTGATCCAAGAGTTATGCTACTCAAGGATCCTGCCTCCACTCTGTAGCTGCTCTACAGATCCATGTCCCCCCACTTTCATGGTTCATGAGCCCTCATGGCTACGTCATCTTTGGAGCCATTGTTCGCCACAACAGCCTTGGAGTTAGAAGCTTCCTTTTCCTTCTTCTTCTAAGGATAGTTGTTGGCGAAATGTCCTAGTTCACCACACTGGAAACACTTGATCTTTGACAAATCCCGCTTCTTTCTCCCTTGCTGCCTCTTTGATGCCAAGGATGCAACTTCCTCTTCTTCGTTATTCACCTTGCTCAAACTGGTGTTGTACTGTCTCTTGGTGATCCGGCGAATTTCTTGTTGTCAGAGGATCACCTACATATTGTCCCAGTTGGGAAGGTCCACTCTGCCCAAGAGACTTTGGAAAATTTTTTCCTAACTCTCTGTGACAACATTTAGAGCCGTCCTCACGATAACATCGTCCTCCACCTTCACCCCAATGCTATTCAGCTGATCCCAGATCGCTTGTATTCTAGACAGAAAAGGATCGATCTCCTCCCCCTTGGTCATCATGAATAACCTCAGCTCGTTCTCAAGAAGTATCTTCCTCCGGACGGATCTTCCTTCATATAATGTGGTTAGAGCCACCCACATATAATGAGCCGTTGTCTTCTCGGCTATGTGAGGAAGATATTTGACCCCGTCCATGATGACGCGCTTGGCATGTGCCACTGCTTCTTCGTGCTTCTCCAGGAGCTTCGCATCGGTCGGCTTGGCCAACACCTTCTCTGCATGCCCTCAGACTGTATACCTCCATGACTACCAGGATTATGGCCTTCTAGATTGCAAATTTGGACAAGCCGTCCAACCTATCCCGATCACATAGTCTGTGAGGTGCCATCTTCTCAGAAAATGTATTAGAACAAATCCTCTTCTCTATGCTAGAGACTTGGATCTAGGGTCCTTGGCGAGAAAGGAACCCTCTGCTCCCTGTCACAACTGAATCCCTCTCTTGGAAGTCTGCCAAATAAAAAATGAATCATTTCTCTTCAATCCTCTGATCGATCTTCATAATTATTTATTTGGAAACCTTCTGAGAAGCTGTTCTCCTCCCGCTCTTTGTCAACTTTTCTCAGGTTAAATTTTGAACCGACATAATTTTAACCCCACCAAAAACTACTGAAGGTCTGCAACTCCGCTTCCAACACTCTGAATCAACAATCTACTTCAGGACTGCGTCACCCTGGCTGGCCTCTGCGTGAGTGGATAGTCTCAATGCAGCTGCTGCGCTGCCTATACGTAGTAAGTGCATGGGCCTGCGTGGAGATTGTGTGAGATTGTGTCACCCTGGCCTCTGCTTGACTCTGCTTCCTTCTATTGCTGCACTGCCTTCTCTGGTCCGGTTTTCTGCTGTTGCTGCTGCTTTCTCTGTTTCTTTCTGCAACATAGATTCTTCAGTCTTCTTCTTATTAACCTAAGAAATCTTACTGTTAATTCTCTATTTACTTCTCCCACTTGATTTGATTTACAAGTTATTATTCTGAATATTTAGAAACAACATCGAAGTAAATACATATAACAACCTACACATACAAATCTAAAATGAATACATGCACAATAAAAAAGTGACACACAAGGGTTTTCTTGAAAACTGTCTCGGTAAACTTGTATTCTTGCTGCTGGAGGGTTTTATTATTAAGTAGATTCTAAGTACAACAAATCTGGGCACCAAACTGGTTAACCTAGAAAAGAAATAAATAATTTGCAGCAATACCTCTGTTTTGGAGACAGAAAAACTGACTGATTCACACCCTCAAACGATATTTACATAACTCAGCCATTTTCAGTCTTTAGAAACCCCAGTGCTGCTCTGAAGCCCTCTGCGTCAACTCTGCTAGCCTGGGTCAGCCCTTGCGCTTCTCAGGAAGGGCCTGCGTCACCCCAAACTGGGTTACGCTGCCACTGCGCTACCCTCGCTGGGTTTGCATCATCCCTGCTGGCCTCTTGCTGCCTCTGCGCTGCGCTTTCTGGGCCTGCGTAGCACCTGAAGCCTATGCACTGCGTAGCTGTTGCGTAGTTGCTTCTCCCTCTGCGCTTCTCAGTCTGCTGCTTCTCTGCCTCTTGTTGTACTTTTGGCCTGGGATCAGATCATCCCTTCCACCAATAATACCCCTCGCTACAGCTGAAACACTTCTGGAAATTATTAGCAAACCATGCCATAGAATTCCAACTTAGTCTCAGTGCTTTGCCACTGTGTGTGTTTTCCAACTGACCCCAAGCCTTTCCTTTATACTTTTCTCACTGGAAAACTAATGACCGTGATCTAAACTCTAATCGACGGCTAAGATTAAAAGAAAGCTTGATCTGTGTGACTTAAGTCATTTTCATCACATGTTTAATTTAATTAACTTTAATCTTTTAATTTTCCTAAGTTAGACTTAGGGTCCTTAATTAAAAATATTAATTAATTAAATATCTCTTAAACATGATGAAATTTCTCAAATCCCTTTCTGGGTCTTGGAGATCACATGTACTCTAGTCCCTCTAGAAATTTTGGGAGCTAGATCACATCCAATGCTATCCCAACACTCAAAAATCTCAACATGAAATAAATATAAAGATCAAGCCTACAAGTATGTAAAAGGAAGAATCTAAGGTGCATAAACTCGTATCTTTGTTTTGGGCATAAAGACAGATAAGAGGAAGCCCATAAGTATTCAAAGTAAAGGAGAAACCAAGGGCTAGAGACCAAGCTCTCTAAGGCTGGTGTTGAACGGTATTGATCGGTGCAGCAAGGTGCAAGAAACAAGGATAAACTCAAGGAGTCATTGAATAAGCAGTGGCAAGGTCTTGAAGGCATATAAACATCTAGGGTTTGTGTCATGGTCATGGTACTTATCATCTGAAAGTCTATAAGAAGGATTTCTTTTGGGTTTTCATCTCCAAGAGGGATAGGTTTTGCCTTGGCTTGAAGAGCCTAAATTTGTGTCTCTTGTTGGTAATTGGCTTGATGAAAGACTAAATAAGCTAAGAAGAGAAGACATAAGTAAAAGAAGTAAGCTCACAAGTAATTATCAAGAAGAGAATTTGAATTAATCATTGCCCTACCAAATTATCAACATGGTATCAGAGCTAAGGTACTAAAGACAAGGGCTACTTAACAAGGAGGCAATCAAGGAATCAAGAATCAAAGTCAAGATCAAAGTCTGCGTTGAAAAGTCAAATTATTTTGCAAGGAAGATTCACAAGCCATTTCAAGAAAGATATTCAATCTCATTCAAAATGATCCACTCATAAAGAAAATAACGTTTTCCATCAAAGATTTATATTCAAAACATTTTTGGAAGAGACATCATCTTTTTGGAGACATCCTTTATCATCAAGGATCCAAGAACACCTACATTAAAGAATTCAATCCAAGAAGAAGTTCCTAACTTCATCTTCATCATCATCAAGGAAGCTGCTAGATGGAGGAAGTCACCCTACTAAATTAAGTATCTATGACATTATTTAAATATGTCAAAATGACTTATTGCAAAGAGAGCAAAAAATTGGTTGGGTCATCAAACTTTAGTGCATGGAAGAAGAGGACATATTTGAATCTAACTGAAGATGAAGTTATGGGCTATATTGAAGGATCTACAATTTAACCCTCAAAAGAATATGCTCCAGCTCATGCCAAGTACATGAAATGAGAAATCATAGCCCAACATATTCTCATAGAATCCATTAAGGACTCACTCATACCCTATGTATCAAAATTGAAAACTACAAAATAAATATATGATAAACTGGTGGAGCTATTCTTTGTGAGTATTGCAGGAGAAGAAATCTCTCTGAGACAAGAACTATACAAAATGAAATTGTCAAGAGAAGAAGGAATCACTTCATAATTTTTGAGAATTTCTGAAATAAGAGACCAACTGCAGGAATTGGGAGAAGTAATGTCTGATAGTGAGATGACTACAATGGTGCTGAATGCTCTACCAAAAGAATGGGGAAACTTCACTTCAAGCTTATATGTGAAGAAAGAAGCAACACCATTCCACGATCTATGGTCTCTATGTAAAATAGAGGAAAAAATATTGAAAGCCAAAGCTGATACATGATCAAGTGAAGGGAATCAAGCATTTGCAGGCATGTCTAGGAAGAAACAAAGATTCGGAAAATTTGGTCCTCAGAATAAAAGAAGAAATATGGACAAAGTTCGGTCCTTTGGATGTAATTAACTTGGGCATTATAAAAGGTATTGTCCTAAATCTGGGAAGGACAAGAGGAAAAAGGAAGAAGCCCATGTCACAGATGTAAGGGAAGAACCTGATACAAAGAAATCTAAGAAAGAAGAAGTGAAAGATATCTATTATGATTGAGATCATATTTCTCTTTAAGTAAATTTTTTTGGTTATAAAATAATATGATAGGAAGCAATGTATATTAAAAGCATTGTGACAGAAACATGGGAGGAGAACTTGAAGAAGGAGCTCCTGGAAACCTCACTGATAAAAAACATTGATGGAAGGCTGCATCAAGATTGAGGGTCATCATTCAATAATCAATATGGAAATAGGTGCAATTTTCTAATGGAGTTCTCTATGGATTCACTAGTTAGAAAGAAAGAAAAAGGTTTCAACGAGAATTCTATGTTACATAATTCTGGGATTAGGATATGATGACATATTGATGAAGCAGGTCAAGGGAATGAAGTTCTTCATTCTAGTAAAATTGCTACAGGATGACTCAAAGGGAAAAGTATGAGGTACACATATCTATATGCTGACAGTGGATGTTGTGAAGTCATGTCATGTGGTTGCAGGTGATAACCTTCTATGTTCTATGGAAGGAAAATCTCTTCTGGTGCACAGGTTGCCACTAACAAATGAAATTATATATGTCCTCATATGGAATATGAGATGGTTGTATAAAAAAAGGAACTGGATACTGGAAGTTCCAGGGGTTGAAGCTGTGTGGAGAAAGATTGGAAGAGATGATGAAGTACAATCATGTAAAGAGGCAGTTATCATGCAGAAGCCAAGAATATGTGACTAGGAGATCTCATGGGAAGATATGTGGACTCTGATAGAAGTATGGTAAATAAGAAGACCCTCGACAAGACATATCTTTAGGAAATGTGTCAATTTGAATAAAGGATGTCGATGCCTACATGAATATGTTATGGTGAAAGATCATCAATAAGGTAACTTTTGATTTAAAATTTATTATGTATATGTTTATCTGGATGAGTTTATGTAGGGCTGTCAATCATGTGGAAGGATATAAGATCCTTGGGAGATGGTTCAAAGGAAAGCATCATGGCATAAAGGTGGACCAGATGATGAAGAATAATGAATCACTTTCTGATAGTTGACATGACTTGTGGATGAAAGTGATGGATGATATGTGCCCTATGAAGCCAAAGATTGAATATTCCTCAATATCGAAATCCATGACATCGAGGGGAGGAATTATCCATGAGAAGTTGGGTGTCTCACCATTGCTGCTGCAGGTCCCTGGTTGAGAGGGAGCCTAGTGGTAAGTTTTTTACTTGGAAGAAACTTGAAGTATGCCCTTCCTGAGCTAAGAGGGAGTGACGTATATGATTCTCTGATTCATGTATCATGCACTAGACCAGGACTAACAACCGTAAGTCTCAGTGAAGGCCATGTGGAGAGAATGGATAGAAACATCATTATGGTCTTGACCTAGAAGACAGAATGGAGAATTGGGTAATCATCTGGAATTCGATACTCTTTGAGAATGTGATAGGGAATTCAAGATAAGAGTAGTCGGGGACCAATATTCTTTGAGGATTAGATACCTAAGAGAAGAATAGTCCAAGAAGGTCATACTTTGGGAACACCTGGGTGGAGTATGTACCTTAGAGAGACAATGACTATGGTGTCTATAAGTCACGTGTCTTGCTAACATTGTAGCCCATTGTCTCATTGAGAGATGGGGCTATTAGTCAAGACCTTGCGCTAGGACAATGCTGGTTGATATGATGCCATACAAATGTGATTATAAATCCGATTCTTCTTATGAGATTCTTCAGTTTGAAAGAGACCATGTGCCATGAATACCTCCCTAGTTAAGAGGGAGCATTGAAAAGTGTAAATAGGATCGGTATTGACTATGTAATCATGTATTTATGTAAAGAATAAGACAAAGATAATAAAATGTATTTTTGTTATGCTCGCTTCATGGGTTTCATGAGCAAGGTTTTTATTATAGGTCAAAAGACTTCTTCTTCATGTCTTTTAGGGATTTATCATCTTGTCATAAATGTGATAATTAGGATTCATGTATATGAAGAGTCTAGTCAAAATAATATGCATCAAGACCTTGTCATTTAATTGAGAAGAAATGGCTCAAGACAACCCTCAAGTCAACCTCCTTCACGCCAGAATAAAATTCCTACAAGTCGGCCTAGAAGCTATGGTAATGTCAGCCTACAAACAGATTGTAAGGTCGGCCTAAAATAAATGAATAAAGGTCACTATATAAGGTAACTTTGCGGCTCATTTGAGAGAAGAAGAATGTAGACAATTCTGAGATTAGTTTGAAGAGATACACCTGCAATAAGTGTGAGATAAAGCATATGATGGATGCGTAGAAGGGACTGTGGTTAGTCCAAATAAAGGAACACTATTTAGTGCGGAAGTTTGGTCTGTGGTTAATGCAAGCTCTAGGATTGAAAAATAGAGTAAGAAGGAAAGGAAAGACTAATTTGCAGTTTGAAGACAGTTTAGTAAAGAAAATATTCAGATCAAGGACTATGATCTAAGGTCTGAAATAAATATAAAGATTAGGGTTGCAAGTAAGTAAAAGGAATAATATAAGGTTCAAAAATTTTTGTTTTGGGCATACAGACAGATAAGAAGAAGCCAAGAAGTATTCAAAGTAAAGGAGAAACCAAGGGCTAGAGACCGAGCTATCTAACGCTGGTGCTGAACGGTGCTGATCGGTGCAGGAAGGTGCAAGAAAGAAGGGTAAACTCAAGGAGACATTGAAGAAGCAATGACAAGGTCTTGAAGGCATATAAATGTCTAGGGTTTGTGTCATGGTCATGGTACTTGTCATCTAAAAGTCTATAAGAAGGATTTCTCGTGTGTTTTCCTCTCCAAGGGGGAGAGGTTTTTCCATGGCTCGAAGAGCCTAAATTTGTGTCTCTTGTATTTTTGGTAATTGTCTTTATGAAAGACTAAATAAGCTAAGAAGAGAAGACATAAGTAAAAGAATTAAGATCACAAGTAATTATCAAGAAGATAATATGAAATAATCATCGCCCTACCAAATTCTTAACATGCAAGGTGCATGCTTCTACTACCAATGCATCAAAAACCAAATTCCTATCTCTTAGAACTACTTCAATTCCAAAGGCATAAAAGAGTTACATGGTGTCTAGTACTGCATTTTTATACATTCTCAATATCTCATTCTTAGCATCAAACACCTTTTCCACTTGGGAGATAATAATATTAGAATTCATAATTAGTTTCAAGCATTTAATCTTCATATTTAGTGCTAAATCTAATCCTAGGATTGAGGATTCATGTTCAATTATGTTATTAGTACATTCAAATTCGAGTCGATATTATAAAATTTTGATTATGCTCAGGGGAGACAAAATAAATTGTGGCACCCACTCTTATCTTAAAAAGGGAACCATCAAAATTCATGGTCCAAATACCATCATGACCCTGTTTCTCCTTTGGAACTATTGAATTTGCAACTACACACAAGTTGTAAAATTCCTCGTCAACACACATCAATTCATTCATAGGGTTTTAAAGTTATTCTAATTGGTATCTCATAGGTAGTTTCCTATAAAGGGTGAAAAATGTTCCTTCACAGGTAGGGATAGTTAGCATATGATAGGTCCATTTAGATGCTACCTCCCAAATTTGTGACCCAATTTTTAGCAATAACATTTCTCACACACTAGGCACATAGATGACTACAATACCCATTAAGAGAGAGATATCGAGATAGGCAACTAGGCAAGCCTTTAAATCCTTAATGGGCATGTGAAGTGTTGGTGTGGGGTCCCCTGAGGCACAAGTTCCAATGATGTTTTTTGTATTTTTTTATGTGCGTGCTATGAAAATGTAGTCAAAGGGTTTTTTGCCCCAATTTTGGATACATTTAACCTTAAATGTAAACTATGGGTCTCAAACCATGGTTTGGAACCATAGTATCTATGCGCTAGGCATATTATAATTATATAGAGTCTGTCTAAGTTAAAAAAGATAGATGTGATATGGGATATTGATATTCAGATAATATCTGCATCTGTAAGGGTTTTGGGTTGGGTAAAAGGCTCCTGCTGGCTGTGTGCGCGAAGACCTAGTCCTGGCTGTGTGCAGACTCCGCTGGCTGTGTGCGCGGAAGGGATTGTAAGGGTTATGTAAGGGTTTTTGAAGGAAAAGGTGATGTATTGATAGATCTCAAGGATTAATAGAAGGAACAATTTTAGTGAATTCTGCGTGTTATGCATATATGCGTTGTTTATGTTTACTGTTTATGCTTTGATGAGATCGCACTGTTTGGTTACTTATTGATGAATGTGTAGGACTAATTTATATGTTTATGCATGAATATTGACATCTGTTAAGTATTACAGTGATTAGGTCAAGATTTGGTTTTGATTTATTATCTGCGATAAGTACGACACATATTTATGGGAATTCTATTAATGATTGCTCAAAGAACTGTAACTCTATATAAATTCACTGCGCACATCTGTGGAAGATAAATTAGGGTTTTGTTGAGGAACACTTCATTAAATTATCTCTCAGGGTGCGGAAACCTGGTTGCAGCACCCCCCCATATTTCTTCGGATGAGACTTTTGTCTGCACAAGTAGATCATTGCTAAAAGGGCCAGTAGTTGGAGGGTTTGTGGGTTTATCCATAAACTCCGAACCTGGGTCAAGACCCCTCAAGCCAACAAATGGTTCCGTAGCTGGGACCGGGATCGTCATTTTGAGGGAGATTTGATTTTGTGGCATCCATCGTGCAACGAATTACAAAATTGGTTGGATAGAAAGATCCTTAAATTTACGCTGCAAGAGAAAAAAAGCACTAAATTGACTGACGAAAAATGGGTATAAAAGTATATTTATACCGAAGTGCATGAAATTTTCTTTTGTTCCTTTGTGCACGAACTTCAGGTGTGGTTGTCATGCTTCGTTGGTTTCCATCACTGCCTAAAAGACGATGTAGTCATTGAGTGGACTCCTGAATTGATCCAACAAGTAGAGAAATTTGATAATAAGATCACTCACATGGTAGATCATTGGATCGATCGTCTTCTGGGCAGATTCGTGACTGAATTTGTTGTTGATCAATTCGTGTCATATTATGAAGCTGAAAGAAGGTTTTTCAAAGGTCCTAGAGGTAAGTTTCTGCGCTCATTGAAGTTATTATTGAAAATTCTATTGTGTGAAAAGGGATGTCTGTTCGAACATGCTGATTGAATGCATCAAAGAGGGTTAGCTACTCACAATGGAAGAATTTACCGAGAAGACTCTGAAGAGGTCCTTTATAGCCCTCTGAAGCCTAGATATGATGGTGAACCCGAACCAGAAACTGCTAGCTCGAGTGACTCCGAAGAAGAAAGCTCGTCATATCAAAATCCCTTGAATCTGTTCCCTACTTCATCCACTCCACTTCTGAGCTCACACTGTTGGTCACCTACTTCGTCGCGCAATCCATATCCACCTCCACCTCCACCCCCTCCTGAAGGAGATATGGTTGCATCCATGAAGTTACCTAATTTCAGAGGCATTGCCAATGAGTAAACTGATCATTTCTAGTTTGTAACTGAGGCCGTATGGCAGGCTCAACAAGTAAATAATATTGATATCAGAAAAGCGAAACTGGCTACTACATTTCAAGATCGCACATTATAATGGTACATTATTTATGCACAAGAAAACCCTAATTCTACTCTGGAAGCAATTAAAGCAAACCTGAAAGAGATTTTTAAGAAACCTAAGTCATACACGCAGTTGGTAACAGAGATGAAGGATATCCACCAAGAACCTAATTAATATGTATGGGAGGCTGATCAAATATTGAAGCGCACCATCAAAGATGGTGGATTTGTGATTGATGATACTCAACATAAATAATGGTTCATTGCTATGTTGCTTTTGCATCTGCGCCAACCCTTAGTTCGGCAAAATATTTCTACACAAGCTGAGGCTGTAGAAGTTGCAATGAAAATAGAAGCTACCCGAACACCTATTGCGCTGAGCTCAAAAGATTCAGAATCAATTGGAAGCAATGCATTTGGAAATTCAAAGTCTGCGCCAAGACAGAGGAAATGAGGTCTATGTAGAGGTCTGGTGTATAAAGTGCAAAGCTTATGGGAATCATAAAGACCAATGTCCCATTTTTAACAATTATCTGAATGATGGAGGCCCTAGTCCACTGAAGAGACCTGTATGGTGTACTATATGTCATATTGCTGTGCTACATGATATAGATTCTTTCGCAAGGGCTGGAAAATATTATCTTGACTTACAACAACCATTTTTCAAGTTCTGTTCATCACTAGGGCATGATGAGCAGCATTGCCAGACCTATGATATGATGTTGGATAAAGCTGAGATCTATATAATTCAGGTTGAGGCTACATCGCCAGCATCCCCTTCTGGGCACGGAGGATTCCAAGGTAGAGGAAGAGGCTGAGGAGGTGGATCAGTTGGTCGCGAAAGAGGACAAGTGATTTTCTATAACTATGGTGATGCTGGTCATTATGCGCGCCACTTTCCGAATCCAACACGACAATCCTACAAATACTGTAGACAATTTGATCATGTTATAGAAGATTTTCTTGTCTTGATTTCTGAAATGCAAGAAAAGAAGACTCCAATGTAGAATCTGCAAATGGTTCACGCAAAGAATCGTGAGGAAGATCCCTGTGTGAATGTAGTTACCAGGAGTGGTGTAGCTACCCATGAAGATAAATGAAAGAAACCTACCACTGATGTATGGATCCGAAAAGAAATTGAAACTAAAGAAGGCCTTAATCTTCAGCGCGCAAAAGAGACCTTTAATGAAGAAAGGAAATAATTCATAAAAGGATATACCTCAATAAGTGGTAGAACACTGAAAGGAGCCAGAGGAGAAGAAGAGGTTAAGCCATTATTACAAGCATGCATAAATTTGCTGCACAACAAAAAGGCTGTTGAAAATTTGTATGCATTGATAGACAATTGCGCATAAAAGGAACAACCTAAGGTAGAACAACATGCAGTCAACAAAATCTATAAGAAAAAGAAGAGAATGGGTAGGGAGATGCGTCTGACTATGTAGATCGATTCTTATGAAATGGACCAAGTCATTCTAGATTTGGGATTAGATGCTAATGTTCTACCTAAACAAACCTGGTAACGCATGGGAGAACCAAATTTAGAATGGTCCACTATCAAACTGCGCATGGCTAACTAGCAAAAGATCGTTCCCTTGGGGAGATTTTCAAAAGTTGTGGTCAAAATAGAAGGAGTTAAGGTATTGGAAGATTTTGAAGTCATACAGATTGTAGATGATACTGACCCCTATCCTACACTGCTAGGATTGGATTGGGCCACTGACATGGATGGTGTTATCAATCTGAATAAAAGGAGAATGGAATTTTAGAACAATGGAATTAGGGTCATCATTCCTCTAGATCCTACAGAAGGACAAAGGTATACTGATCTAGTGCGCATTGCAGACGAGATTGATCAAATCTATAAGCTAACGTTGCACGAGGAAGACTAGATTAATCCGAAATCAGATGGGAATCTTAAATGGGAGAAAGATAGTTCTTGCTTTTTAGACTCTGATGAAGAACTAGAGAATTGGAAGAATCAACTGCATGAGGTGTATCTGCTGCGCTGTAATCGTGTGACCCACGTTCTGCGTTGCATAACATCTAAGGTACGTGATTTCCCACATTTTGATGGCTCAACTGATGTAAACATGTTCCTGGGAGAAATGGAAAGATCTGTGCTAACGAACTAGAGTTTCCATGCTTTGGATATTGGCTTGCACACTACTCCAGCAAGATGGTGGAAAAAACGTAAGGAGAATATGGGATATTGGGAGGAATGTGCGTAGATGATGCGGGTGCAATTTGAATGCCCAATCATCAAAGAAGAGGACTTATACTTTGGTAAGGAGGATCGGTGCAGGTATTTTGCCAAGTGGAATCCGGTATGGGGTGTAGAACGAAGGCTGAATGGGTTCACATGTTTATTCATACATTTGTAAATGTGCCAACTGAATGGTACCTGGAAACTGAGCTGCGCAAAGGCACTAGTGAGTGGTCTGCGCTGGTAGATAGTTTTCTTCTTACATTTAGCTTTGAGAGTGTGTTTGAAAATATTGGTCAGGCTATGCATAGTATTCAAGAAGTCATCTTTGATCCCATTAAACCTATAATTGAGTGCGCACCACCAGCTTAGGGTGCGCATATGAACGCCATCATGAATTGTAGAAACATGACAGTAGAAGAAAGCGATGAGGATCCCAGGAATGTCATGATTCCTAAATATGAATGCCATCCCACAGTGGCTGGGCCCTCAATTACCTCGATGGATGTAAAAAATCCATTAAGGTTAAGATAGATAAATATTGGAACTGAAGAAAAAACTAAGTTAGCAAAAATTGGGGACTACTGGGATGATGATACCGTAGGAAAGGTTGCTGACAGAATATCAGGATATGTTCCCTACAAATTTTTCAGAATTAAAGGGAATCATTGGGGACGTGGGAGTAATGAAGATCACATTGAAGCCTGATGCACGCCTAGTAAAGAAACACCCATATAGGTTGAATCCCAGATATAAGCATAAAGTGAAAGAAGAGTTGGATAAAATGGTGGCAACAGACATCATTGAGCCTGTGGAAGAATCTGATTGGGTAAGTCCAATGATGGTGCAAGATAAGAAGACCAAGGGAGAAATTAGAATCTGCGTTGATCTGCACAAACTAAATGATGCTTGTGTGCATGATCCATTCCCAACTCCATTCTTAGATGAAATTTTGGATAATGTTGGAGGTCAAGAAGCATATTATTTTACAGATGGGTTCTCAAGTTATCATCAGATCCAGATTGCACCAGAAGATAGGAGTAAGACCAATTTTTCTACTGAATGGGGATCTTTCCAAAATACAGTTATGCCATTTGGAATGAAGAACGCTCCTTCCATTTTATCATGTGTAGTTGTTGCTGATTTTAAAGAGTACATACACAATTTTTTGGAGGTCTATTTTGATGATTGGGTTGTCTTTGGGTTGCTAAAGAAGCAGGTGTCAAACCTGCGCTTAATACTGGATACTTGTAGGAAGTATCAGATCTCATTGAATCTGAAGAAGTGTATTTTCTATGTACCCTTTGGAATACTTCTAGGACACATTGTCTGCCAGCAGGGATTGATGGTGGATCCTGACAAGATTGTTGTCATAGTCAATTTAAAAGTACTTGAGAATATAAAACAGTTGCACTCAATATTAGGGCATACTGGGTACTATAGGAAGTTTATTTAGGGATATGCACTGATAACGACGCCCATGGAAAAGTTGTTAAAGAAGGATGCAACGTTCTGTTGGGATGAGGACTGCCAAAAGGGTTTTGAATTGATTAAGGAAAATATGGTCACTGTGCCCATCCTGGTCTTCTCGAATTGGTCCAAGGATTTTCATGTACATGTGGATGCCTCTTGTATTACGCTCAGAGATGTGTTACCGTAGCCAGGGGAAGGAGAACTTGATCAACCCATTTCTTATGCTAGTCGAAAACTCTCGAGCGTGGAGAAGAATTACTCAACCACATAAAGGGAAGGACTCGCCATGGTATATTTGCTGCAAAAATTCCACCATTATCTGTTGGGAGGTCAATTTAAAATGTTCACTGATCATTCTGATTTGAAGTACTTGGTCAACAAGCCTATGTTGTGGGGGAAGATCTGCAGGTGGTTGTTGTTATTTCAGGAATATGACTTTAAATTATAGTGAAACCCGAACAATTAAATGCCGAACTAGACCATATTTTCCGCATTGAATCAGGAGAAGAGCCCACAAACATTGATGATGGATTACCTGATGCATAGTTGTTTGCGATAAAATTGGGTGATGAGAATTTCCCTGATATCATTCAATTTCTCACCACTAGTTACGTGCCCGAGAAATACACAGTGGAGTAGAAGAAATAACTTGTAGCGCGCGCAACAGACTTCACCATTAAGCCTGCATAGTTGTACAAATTAGGCACAGATGAGGTCCTACGTAGGTATGTCTTCGAATATGAGAGGCAGGAAATTATCAACGAAGCTCATGGAGGCATTGCTGGTGGTCATTATGCAGGTAAGGCCACTGCGCAGAAGATCTTGCGTGTTGGGTTGTGGTGGCCCACACTGCACAATGATGCATATGCGCACTATAATTCCTATGATGTTTGTCAGAGAATGGAGAAACCTTCGTGCATGGACGAGATGCCCTTGCATCGGTAGATGGCACTGCAATTGCTGAGAAATGGGCTATTTATTTTGTGGGACCTATTAATCCTCTAGGAAGGAAGAGCGATGCATGCTACATCATCACTACAACAGATTATGTAACTAGATGGGCTGAAGCCAAACCAGTGAAATATTGTACAGCTAATACTGCTGCATAGTTTATTTTTGAGAATATAGTGATTCGGTTTGTTTTCCCTAAGATCCTGATCATCGACCAAGGTACACATTTTGTAAAGAACACTATCGAAGCTTTGACTGAAGAATTCAAGATGCGTCATCAGAGGTGCTCTCCCTATCATCCCCAGGAAAATGGCGAAGTTGAAGCTTTCAATAAGATCTTGGAGACCGTGCTCACTAAGGTATGCAATGCTAATAGAAATGATTGGGATGAGAAAGTGCCTACAGTGCTCTTGGTCTACAGGAATACTTACAAGAAGTTGAGTGGGAAGAAACACTTTAGGACGGTATATGGGCAAGAGGCTCTGTTGCCAATGGAATTCATTGTTCCTAGTCTGCGCATTGTTGCATTTACCAATATGGCTGAAGAAGATGCTATAGAAGAACGGTTGTCGCAATCAGTTTCCCTGGAGGAAGACCGATTCATTACCAACTATCACCAGCAGGTCTAAAAGGTATGCAAAAAATCCTAGCATAACAAGCATATCAGGCAGAAGGTGTTCAAGGAGGATGATTTGGTATTACTATATGATAGCAGTTTGCGCGCCACCTAGGGAAGTTGAAGATACATTGGCTAGGCCCCTATGTTGTTAAGGAAATCACCGATGGAGGAGAAATGCACATGTCCATTTTGAATGGTTAATACCTGCCAGGATATGTCAATGGAGGACGTATGAAGCCATACAGGGTGACCCTGTGCCTACCAAATGACTATATGGCCAGAGTATCAGAACACACAGATGAGAGGCCGAATGTGTAGTAAGGTGCAACACGTGCGTGGTATCTGTGCCAGGGGATTGACTGGTGCGCAGAGGTGTCAAAAACTAGCTGTTGCAACAATAAAAATGGATATTTAGGATTATTACCGTTTTTAAGAGTGTCCAAGATGCATTTAATGAGGGGATTTTTCCATATTTGGGACCATTTTGTTAGTAATGGAACCTCATTAAGGCCCAAGGACCCGTTGCAGATGCGCCACACGTATAAATATGAAGCATGGGATCACAATAGTTCCCTTTGCGTTCTAAGCCATTTTTATGCTCTGAGATGTTTATTTGTCTTTACCTTTGCTGTGTCTATGTCCGGATTGGATCCCGTGTTTGAGGAATCATTGTGCCAAGAAGGTTTAGGATATGTGATTCAGGAGGTGCCTGTGGTAGAGACCCCTGCGCCATCTAAAAAAAGAAGGGAAAAACGTCTGGGACGCACAAGTCCCCGAAAGAAAATACCCCCAGATCGTGCCATTCTTCTGGAGAGAAGATGAAGAAACCATGCTTGAACTCCCCGAGACTATTGAAGAAGGGGATGACGACGTAGTAGAAGTAGCACCATTCTCACAGCTTCCTGGGTACATTGTGCCGCACAAACCTAAATTAAAGGTGTCGAAGGACTTGGATAAGGTGCGCATAGGTATCCAAGTGACCCTAATCCCAGAGAACGACCAAATGGAGGGGGATATTCCTGCCAAAATCCCTCAGTTACGATTCGATGACTGGGACATCGCAGGCATGGAGAAATTTCTAGAGCTCGCACCAGAGATTAATCTTGATCCAGTTCCATATGTAGGAGGTCTGGTGTGCCTTGAGCTGAAGAGATAAATTATAGGTCTGCACAAGGAAGGCCTCCTCAATCTTTTGCAGATCCCTCATTTTGGGCGCAACGCCAAATGATATATGTGTTAGGAAGTTGTTGGCACTGGTGCATGATGATGCGCTTTGACTGGGAGAGTGCATCCCAATTAATGCATATATAATTCATAGGATCACAAGATTTCCCAACAAGGGGGCCAACCCTATGGTCGATTTCGGAGGGAAAGCGTAGGGGAAAGCGCTGGCAGACAAAATCAAGAAGGAATATGATGTTCCGCGCAAATCTCGGGGATTTGTGGTAGAATAAATTAACGAACCGGTAGTTCATTTTGGCATGGTAATTTTGGCTTGCAAGATGATGCGCAAGTGTAGGCCAAAGGAAGTGCTTGTGCACGTAATTGCGCTCACTGGGAGATGAAAAAAAAGGAGTCATATACAACTAGTGCACACACATGTGTAAAGAGTTTCTTGAAAACGTGCACGAAGTCCAGAAGGAGGGAAAGCACTTATATTATGCTTGGCTCTTATTGTTAATCACATTGATTGGGTGGAAAACCCCTGAAGATACCAGTTTCATGAACTTGTAGAGTTGATGTGCAAAGATGCACACTACACAACCCTATGGAGCTCCTCTGACCCAGTGCGAGCAAAAGAAAACAAGATATTTTGAGTCCTCTATGATGCAAGATTATACCAGGTTGTATATTCAAAGCTGTGCATATCTCCCACCGTTTATGAATAGTATAAGATGGTAGCCGACTTTAAGGCTACATTCCATAATATCCACATATGCGCGAATTGCGTCGAGGAGGGTGCCTGGTATGAGTTACCTTACTTGGTGACCGAGGATGATTTGATCAGGGTCACATGAGACTAGCCACTGGCGTGGTTTCTTCCACCAACACAGCTACGCACCCTAATAAGTAAATCAACAGAGCAGGCCAATGAAAAGCCTGCTGAAATAGTAACACGGATTGTGACAGAAAAACTTGGCGAGAAGGAGCCTACACTTAAAACAACATGAGAAACCACTGATACCACAATGCTATAAAAGAATGGCTCTACGCCCAAAGACACTAAAGAAGCAACATCAAAAGGCACAAATCACGGTGCTCAAATGAAGGTTGGGTCCAGAAAAAATCAGAAGGGTTTGAAGAAAACAAGACAGGAGGTCCTGACACTGAAAGAGGACAATCTCAATGAGATTGCAAATACGGTGACCATGAAGGTTGTACAGGTTGGCCTTACAGAGTTAAAAATTCAAGCGAGCCGGACCAGTGCACATGTCACTAGCGCATAACCTTTGGAAATAGCCTTACCACAATATGGGGAAGGATGATTTGTCCATATCCCCTTGGTAGCATTCCAAATGGATGCAAGATAGCACACTCAATTTACTGGTATAGGTGATGTTCATATTAATCTTATTGTGTCTCGCAAGAAAGCTCCATTTACTTCACTCCGTTATTGCTGATGAGATGCAGAACCACGAAGCAACCGCATAGATGCAGAACAAGGATGCACATAAATAGGTTGCACAAGCGCATGAGTAGAAATGATAGGAAGAAGTATCATATCAAGAAGTAGAGGCCCAACGTGCTACTTTGGAAGCCAAAATCAACCAAGTATGCCAAGATATTGTAGCAGTTGCGACCACTGGTGCACCTACAGAGAAGTTGGATGGACTAGCTACTACGATTAAGGCTACGTGCGCAGAAGCTCACACCATTCAAGCCGAATATGAGTAGCAAATCACAGAACTTCAGACCAAGCTACAACTGGAGACACTGCCCGAGGTCCGTGCCAAGAGAGCGACAAAGGTGAAGCAGGCCCAAGAAAGTATCGCCACTGCAGTCACTCAATGTGACCAGTCTCTGACTGAGGCCATGGACATTTGGGCCTCTGTTTAGAATGATCTGGTCATGTAGTAGCTGCGCGACACACTCAACACCAAGGAACAACATTTTGAAGAAATTTGCACTGTAGCACCCACATTGGTGGTTCAACAGAGACCTGCTCGTCTGCAAGAAGGCCGCAAACTCCATGGCGAAATTGCATATTTGCACTGTAAAGTACAGGTGGTTACAAAACGAATGCAACCATGGGCAGAGGAAGCACTGCAACTCTCTCAGATGATGGAAAACACACTCAAGATCATTTAGTATACCCAACATAGTGTGGAGATGGCTGCTGAAGGGCCCACGATATATAAGATGCTTTAGCAGGCACAGAGCCTTGTGTTAGTGCTCTCTCTCCGAACTTCTATCAAGACGCTCCGAGACAAAACCAAGGAGACACCAGCAGCGCTTGAGTGACTCCGGATGAGTCACACGTTTGTGTTGGGGGCTTGTTGGAGCGGGGTCCCCTGAGGCACAAGTTCTAATGATATTTTTTGTATGTTTGTATGTGCGCATTGTGAAAATGTAGTAAAAAGGCCTTTTGCCCAAATTTTGGATATATTTAAGCTTAAATGTAAACTATGGGTCTCAAACCATGGTTTGAGACCATAATATCTGTGCATTAGGCGTACTATAAATAGATAGAGTCTGTCTGAGCTAAAAAAGATAGATGTGATATGTGATATTGATATTCAGATAATATATGCGTCTGCAAGGGTTTCGGGTTGGGTAAAAGGCTCTTGCTAGCTGTGTGCGCAGAAGGGATTGTAAGGGTTCTGTAAGGGTTTTTGAAGGAAAATATGATGTATTGACAGATCTAAAGGATTAATAGAAGGAATAGTTTTGGAGAATTCTCTGTATTATGCGTATCTGTGCTATTTATGTTTTACTTTTTATTATTTGATGATATCACACTGTCTGGTTACTTATTGATGAATGTGCAGGAATAATTGATATGTTTATGCATGAATATTGACATCTGTTAAGTATTACAATGATTAGGTTAAGATATGGTTCTGATTTATTATCCGCGATAAGTAAGACAAGTATTTATGGGTATCATGTTATTGATTGCGCAAAGATCCGTAACTCTATTATAAATTCACAACGCACATATGTGGAAGATCAATTAGGGTTTTGCTGAGGACTACTTCATTAAATTCTCTCTCAGGGTGTAGAAACCTGGTTCCAGCACCCCCCATACTGCTTCAGGTGAGACTTTGGTCTGCGCAAGCAGATCACTTCCAACAGGGCTAGTTGTTTGAGGGTTTGTTGGTTTATCCATAAACTCTGAACCTGGGTCAGGACCCCTCAAGACAACATGAACCTTGATTTCTCTTGAATCAATTCCACACACATTCCCATAAATTGTTGTGTTTTTCATACCTAATTGGTCAATGAAACAACTATTCATTAAAGGTTAATCATAGCTTGGCTTGCTAATGTTGTCTTTATGAGTACTTATAGTGACCTCGAACACACCTTCTACAAACACATATCAAAATACACTCAAAATATGCCTTCTTATGCAAATGTTAGTCATGTCAACCATCTAAATCTATATAAGAAACATAGGTTTAATCATTTACTTGTAAATACATATAAATGAAACGAGAGAAAACATTGGTATTATAATAAATAAAACACTTACATTGGATGTAAGTCCCTTAATATCTTTGATAAGAGGCTACTCTTCCCACCTACATTCACAATTAAGGCTCACTGCAGGAACATTTATCACAAGGTGGAATCCTCCAGTCACTTTGGAAAATGACATTACTTTTACTCTTTTTGTATATCTTTACTTTGTGGTGGATTATTATTTATAATTGATTTGTGAAGGTGAAGGGAATGAATTGAGACATTTTGGACTTTGATTAACATGTCTTTTCATCCTTATCCTCCTTTTGATCACTATTATGACATTTTCAAACATTATCCTCTTCCTCCATAAACCCCAACGACATCAACACTCTCTATTTGAAGGATATGAGTTTTCAACACCTCTTGCTAGTGCACTTGGAGCATTGCTATGCTCTTTTCCAATGTACTAGAAGCATTAGAGGAATGAGTTAGGCTACTTTTAGGGTTTTTCCATGAGGTGGATGGAGTCTCTCAAGCCCATTTTTCAAGGCTTCCCAAGTGGTATTGGTGATTTTAAAATTTAGCTATAAAAATAATCATTCATATTGATGCTGTGGGAGGAGTAAGATTAATATTCAAAGGAAAATGAAATCTAGTCCAATTCTTTCTTGGTGGCTCAGGTTGTAAAAATTTAGGTATTTTTTCTTCTTCTAGTGTGTTGAAGGTACCTTTCTTTGTTGACCTTATTTTTAGTTTGTTGATCGATGGCATTCAAATTTTTAAACCTAGCCAACCTAATAAGATGAAAACTCTTTTGTTTTATTTGTTCCATTTTCTCATTAGGGACCATGTAGGTGTTTTCATAATTGGTATAGACAAGATCCATATCTTCAATGGAATTCATACACTCAAGGCTGCTATGATCTTCACCTTCTACATAATTTCAACTTTGAAGACATTTCCATTCTCTATGTGACTCACTGCAAGGAAAACACTAAGGGATTTATTCTTGATTAATCATATCAAAAGAGACAAGGTGGTTAGACGACATTTTCTTAGGAGGAGGTCTATTTCTATTCCACCCTTGATTTCCTCTAGGTTGATGATTGTCATCGTATTGAGGTTTAGGAGAAAAAAATCATTGTTAACAGCTTTCCATTTCCAAAATAGTCACCTTGTTTAAGAGAGTATTTTGGGTTTATATGATATCAGTCATTTCTATATCAAACTTCTAAGAAAAATAAATTTTAGATTCTTTGGAAAGGTTTACATTATTCATATTTATAGGCTTAGCCTAAGCTTTAGTAGAAGGAGCACTAAGAGACACTACTTTGGAGGCTAACATGTTTTATTCAATTTTACCAGCTCACTCTTGATCTTGGGCCAAGGAATTATAGAATTTATCTCTCCACATGAAACCAAATTTCTTATTAAAATATTTTGTGTTTTGTAAGAGGATGATACTATCTCTTGGATTAAGTTTATCAAATAGTCACTTCACCAAGTTGTTAAATATTTCATCAAATTTCCTCACTGATTCATTAACCTGCGTTTTAATATTATGGAATTGGTTAACAATAATCTACCATCTTTTTTGACTGGCCATATTTTCATGAAGGCATCATGGAATACTCACCAAGTTTTAATATTTTTAGCAATCAAGCTATTTTATCATGACATATCACTTCCTTGCAAGAATATTGAAAATAGTTTAATAGACATATCCTCATGTTCATTTGGGACACGATGCACACCAAAGGAATTGTAAAAATAGGTTATGCGATCTTCAACTGAGATGACATCGTTTCTTGAGAAATTACATAATGACCTATCAAAATTATTGAGAAAATCACGAGGGTGGTTTTGAATCCTAGATGTCCAAGTCCTAGTAGGAATTGGTAACACATGGTTGAGTGGACATTGGAATTACTCTTGAATGAATAATGAAAATGGTTTTTGCATTCTTTAGGATTTTAAGGTTTCCTTTCAAAGCACAAGAATTCCCTTGGATTCTCCTTTTATATAATTTTACAAGATCAATGTAATCATGGAAAGGTCTTTTATTGGAACATCATGTTGCATATTTTTATTTTTCAAGCATCCTCTAAACCAAAAATTACTTCTTATGATTTCTCTTAGGTTAATATTTTCTTGCATTCATTTTCATCATAAAGAAATTACAAAGAGGATCTCAATAGTAAAAAAAATTGCTAGTAGGATCATAAATAAACAACCAAACAAGAACAAAAACCATGTACCCTGGTAAACCCTACATGGAGGAAAAATCCAACAACCTTTCCTTAGAGAAATTCTTCAGTTCAAAAAGAGACACACCTAGATATTCTAGTAATTCACAAGGTCAAAGCCACCAACAAAGAGACTTGGTCAAACCTGGTCCAACTCCTTAATAAATTCAAACATTTTCCCAAGAGACTTGGTTTAGTATGCTCTGTTAGGGTCTAAATTTGACCTTCTACATCTAAGAAACTTAGACCTGCTGCTTTGACATACCTCAAAAATTTGATTTTGCACTTTCCTTAGAATTTCAGTCCTATTATTTCCTCAGATATTGGGTCCTGTACTTTTATCAGAGATATCATCTTGCACCATGCCATAAATTTTTTCTCAGATTCATCCTTGTATAGGCCTCAAATTCCATTCTCTTCTTATTTCAGTTTCGACCTCAAAATCATTATAGAGTTGACCCAAACTCTACCTTAGAAGTGGTTCGAATTGTGTGTTGAAATGATGGAGGAAGAGTGTGTTCATATAGTCTTCTAACTGGTTGAATGGGTGCCTCTTTGACTGGGTCGACTTGAATAGGAGGAGCACCAACTTGGCTTGCTTGGAGCCAAAAATTCAAATTTTTTCTTTTCAATGGACATGAAGAACATGTCTTAAAGTTTCTCTTTAGACACTAACATGAAGAATACGATTTATATTTATTATTTTAAATACATCAAAAGATAAAATATTATTTATGAAGATCGAACATAGCTACAAAATTCAACACTCCCTCTTAGCTAGGAAGGTATTCATAATGACTATCTAGATGTTCTCATGTTGAAAAATTTCTCTAAGGAAAGGTTATAAAAATTCATCATCAACATCAACATCATTCAATTACCATAATTTGGTCAACAACTATGACATATGGTAAAATGGCAACATCAAAATGTTACCATAATTCTGGTCGGTACCTATGCTTATGGTGTATCCTCACCATAATTATGTTCAATACTCTTGACATATGGTACATTTTTAACATCAACTAGTCACCATGATTCTGGCCCGTGCCTTTGACCCATGGTATACTGACTAGTCCATGATCACCATCATCCTCGTCAATCACTTTGACTCATGGTGAAACCCTAGGGACACAATAAATTCATCTGAGTAATCTTCTCCCAAATCCAAAGGTCTCATTCTAGACCATGATGATAAAGGAGCTCACTCAACCTATCTGGAGAGTAATATGAGCCTGACGCTAAAAGGCACCCACTCAATTGAGTAATCCTAGGCCTCTAGGACCATTCTTCCTAATATGGTCAACGTACTTGAAACAAGAAGAATGACTGTCCTTTCCTAGACCATTCTTCCTAATCTGGTCAACATGGTTGACACATGAAGAATGACTGCCCATGATGTTATAAATACTCTTGACCATTTTCCCTATTCCTAGTCAACCTGTCCTAGGGAGAATCAATACCCTTGATGTTAAAATTTCATCACTCCCTCTTGCTGAGAGAGTCATACTCAATCACTCCAATATTATCCTCGAGTATACATACTTCATCTCGGGACAAAGGATTTGCCAGAATTTACTTGACTGTAGAATAATATTGAAGCCACTTTGCTTCCTTTTGTACCATGTATCGGTACTAGATCTCATTTTTATTTTACTTTTCATCATGGTCATCCCCTACACCCGATCAAGACAATCTTGCAACAAGAAATATTGAAAATTCCAACATGAAGAGGTTTCTAATTTAATTTTCCCTTGATTAAATTAGAAGGAAATTGTAATTCCACATCTCATGACAACTTGTATGAGTTAACTAAGTCAGGAAGACTTATTTAGTTCAGTTATTTTGATTTGAGGGTCAAACTAAAGTCATGTAGAGTGTATCCTATTTTTAGGAGCCCTGATTGAGTTTATTTTGAGTTGTAATTAATTAACTTAATTTATTTGAGTTAAAATCAATTTAACTAGTTTTAACTGATGGAGGAACTAGTGAGAGGTCAAGTGAATTAAATGTGATTTAATTCAAATTTAGTGTTCAATCATATAATTGATAGTTCACTAAAAATAGCTCATGCATGTCCGTTCTGAGGAAGACCCAGTTGAGATTGGAGTTAAAGGGAAGTGTGCTCTCTGTTATATAATTATTCGGGTTGTAAAAATGGTGCATGAAGTCATAGGAAGATCCTAAAGGAAATGCATAATCCAATGGAGGAAAATTCCTATTAAATAGGGGCTTAATTACCCAAGGAAATTGCGCAAGCAAGCATGGAATACTGAGGTCAATAAATTGCTAAAGTATTAAACCAAGCTAGCCTAGGAATCAATGAGACAAATAGAGATAATGTAGAGAGATATCAAGCCTAAGAGAAGCATTGTATTGTCTCATATTCTTTGAATTATTCAATATACAGATAGTGAGGTTTTTAGCTAATGATTTCCACAAATTATTTGTGTTGTGAGATTGAATTTCTTTCTCTTTCTTGTTCATGTGATTGTGCGATCGTAATTGGTTTCCACAATTTGTAGAGTAGATTCAAGTACTTTGTTTTAGCATATTACAAGATCAGTTGAATCTACATGGATTTTATACATGGTATTAGAGCAGGAATCAGTATAGAAGAGAAGAATACAAGTTTTTTTTAATAAGATGAATTGAATTTGCAGATCTAATCTTCAAGACCAGCAACAAGATCAAGATGCATTTCTATAGATTTAGACTTTAATATGCCTTTGAGGGTAGTTTGAATTACATAGCTTGGAGAGACACGATGGAGGAAATGTTGGAAGAAAACTGGTTGAAGGAATTCATAGACAATGATATTCCTAAGTCTGCAACAACAAATGCTCAAGATCTAGTGGCATGGAAGAAAAACGTTGCAAAGACAAGAAGGATTCTATTGGAAGGAGTTCAAGATAATATTGTCTCAAACCTCCATGGAAAGGAAACTCCATATGCTATGTGGAAGGCCTTAACAATTTTTTTTTAGAACAACAACAACCACAAGAAGATGGCACTGAAGGACAAGCTAAAAAAAATCAAGATGGAGGAGGGAGACTGCTAAGTCCCTATAATACTAGTGTATCCCCTTATTGTTATTGTTGGTGTAGCCCCCTTATTGTTATTTTTGTGCCCATGTATTCCCCATATTGTTATTATTGTGCCCCATAGAAACCCACTATTGTTATTGTTGTGCCCTTACATTGTTATTGTTATGTCGGCTAGGATTATATTGTGACCCCTTGGACTCCTATATATAGAAATGAGGTTTTTTAATTTGTATCACCCAAGATTTGTTAATTTATGTAATGTGAAGGAGTTTTCCCCCTTGAAGAGGCTGATTTCTAAGTCATTGATCTATCTTTTATTTTATTTTGTGAGCTGGTTTCATAACATTTGGTATCAAAGCTTGGGATTCTAGGGTTTCGCTTCTTCAAACAGGCCATCTTGAAATTTTCTCTATAATTTTTTTTCTACGAGGATTCAGAAGTTGAAATTTTTACCCCATGGAGCCGAACTCTTGATGAACCTCATGTAAAAATTTTAGATCCTGGTTTGGTATATTTTCGGAGATATGATCTGAGGAAGTTAGGGTTTTTGCAGGCTCCAGAGTTTCATCTCAAACATTTGACTGAAGGAAAATCGTCATAACCTTGGTTTCAAGCATCAGATTCGAATTCTGTAATAAGTGACAGAAATTGCACGGACTGTAGTTTTTTGTATATCGATTTCAGGGCCGAAGGTTGAAACAATGATACATGGCACATCGTACAAGTTCGCTCTACTGAAAAGATTCCATAATTAGGACATTGTGGGAGATTGGGCATAAATTTAACTTGAATAATCCAAAGAAGACTCATAGGGATACTACAGGACCAAATTTCAAATATTTGGGATCCAAAATCAAAGAGATACATTTGTTTCAATATCGAGATCCTCAAAAGCAAGAAAAATATGTGTAATTTTTTTTAAAAAATTGCATAAATTTTGTTTGAAAAATCAGTTTGAAGTGATTCCAAGGGAAAGGTGAAGCTTTGATATCAATATTGGGTTCTAAAATTCCTCCCAAAAATAATTCCACACCAATTAAGCCCTCAGAAAACTCTACTATGACACATGAAGATGAAGAAGTGCAGCATGATATAACAAAATTACGAGACCAAGTGAAACAAATTTTACTCTCACAAAGAGCAACCAAAGAAGAACTAAAAGGATACATGAATGGTTTAAAATAAGGCATGGATGGGTTGAAGAATGGCATGGAAGGTATAGAAGCAGAACTTAAAGGCAACATGGAAGATTTGAAGAAAGACATGGAAGGTTTGAAGGAAGGTTTGACAAAGTTGCCACAAGAAAACTAATCATGATGAGAACAAAATAAATGTTAATCATGATTTCATAGGCTCTAATGTTGGATTGAAGACCCACCATATTACAATGATCGATATGAGGAAGTTTGATGGAAAGGATCCCGTAACATGGATATTATAGATGAAGCAATATTTTGATTTCCATAATGTGCAAAACACACAAAAGGTACACGTTGCAACTTTATATTTAGAACCCAATAGATTTGTATGGTATCGATGGCTTTTCTCTCATAAAAAAATTGTCACTTGGTAAATTTTTATGGAGGAAATGATAGCACATTATAAGGATACAAAGAGAAACACCTTCTTTATCCAATTGATAAATCTCAAACAAAAGGGTTCAATGGTGGAGCACATTGAGGACTTCCAAAAATTGAATATAAGGGTAACTATTATTCCAGAGGAACACATGATTGATGTCTTCATATGGATTTTAAAGGATAACATCCAACATGAGGTTCACCTTTGGGAACCTTATTCAATGGAGAAGGAATTCAGGTTGGCAAGAAAAAATGAAAGCAAAATTATGGTGACAAGGAAGCCTACCACTCACAACTATAAATATGGAAGTGTTGCTACTCCTAGACTTCCACAATCTACAAGGTTGACACCACAACAATTGGAATAAAAAAGAGAAAAAGGGCTTTGCTACATGATAGAAAATACATTAAAGGTCATAAGTGTGCTGAGAAGAAATTATTTTACATAGATTGTGAAGAGGAGGAAGAAAATGAACAAGAAACTTCAAAATAAGAGGATATACACTAGGAACCGACCCTAGAGAAAGAAGAAATGAATACGACCATATCTTGTAATGAATTGGTAGGAATTACCACTCCTCAAACTCTCAAGATAGAAGGACATATCAAGAAGAAAAATGTAATAGTGCTGATTAATTCAGGTAGTACGCATAATTTTATTCATTGTAAGGCAACCAAGGGATTGAATTTCTTCCTATACCCAACACCAGAGTGTCAAGTGATGGTTGAAAATTGAGGAAATATAAATTTCTCTGGAAAGTGCCATAGTATTAAGCTAGCCATGGGGGAATATGTATTGAATAGTTCAATGCTCTTCATTCCAATGGGTGGTGTTGGTGTTGTACTAGAAGTCCAATGGTTACAATATTTGGGGATGATAGCTTTTAATTTTCAAGAAATTTTCTTGAATTTTTTTTGGGAAAGAAAGGAAGTTGAATTACGAGGTATCACAGGGAAGCTGAGAAATATAATTAGCTCTAATGTCACAACAAAGCTTCTGAAGAAAGAATAATGAGGTGTAATTGAACAATTATGTTCACTAGAGGTTCAAACATCAAAATAATCTATTTCTCTAGATGTCCAAAAAGTCTTGGAAAATCATTCCAAGCTGTTTGAAACTCCCAAAGGACTCCCACCTATTCGTGATCATGATCATGCTCTTCATTTGATTCCAGGAATTGTTCCTCCAAAAATCACGTATTAAAATATCCTTTGCCCAAAAGAGTGAGATTGAATGTAAGGTTTCAAATATGCTAGAGGCTAGTATAATTCAACCTAGTCAAAGTTATTTATCTGCTCCAGTAGTATTGGTGTACAAGAAGGATGGATCATGGCGTATGTGTCTAGATTATAGGGAGCTCAAAATGCTCACTATTAAAGATAACTTTCCCATCCCCGCCATTGATTAATTATTGGATGAATTACATGGAGAAATTTACTTCACCAAGTTGGATCTTCGTTCTGGATATCATAAAATTAGAATGAATACTGAAGACATTCTGAAAAAAACATTCAGAACTCATGAGGATCATTATGAATTTTTGGTCATGCCTTTTGGCCTCACTAATGCAGCTTCCACATTTCAAGGTTTGATGAATTCCATTTTCAAACCCTTCCTTAGAAAATTTGTGTTATTATTTTTTGATGACATACTAATCTACAACAAGTCCTAGAAGGATCATGTTCAACATGTTGACATTGTTCCCAAACTATTGGAGGAGAAAAAATTATATGCAAAAACCTCCAAAGGTTTCTTTGGAGTACAGGAGGTGGAATATTTGGGTCATAATGTATCTCATGAGGGTGTTAAGGTGGAACCTAACAAATTTAAAACCATTAAGGAATGAAAATCTCCACAACCATAAAAATATTCGTGGATTTCTCAGGTTAACAGGTTATTATCGCAAGTTTTTTAAGAATTATGGGAGAATATCGACACCTCTAACATCATTACTGAATAAAGGTGTATTTTCTTGGAATCTAGAAGCAACTAAGGCCTTTGAACATCTTAAAGAGGCAATGTGCCAAGCACCGGCCTTAGCTATGCCAAACCTCAAAAAAACCTTTATTGTGGAGTGTGATGCCATAGGAGATGGAATTGGTGTGGTTTTAATGCAAGGAGGAAGACCCATTTCTTTTCAAAGTCGTCCAATCAAAGGAAATTATTTACAGAAACCTGTTTATGAGAAGGAAATGCTAGCAATACTACATGCACTAAAGCAATGGCAACCTTACCTAATGGGAAGACAATTCAAGTTAAAAACAGATGATGATAGTCTTAAATACTTTTTGGAACAAATATTATCTTCAGAAGAGCAACAAAAATGGGTCACAAATATGTTGGATTATGACTTTGAAATCATCTACCAAAAAGGAAAGAAAAATGTTGTTGCAGATGCACTCTCAAGAAAGGATGAGGATGTGGAAGCATTTATTTGTGCCATTTATATTATCCAACCTGAGCGAATAATCGAAGTAAGGGATGAATGGAAGAATGATGAAGAGGTGTGTAAACTCATTCAAAAGTTGCAACAAGATCCCAATACATATAAAACATTTAGCTAGAAAAATGATTCATTATGGTACAAAGGTCACTTATATCTTTGTAAGAATTCCCAACTCAAAGAAAATATTCTTTTGGAATTGCACACCTCTCCCTTAGGAGGGCATTCAGGATTTTTAAAAGCTTACCACAGGGTCAAGAATATTTTTTTGGGATGGCATTAAATCTGATATTCAAAATTTTGTGGCAAAATGTTTGGTTTTCCAACAAGATAAAGTTGAGACAATTAAGACCCCAGGTCTATTACAACCTTTATCCATTCCAAGTCAACGTTGGGAGGAGGTTTCAATGGATTTGATCATAGGTTTACACAAGTCCGAAGGAAAGTTTGTCATTATGATGGTAGTTGATAGACTTACCAAGTATGCACACTTTTGTGCATTATCTCATCCATTTAAAGAGAGTATCGTTACTACTGAATTTATGGAAACAATTCAAAAGATACATGGAAACCCAAATATTATTGTAAGCGACAAAGATCCCATTTTTACAGGAAATTTTTGGACAACATTATTTTCTTGTTAAGGTACTCAATTAGCTCATAGCTCATCATATCATCCTAAATATGATGGGAAAACGGAGATAGTAAACATATGTTTGGAAGGATATCTTTGTTACTTTGTATGTGACAAAAATAGACAATGGTTCAAGTGGTTACCTCTGGCTGAATGGTGGTATAACATTTCCTTCCATACTGCAACAAAAATGACCCCATTTATGACACTTTATGGATATCATCCACCGTCCATATCATCATATTTAAGAGAAAATTCTAAAGTTCAAGTAGTGGAATATCACATCGAGAATCAACAAAAATTTCTCCAACTCTTAAAGGATAACCTCACTTTGGCATAGAATCGAATGAAACAACAGGAAGATCAACATCACAACAAAAGAAGTTTTGATGTATGGGACTGGGTATTTTTACGACTACAACCATACAAACAAATGTCCCTCAAGAAAGCTAAGAAGGATAATAAATTATCACCAAAGTATCATGGTCCTTACAAGGTGTTGCAAAATATTGGTACTATGGCATACAAATTGGAGCTTCTTGCATCTTCCTGAGTGCACCTAGTTTTCCATGTTTCATGCTTAAAGAAGGTTATAGGTGAAAAGCTCCCTATTTAAAAAATATTTCCACAACTTGAAGAGGAAGGAAATATAATATTGGAACTTGAAGTAGTTACGGAAACAAGAACTCGACAACTACGAAATCGATCAATTTCAGAGTATCTCATCAAGTGGAAGAACCCACTCACTGAAGATTGGACATGGGAGGATGATAATTTAATATAGAATCAATCAGAACTACTCAAGCATTGAGGAAAACACTTTTTTTTTAAGGAGAGGGGCATGCTGGGTCGCTATAATACTAGTCTATCCCCTTATTTTTATTGTTAGTGTAGCCCCCTTATTGTTATTTTTGTGTCCATGTAGTCCCCATATTATTATTATTTTTCCCCATAGAAACCTACTATTATTATTGTTGTGCCATTACATTGTTATTGTTATGTACTTGGCTAGGATAATATTGTGACCTCATGGACTCCTATATATAGAAAGGAGGTTTCTTCATTTTTATCATCCAAGAATTTTTCATTTATGTAATTTAAAGGAGGTTTCCCCCTCAAAGAGGTTAATTTCTAAATCATTGATCTATCTTCTCTTCTATTTTGTGAGCCGGTTTCATAGCAACGACACAATACCAAAGTACTTGACCAAGTTCACCCAATGTCGGGATGATCTTGGAAGTGTTGGTGTTACCATTTCCGAGGATGATCTGGTGAGCCTAACACTTCTAGGCCTTCCTAAGAGCTGGAAGAACTACCAGGATTTGGTAAATGGGAGGGAGAAGCTACCAGGGTGGGAGCAATTGTGGTCCAACTTGGTGCAGGAAGAGATTAGGAGAAACATTAGAGACAATACCTCTTCCAAAGAAGAGGAATTTGCATTATTCAGTAAATGAAAAAAAGCCAAGGGAAATAAGTCCCAAAGCGAAGAGGCCAAGAAGAAAAACTTTTGCAACATCCAGTTTTTTTAGTGTCACAAGTTCGAGTACTGTGCCACGAAATGTCCAAAAAAGAAGGCAAGAAAGAAGGAGCATGTAGTAGCAACAACAGGTGAAGTTATATCTTCATAATTCGAACTTGATTTAACTCTCATTGCATGCGTGACAAGCACTGTTATGGGTAGCATGTGGCATTCTGACAGCGGTGCCTCGTTCCATATGATGAGAAATAGAGATATCTTCAGTGACTTGGAGGAGAAAGACCTCAAGCAGAACATAGAGTTTGGAGATGATTGGAGGTATAGCGTGATCGACATCAGTACTGTTACCTTTTAGAGGGAGTATGGCTCCCATATTAGACTCACAGATGTGTTATTTTTTCCAAGACTAAAGAAGAATCTTGTTTCCATCACGGTATTGGAATACTGTGGCTATGATGTGATATTTAGCAAAGGAAAGGTTTTCCTTAGACACATCGCAACGTGATAGGTGAATCAAATCGATGTGCGAGTCAAGAACCTGTATGTTCTCGAGGTAGAAGATGAATGCAAAGGTTTTAGGAGCAAGGAAAAGGTTAGAGACTTGGTGGTTGAAAGGGAGCATGAATTACCTCTCAACATGAAACCTCAGAAGAATCCTCAGAAAGTTATGGAGCATCCATAATTGGAGAAGCACATAGGAGACTGAGTGGAGGCATCCACTCAAGAAGATACCTCCAGGAGGGGGAAATTTTTGATCCAAGTGGGAAGAAGGAGTACATGCAGCCATACCTCCAGGAGAGAGGTGGGGCGATGTGAAGCAATAATCCCAAGAGAGCAGAAATTTTGGCAGGGTCCATTGAGATGTTTTGTCTCATGGATCATTACCTTGCTACGGGAGCCCATATAATATAGTAGCAAGATGGTTCAGTGGTAGTTGATGCAGTCAGGTGTCAGAGTGACGGAGGTAGAGACTAGAAGCATTCAGATTCTGGGGAGCACAGTTAAAAATTGGCAAGAGTGAAGATGGCACAATGCAGAGTCAACAACAATGAAATTTTTTCAGTAGATAGTGCAGTAGCTAGTAGCAGTCAGAGACACTGGTGACAAATGCATCATGTGATCACAATTGATTAAGTTTGGATGCTTTTCAGTTTCAGAAGTTGTGTAGCAACAACACTGGAGAGAAGTGTTGCATGCAAAACATTCCAAAGGTACCAGATCGAGATAGAGTTGAATTCCTTTCTTGTTGAGAGGGAGTGTTGATATTTGCAACAAGAAATATTGAAAATGGAAACACGAAGAGGCTTATGATTTAATTCTCCCTTAATTAAATTAGAAGGAAATTTTAATTCCACATCACATGACAAGATGTACGAGTTAACTAAGCTAGGAAGACTTAGTTAGTTCAGTTAATTCGATTTGAGGGTAAACCTAGAGGCATGTAGTGTGACTCCTTATATTTAGGAGCCCTGGTTGAGTTTATTTTGAGTTGTAATTAATTAACTTAATTTATTTGAGTTAAAATTATTTTAACTAGTTCTAACTGATGGAGGAACTAGTGAGAGGTCAAGTGAATTAAATATTATTTAATTAACATGTAGTGATCAATCAGATAACTGATAATTCACTAAAAATAAGTCATGCATGTCAGTTTTGAGAAAGACCTAGTTGAGATTGGAGTTAAAGGGAAGTGTATTGTCAGTTATATAATTATACGGGTTGTACAAATGGTGCATGAATTCAAAGGAAGATCCTAAAGGAATTGCACAATCCAATGGAGGAAAATTTCTATTAAATAGGGGCCTAATTACCCAAGGAAACTACGCAAGCAAGCAGGGACGCCTGAGGCCAAGAAATTGGTTAAGTATTGAACCAAGCTAGCCTAGGAATCAATGAGACAGACATAGATAGTGAAAAGAGCTCTCAAGCCCAAGAAAAGCATTGTATTGTTTTCATATTCTTTGATTTATGAAATATATGGATAACGAGGTTTTTAGCCGAAGAATTCTCGAGATAAATATTTGTGTTGTGAGATTGAAATTATTTCTCTTTCTTATTCATGTCATTGTGCGATCGTAATTGGTTTCCACAATTTGTAGAGTAGATTCAAGTATTTTGTTTTAGCATATTACAAGATCAGTTGAATCTACATGGATTTTATACACAAGTAGCTTATGGAGCCATACTGCTTCACAAATTTCCAACCAAACTGCAATATACTTGGATTTTGCAGTACCGAGTCCAATTGATGTTTGCTTCCTATTCATACAATAAATCATTGTGGAGCCCAAACTGAAGTAATGTCCCAATGAACTCATTTTGTATTTTGCACTCTTTGCCTGATCTGAATTTGTGAATCCTTGCAACTATAATTCACTGTTTGAGGCATATCCCAAACCATAAATTACTGTTCCATGACCGGCTATACCATGCTGGAACATCAACACATGTTGAGCCACATGCCTTAGCTCAAACATAAACCGATCAAATTTCTTCACTGGGTCCATCATCATGGCTACTTTCTGGTTACCCTAACTAGGTGCTCTTTCTGAAATAGATTCTATCGTGGAAATTGTGGTTTCTCTCTTAGTCTAACAATCCATCATTTCGAACTCAGATGTTAACTCCAATTGAATATAAAACAAGGGTCCCTGACTCCAAATATTTCTTCCATAGTAGCTTCCTCTAACACATGAGTCCTGCTTCCTTCCAAAACAAATCATATAATAATAAGATCAACCAAGTCTCATCAAATATCCATCAATTCAATAATACCAAGCCCAATTGTTTTGCTTGTGTTCGTACAAATCCTTCTTCAATCATGATACATCTTCTCATGTACCTAAAACCTTTGAGGTATTTTTATGTACACTTATTTCTCCTCAATTACTTTATTGAGAAAAAAAATCTTTGTATCCACTTGGTGAAATTTTCAAATAAATGATAATAATTCTAATAGAATATTACCTGAAAACTAGAGAAAGCGTCTTGTTATGATCCTCTCCCTCTTTTTGGGAGAACCTTCTATTCTCAACTCGCGCTTTGTACTTGTCTTTGCTGCCATCTACTGCACGCTAGATATTGTAGATCCATTTTGAAGTCACCATTGACTTCTCTTTGGAACAATCAATGCATACTTCAAACTTTCTTATCTACCTGATCCCTCTAAGATCATATCTCATCTAGTACAATATTTCTCAGCATAAATAACCAATTCTGGGAAAGTCCTCTTGTGGCACGCTTTTCTTTGTTCTTCCACTATTTCCGTCTGCTACCACAGTGTAGATAACCTTTAATATGTACCTGCAAATCTCACCTGAGGAAGCCATGGAAGAACAATTACAACCAATAAAAGGATACAAAGACAAGAGACTAACTAATAGTAAAACAAAAAAAATAGTAATAATTAATGAAGAGAGATATAAGATACTTATATTTCTAGGATTATAGGGAAATGTCACCTCCCTCTTGATCTTAAAATATATTAACCTCATCCTCATCATCAACATGTGTCATTCTGTCCTTTCTTGAGCTAGGGTTTCTTCTTTCAATGGAACCATTAATATAGGTTTAGGTCTAGTGTTTTGTCCATAAAAACTAAGGCTTTCTTATCTAATCCTTTTTAGCTAGCTAGGGTTTTCAAACCCTATATTTTGATTTTTCATACCCAAATGTCAAAACCATATAATCAATAATATCTTTACAGATGATATGAACTCCATCATTGCCATCAATCAATCAAGGAAGTTTCATCCAATGATTATCCTCGATCTCTCCAAACCAAGTAATTCGAGTTCCTCGCAATCATTGTAGCAACAACAATATTTTTTCCTTAGAGATTTTGTCTTCATTTCAATGTGAAAAGAATATACTTCATCATTCTAGGTTGAGCATTATATTTAAAAAATATTTCTCAACACTCAAATACCCATAACAGTAGATGCAATATTTTCCACAATAATATATATGTCATCAATACTTTAGAAGCTTAGATAGTTTCAACGATAGATTTGTTCAAGAAATTCAATCTAACATGTCTTCAATCATTTATGTTCTTGGCTTTTTATAGTAGTGAAATGATAGTACTAGATCTGTAAATGACTTGAAATTATTAAGAGAGATTTGGTATCTAAAATTGAAGAGGGAATCAACCTCTTTTTCACTTATTGTTAAGTGTGTGATTTCTTCAAAGGCATGACAATGCCTTTTCATTCTTGCCTTGATCTGCAAGAAATATATTCTAATATTGAGTGTCCATATAGAATACTTAATTCATCTTCTAGGACCTTTTAAAAACTTGTAGCTTCAATATCCTACTTATGAACACAATGCAACATCTTTCAAGGAAGAACACAAGTTCGTTCAATGTTCAATATTGATCTTATCTTGCCCAGATTATGATGCTTTTATTCCAAGAACTAACCACATATTTATAGCTTTGCTGGTCTCATTATAGATTTGCATTTTCAGGCTCCATACTCATCATATAACATCCTATCACTGTGATGTGATTTTCATGGGAACAAAGTCATGCTTGCATAGATCTTTGAAACTTCAACCATGCCAGTTAAGGCATCAATCCTTCTTCTTTAGAAAATATGTATTGTATCTTATATTATTTATAATAACCATATCATATATTTAAAATGGAACTTGGCATGTGGTCCATGAAATACCTCAAACTTTTCATCAATCCAATCCATTCCTTTGAGTATAATTCCTTCCACAATTTAAAGATTGAAAAGTAGAATTCATGCACAAGTAATTAACATTGTTGGATGATATTTAGATAAAATTATTTTCAAACTTCTTTTAGGATGCTTCCTCAGACTCTGTTAGCCACCCATAAATTCTGTCATATCAGGTGGTGGCTAAATGATGTTGGATAGCCTTCAAGAAAAAAATTCATTGCTAAAATTGCTGATGCTTAAAGTCTTTTGATAATATCCTATCCTTTGGATAATCATCACTGCTTTTCCCCTTTCCAACTCAGAATTTCTGCTGTCATTACATGAAGAAAAACTGCTGCAAACACCATTTTTCCCTTTTCCCCTTCTTCCAAAACTAACCTCATCTTTTCCTTTCCTTCTCCCATGAAATCCCTCATTTTCATGATTTTTCCTTTTCCCCTTCATTAAAACCCTTTGATAAGGCCTAAGACCCTATCTTTTCCTTATCGAAACCCTCAAAACCCCTTGAAACCATTAAAAATCCATAAAAATACATTGTTTATGACTTAAGCCCCCTTGGGCTAAGTCTTTAACCCGCCCTTTCATACGTCTTGGTGCCAGAACCAAACGCTGATCCTCTCAGCGCTTATCATATCGCCCCATGCCGATTAGCCCTTCATCCATAACCCCCGGTCATATGGCCTTCCATGTAACCCGTGGCCCCGCAGACGAGCGCCTAACCATTTTGTATTTATATCCCGCCCCTGAAAAATATTGAAACTTTATGTTATATTGAAACTATGGGTTTTTTATCATTTTTTAAAGTTTCCAATGGCGCAAAATTTCAGTCAATCTCCACCGTCGATCTGATTCAGCGATCGACGACGCGAAGTCTATCAACCCGGTGGTCCCCGCCATCCACTCACCTATTGCAAAACCGGGCGGATTTCATCGCACCACTTCCGAGCACGCGGCGGTTTCTTCCATTTCACAGCGATTCCATACGCTGGCCGACACGTGTCTTGGGCACTGTTCATGAAACCGTCGTCCATCGCGCGATAAAGCTCAGACGTGGGCCTGGCGTGATATTGACGTTCACCGTCCGATCTGAGGCCGCCCATCGGACGGTGGTCGCTTTTTGAAGAAGCCCGACAGTTAACTGATACGGCATGGTCATTTAATCATCTCCGCTGTTGATCTAATCTATAGATCGACGGCCCACAATTCATCGCTCTCATTTCCCCCGGCTTTGAATTTTCGCCTTCGCTCCTGACCGCCGATCTCTGCGCGATCGACATCTCCGATTGAATCCTTCATCCCTTTCTTTTAAAACTCCTCTAAATCAATCTCGGCCGTTGGATGATGCCATCCAACGACCACATGTCCTCTGAAGCAATATGAACTATACATGCAGGATTTCCTAATGTTTTTTGTATTGTGTAGGGTTTAAACTTTTTTTCCGCTATATCTGCAGGAAATTCAAAGGCAGAGGGTGACAATCCTCCCACCTTTCGATTCACGAGAGGAAATCATTCACAGGGTTTAAAATCCACGTTTTATCAATAATTCGTGAGGCATTGATGCCTTCTCACCTCTGCGCAGCACTGCATACCGACTAAACACAACAAGACAATCACAAATCAAAGGATATCAGTGTCGAACACAAAACACATCAACATGGAAGATTGAAGATAAATTTTCGGGGATTATGGCTAAAATGGATTATCAAAAGCCTAATCCTTCCAACTGAAACAAAGTTTAAAGAAAAACGTGAGTGTTTTATCAAATAGAAAGCATAAGCTGCCACATCAGGGGATAATTGAATCCCCAGCTACCTTAGAGCCACCTGCAGCCTCAAAGCAATCAAAGGGAGGCTGAGTTTATTACCAGACCAAGAGATATTTTGCATCAATACAGCTGAGCAGTTATTCCAACTAAAGGAACTTATTATAAACTGTCAACAGAAGTTATTGCAAAGATAACAAGAAGCCTTGAAGTCAACAAATTCTTTCCAGCAAGCCCAAAAGTTAATGTAAACCAATTAATACAGGGGAGATATCAAAAATCTTCTCTATTGAGCCCCTCAAAGGCCAAGAGACAATGCATTGTATTAATTGAACTTAGAAGATATTTTATCCCATTTCACCTCCTCATTCTTCTATAAATATTACTGGAGAAGATGAGAAAAGCATTGGTTGTTGGTTGATCACTAGTTGTAATATTGAAACTTTTTTGAAATAATACATAGTCTGTTGAAGTTGAAGAACTTATTGAAGTCTTGGAAGCCTTGATGATGTTGTTGCATGCTTGTTCCTGAGAAGGCTCTATCATTGGATCCATGAGCTTGGCTGTTGGTGAAGTATTTTGAACTGTTTGATGTTTTCCCTTGTTTTCATTATGTTCCATAATTTCTTACTACAGTAGGTTGAAATTTTTAGGCTAAGAAATGACTCCTAGAAGCACCTTAGACCTGTTCATCCTTCACTGTTTCATGTTTTCTTCTGTTGAAGCATTTTAGAGTCTTTAACCTCTCTCTTTAGTCTTCATGCTTTTTTATTTCCTTAATAGTTCGAATAGTTGGTTTCAGCATGATTTATGGCTCTCCCTGCTTGTTTGCTGCCACTTTAAAGCTGTTATTGAAGTCTCCCTTTGAATTTTTCTGTTTACAGTGGGCCAAGGAGGTCTGTTCTGATCTTGCCATTTGTCCTTACTTAAAAAATTTGTCTCAAAGGTCTTTATAGTTGTAATCATAGATGTGTTAGGTGTTCCCTCTTCTATGATTGCAGTTATCAGTGAATATTTTATGTTTTCTAAGTCATTTGAAAAAAAATATTTGAGGAAATAGGGTGTTCCCCGAATCTTAGATTTCATTTTAGAAGTTGTTTTGAAATCATGGTTTGCTTAAAGGTGTGATTTGTAGAATTCATGGTTAGCCCTGTCTACCAAATAGCTCTTTATTGTTCAAGTTGTGCTTTCAAATTCCCTTTGTTTGAGAATTAAACTTCTCTTTCCAAATCATTGATGTCCATCTCATTCCAAAACCAAAGGATCCTGCGGCCAAGTTAGATTTGCCCTCTAATATCCCATATCCATTGATGAGTGTGTTATGACCTCTTCTTGACTCCATTGCCCAATGAACCAGATGTTTCTCTATTCTATATATCTTTCCTAGACCTTTCATGTTCTGCTGTATCGATTCAACTAAACAAACAAACAAACACCTGCACTTAATAACTAGTCTAAAACCAATACTCAAAGCACACAAGATAAACCTTTGCAAACAAACATTCGAGATATCCCTCTCTGAGAATAGGAGGACTAGATCCCGGGACTCTAAAGATTGGTTCTGATGTTGCCTTGTCTTTTGATTTTCCAAACTATCAAAAAACGGGACACCAACATAATGGCGATCACGGTGGAAACCTGAGTAAAATATTTAAAATAAAACACTCACTGTCTAGTATAACATAAGTGACCTCCCTCAAGCACTACCAAGCAATGGTAATCATGATAGGACTTAATTGAATCAGTGATAAACTAAGTAACCCTTAGGATTCTCATTAAACCTTATCAAACCTTGAAGGAAGTAGTTACCAAGACATAAGAGTGAACTCTGTATGATTAAACACCTTAGCTAAGTGTTAAATCAGTTTTAGGACACTCTATTAACCTGTAAGACCGAAATAACTCAGAAAAACCCAAAAATATTTCAGTTTGGCTTCATAATAAACTTGGTGGTGGACCATAAAACCTTTTACCTCCAAAAGAGCTAAAAATTTCCACCTGGTGACTCCACAAAACAGACCTTTAGACTCCACTGGGAAGATCCATAATCTTTATAACATCTTACGAACTCAGTTAGAAGGCTTTAGGATTAAAGCTTTCTTCCTTTAAAAAGATCAGTTAACCTCTTAAAAAGATTGTCATACTTGGTCAACACTTTTCTTTTAGCTAGGTTCGAAAAAAAAAAAAAACAGCATAGTGGCTCCTAGAAAGATTCATATTAGAGCCTTCCCTAACCCAAATCCACCGGAAATAGTTGACAAACCTGAGAGTATACTTAGGGAGGTTCCTAAGATTAAATTTTCAACTGTTTTCAGATCACCCTTGAGAGCTAATTCACTTCCAAAATTTTTTGCAGCTCTACACCAATCACAAGTCGACTTAAGAAATCCTTTTAGAATTAGGTTGCTTGATGATATATTTCAGATAGACTCTGAGCCTTCACTCTCATCCCCACAACAAAGTGAACATCCTGGTAGTAGAGAACCCACACGACCTGATTTACATTTTCTTCTAAATTTAGGTGTCTCTCATCCAAGATCAGCTCAACAATCTATTCATCCAACATCCACTATTCAAATCATTTCATTGCAGCCCACTTTCCCTATTGCAAATCCACCTCTTGTAAATCCACCCTTATTTCCAACTATGGCAACATGGTATGCCCCATTAGTGTTACCACAACCTCTGCTTCCCCTACCAAATGATTACCAGTCCAAAATCCCTCACTTCAATGGAAAAGAATCTACAACAGCTCAACATCATGTAGATAGGATGGAAGATGCATTTGATTACATGGAGATAGAAGAAGAAACTGTGAAGATGAGGATCTTCACTCAAAGTTTAGGAGGAGATGTAAAGAAATGGTTCAAAAACCTACCTCCTAACAACATAAATGATCTCCCTGCCTTGCATCAAACATTTATCAACAAATGGGAACTCAAAAAGAATCCTCTCCAAATACTAGCAGAGTATAGCAGCCTCAAGAGAAATCCAGGGGAGAGTTTTCATGATTACTCTACTAGGTTCAACAGTGTTTACAATGCTCTCCCACCTCACATGAAACCTCCTCAAGGCATGGCCTTGGTAAGGCATCCTGAAGGCTTTGATGCTGAAATGACTTATGAGTTAAGGGGGAGGGATTAATTAACCTTAGAAGACATGCAGAAAGGAGCCTTGAGTGTAGAAGCGAACATAATCGAGAAAATAAATAGGTTGAGATTAGAGAAGAGGGTAACTTATAAAGATGATCTGCTACCCTCAAATTCAACTTCTGATACAAAAATTGACAACCTAGTGAAGGTAATGGAGAGGATGCTTGAAAATATAAATCTGAATGATAGAGTGCCACCAAGAGAACCTCAAAATAACCAAAACAGAAATAGAAATCAAAATTATAGAAGAGACAACAATAAAGATAAGCAAAAAGAAAGTGACCAACAGATTAGACCTCCCTTTCAACAGAACTATGTAGATCAATATGAGGAAGATAGGGAGTTGGAAAGGTTGGAAGAGTCTCATGTAAACTTGATTGGATCAGACAGTGGGGATTATGTTTTCCTCATTGAGGAAGAACAAGGTTTATTTTATGACCAAAGTACAAACACCTATGGAGATTCTGATGACTATAGATTGGGGTTCGAAAATTCAATCATGGAGATACAAAAACAATATGATCTTAGGAGCAAGGGGAACATAGATAATTCCAAGGACAAAAACACTAACACTGTTGTCAAGAAAAACAAAGAAACTCAGCCCAAAAGGACAACAGAGAAAACCAATATTTTGGCCAAGAAACCAGACTTGAACAAAGACAAAAGTGTCCAGCCAAATGTTGAACATAGTACCCCTAGCACATCAACTGGTGGTCCAAATAAAACTATCCCAATTACTAGTCCAAACAAGGTTCAGCAAATCAAAATCACTGAAGAAAATTCAATTGAAAAAACAGATGTAAATATGAATAAGTCAATTGTTCCTTTCAACCTTGAGGGAGATATTGCTAAGATAAAAATTACCATCCCCCTAGCTGAACTGGTAACCCAAGAGGTCTACAAAAACCAAGTTTTGAAAGCTTTGAACTTAGGAGGTGATACTGACACCTTAAACTTGAAAGATGACAAACTTGAGTTGTTGTTTGGCCCAAAAGTTGAAGGAAAATACCAAGAAGGGGTTGTCCCTCCCTTATATGTTAGCTTGAACATACATGAGAAAATTTTACACAATGATATGTTAGACTCAGGAGCTTCACACAATCTAATGCCCAAGGTAGTGATGGAAAGCTTAGGCTTAGAAATTACTAAACCATACAAAGACTTGTATTCCTTTGACTCGAGCAGAGTCAAATGTTTGGGTTTAATTAAAGATTTGTGTGTAAACTTATCCCAAATCCCTGCTAAGAGTTTAGTCATGGACATAGTTGTAACTGACATTCCCCCTAAGTATGGCATGCTCTTATCAAGATCTTGGGGAGCCACACTTCAGGGAAGCCTTCAAATGGACATGTCTTATGCCACCTTTCCCGTTTTTAATCAAAACAGAAGACTATACCAGGAATCTCACATGAAATACATGGTGAGCAATGTAGACAAACCAAACAACTCTCCAATATATTCTATTCAATCAAGTTTAGATTCCTTTATCTTATGTAATGAATATGAAATCACTCAACAAGATAAGGAAAACATGGACCCAATCATTTCACCAGAACAATCAAATCTTCCCTTCAATCAAATTCAAAAAATTGAAAATCAACAGTAATGAGAGAATGAAAACAAGGATGACATACTTTGGAAAATAAACTTTGATGGATCTTGTAATAAAACAAGTGCAGGAGCAGGTGTGTGGATTCAAAATACAAAACATATTTTTTCATACAAATTGGATTTCCCATGCACTAACAATGTTGCTGAGTATGAAGCACTTCTCCTAGGCTTACAACTGCTTAAAAAGTTAGAAGCCCAGAGGATATCAATCTTAGGATATTCTGAACTTATCATAAAACAAATCAAAGGAGAATGCTCAGCTAAAAATCCGAGGCTTAGGGAATATCGAAACGCTGCCCTTGATCTATTGAAAACCTTTGAAAAGTATGAACTTATTTTCATTCCAAGAGAACTGAATCATCTAGCAAATGAACTCGCTTTCAATGCCAGCAATTGCCAGATACCTGAAATAAATGAACAACTCAGTGTGAAGGTAAAACATAGGCCGGTTGTGCCTGATAACGAAGATCACTGGCAAGTGTTTGATTCTGAAAAACACATGGATGATTTCTTGAAATCAGAAAATGATTTCATCATACCAATATCAGAAACCAACCATAAAGAAAATTGCTTGTATATTGAACAAATCCCAGAAGTTGAAATGACATATTCTGCTGATATAAATCATTATGAAAATCCCTTTGAAGCAGAGATAACCGAAAACAAAAACCAAGAAGACTTGGAAGTTTTACAATGCAAAAATGATAAATTTCCAAGAGGTCTAGCACCTTTAGAACACATTTTTGATTTTAACGATGTAGCTAAAGAACCAAGAATAGAGCCTGTGGAAACAAATACAGAAGAGCATAACATAGGAAGTCTAGCAGAACCCAAGATGATCAAGCTGTCCAGCACTCTCCCAGCTCACATAAAACTGCAGTACATAGAGCTTTTCAAAGAGTTTAAAGATGTTTTTGCTTGGGGATACAAAGACCTAAAATCATACGATACCAGCATCATCCAGCATAAAATTCCTTTGAAGGAAAATCAAAAGCCTTTTAAACAAAAAATAAGGAGAATAAACCCTCTTTTACTCCCTTTAGTTAAAGCAGAAATTGAAAAGATGTATGCTGCTAGGATCATTGTACCAATTAGATATTCTGAATGGGTATCAAACTTGGTTTCTGTTAGAAAGAAAACAGGGGAAATCAGGCTCTGTATTGACTTCAGAAATTTAAACAGAGCCTCTTTAAAAGACAACTACCCCTTACCCAAGATGGACCATATACTCCAAAGGGTAGTTGGGTCTAAAAGGATATCCCTCTTAGATGGGTTCTCGGGTTACAACCAGGTGTTAGTGCTCCCAAGTGACCAAATTAAAACTTCTTTTACCACACCTTGGGGCACGTTTATGTATGTCAAAATGCCTTTCGGATTGATGAATGCAGGGTCCACCTTCCAAAGGGCCATGGACATAGTCTTCTATGAAGATATTGGCTTTTTCATAATCATTTACCTTGATGACATAACCGTTTTCTCAAAAAATGATGAGGAACATTTGATTCACTTAAGAAAAGTTTTTGAGAAGTGTAGGAAATTTGGTTTGTCATTGAATCCCAAGAAAACACTCTTTGGTATCCAAGAAGGTAAACTTCTTGGCCATATAATTTCAGAAGAGGGAATCAAAATAGACCCTACAAGGATAGATGGCATATTACAAATCAACCATCCAAGAAGCCTCAAAGAGTTGCAATATTTCATTGGAAAGATTAATTTTCTGAGGAGGTTCATCCCCAACCTTGCTGAGCTATTAAAAAAAATTACAAACATTCTTAAGAAAGATGTAGGTGTAAAATGGACTTTACCAGCTAAATAATCATTCGAACTGGTCAAACAAGCTCTTACTCAAACACCAGTCCCGATTAGTCCAGATTTCACCAAATACTTTTGTATCTTTTCTTTTGCATCTGAACATACAATAGCTGTAGTATTACTTCAAAAGAATGATTCAGGGCAAGAACAACCAATATCCTTTTTTAGTAGGGCCTTAAGAGATGCTCCGCTCAAATATAACATCAAGGAGAAGCAAGCCTTAGCATTGGTGAAAGCATTACAAGACTTTAGGGTCTATATTTTACATTCTCACATAATTGCTTTTGTTCCACATACTGTTGTCAAGGAAATTCTAAGTCAAGACCCTGATGGTAAAAGGGGAAAATGGATTGCAAATATTCTTGAATATGACTTAGAAATCAGGCCCACCAAACTAGTTAAAGGGAAGGGGTTAGCAAAACTTATGGCTGAGTCTAACTTCCAAGCACTAGACATCAACATGGTAGATGTGTTGGAAGAAATAGAAGAATCCACTGCTCCTTTTATTGAAGAAACATTTCTGAATTATCCTTGGTATGCTGACATTATTTATGTGCTTTTATATTTAAATGCCCCTCCTTCTTTGTCCAAAACTAAAGCTAGATTTTTGAAACAAAAGGCTTTGAGTTTTTGTATCTTGGATGGGATATTATATTGGAAAAATGCTGTTGGAATTTTGCTTAAATGTTTACTTGAAGATGATGCAGGGAAAATCATGCATGAGTTGCATGATGGAGAATGTGGAGGTCACCTCTACTGGAAGGCCACAACAAACAAAACTCTTAGATCTGGTTACTATTGGCCCACCCTTTTCCCAGACACTCAGAAGTTGGTCATGTCTTGCCATAAGTGTCAAATCTTTGATGGAAAAAGAAAACTCCTTCCCTTACCCTTACATCCCATCAGAGTTGAGGCACCTTTTCAACAATGGGGTTTAGACTTCATTGGGGAAATTCACCCATCCTCCTCAGCTCAACATAAATGGATTCTCACAGCCACTGACTTCTTTACCAAATGGATAGAAGCTATACCCTCCAGAAAGGCTAATGACTCTGTCATTATCAAGTTCCTTGAAACAAATATCCTATCCAGATTTGGTTGTCCCAGAAAAATCATAATAGACAATGTTGCTGCTTTTAAATCTAAGAAGATGGTTGATTTCTGTTACAAATACCACATAACCTTGGGCCATTCCACTGCTTACTATCCCAAAGGAAATGGATTAGCTGAATCTTCCAACAAGAGCCTCATCAATATCATTAAGAAAATGTTGGAACATAATAAAAAATCATGGCACAGTAAGCTGATTCATGCCTTGTGGGCTGATAGTTTAACTACAAAGAAATCAATAAATATGTCCCGCTATCAGTTAGTTTATGGCATGGATGCAATTTTTCCTACCTCATTGGGAGTTCCAGTCATGAAACTCCTTCAAGAAATGCAGATTGAAGACAATGATATGCAGAGAAGAATCAACCAAACAATCCATTTACAGTAGACCAGAGAAGAAGTTTATGAAAGAACACAGTTGGTCCAAGAAAATATGAAGAAGCTATTTGACAAAAGGACTAAGGCAAACAATTTCCAAGTTGGAAATATTGTTCTTAAGTGGGATTCAAGGAGATAAGAGAAGGGAAAACATGGCAAGTTTGAGAACTTGTGGAAGGGGCCCTATATTATTCATGCTGAGAGAGGTCACAATGCATTTTTCCTGAAGGAATTGAATGGAGAATATCTGTATGGAGGTCCTATCAATGGCAGAATGCTCAAGCATTACTTCTGCCAAGAGTCATAAGTTTTAAATAATTTTATTCTACCATTGTAAATATCATAGTCTTAACATTGCATTCAAAGTTATGAAAATAAAAAATAAAAAAACAGAGAAAGAAAGAAAAGAGGGCAGATTGTGAAATTAAGAAAGGTATAGCCCCATACCAAAAAAGAGAAACAAATATGAAAGTGTGCAAGCTTAAATGCCACTCTTGAAAACACACTTCTAATCAGTCAAACAACCTAATCTTGACTAATTAGATTTAAATTTTCTGCTGATAGGATAGTGAATTTGATTTTCCGAACTGTTTAATCTCGGCTTATCAGTAGATATTTTAAGATAGAAATCAAAGGTTCAAATATCCTCAAAAACCGAACCTAAATATTCCAAGCAAAGAGAGTGACTCAAATCTGTTTCAAATCCTGAGTCAAAGAAGAGGTAAATCTGGTTTTAATTAGCTCAAAATTTGAACCAGGGGATAAGCAAAAAACAGCTCAAACAAATTCAAAAACAAATCTGTAAAAAGGGGAAGGAAGTGCTTTGAAAAATTAGATCTTAAGCCTTCATTTTTGTTTTAAATTTTGTGCAAAATAATGTCTATGTGCAATTGTTCTTATGCCATAGATCAGCCTCAAGTCAAATAGCTTAATCCTGACTTGAATTCTTTTTAAATTTCTGTTGTAGAATTTAGAGAATAAAGTCTGTTGGACAGTTTAATCCCAACAGACAGTAGATTAGGTAGAGAATCATATGGAATCAACTGTTTAATTTGATTCCATGGAGAAATAAGGAGTAGAAGTAGATTAGTTTTCCTGCTTTCAAAAGAATAAAATGTTGTGAAAGAGTTTGCAAATCCAAGTGCACTCTAAAGAAGAAAAAATGTTAGATCAGTAGGATTGGGTAGGTAGATAGGTTGTGTTGATGAAGTTCCATTGTTGATTCATGAATGCTAAAATGTTTCAGGGCAAAAGAAGATCATCCACAGAAAGGAAGGCAACCCAATGGATGAGGCAACTGATCAACCTCCTAGAGAATCCAAGTCTGAAATTCTTGATGCCTTCAAAAAGGCACCATCCCCAAGTGGAGCCACTGTTAGCCACCCATAAATTCTGTCATATCAGGTGGTGGCTAAATGATGTTGGATAGCCTTCAAGAAACAATTTCATTGCTAAAATTGCTGATGCTTAAAGTCTTTTGATAATATCCTATCCTTTGGATAATCGTCACTGCTTTTCCCCTTTCCAACTCAGAATTTCTGCTGTCATTACATGAAGAAAAAGTGCTGCAAACACCATTTTTCCCTTTTCCCCTTCTTCCAAAACTAACCTCATCTCTGCCTTTCCTTCTCCCATGAAATCCCTCATTTTCATGATTTTTGCTTTTCCCCTTCATTAAAACCCTTTGATAAGGCCTAAGACCCTATCTTTGCCTTATCGAAACCCTCAAAACCCCTTGAAACCATTAAAAATCCATAAAAATACATTGTTTATGACTTAAGCCCCCTTGGGCTAAGTCTTTAACCCGCCCTTCCATACGTCTTGGTGCCAGAACCAAACGATGATCCTCTAAGCGCTTATCATATCGCCCCATGCCGATTAGCCCTTCATCCATAACCCCCGGTCATATGGCCTTCCATGTAACCCGTGGCCCCGCAGACGGGCGCCTAACCATTTTTTATTTATATCCCGCCCCCGAAAAATATTGAAACTTTATGTTATATTGAAACTATGGGTTTTTTATCATTTTTTAAAGTTTCCAATGGCGCAAAATTTTAGTCAATCTCCACCATCGATCTGATCCACAGATCGACGGCGCAGAGTCTATCACCCCGGTGGTCCCCGCCATCCACTCACCTATTGCAAAACCGGGCAGATTTCATCGCACCACTTCCGAGCGCGTGGCGGTTTCTTCCATTTCGTAGCGATTCCATACACTGTCCGACACGTGTCTTGGGCACTGTTCATGAAACCGCCATCCATCGCGCGTTAAAGCTCGGACATGGGCCCGGTGCGATATTGACGTCCACCGTCCGATCTGAGGCCGCCCATCGGACGGTGGTCGCTTTTTGAAGAAGCTCGACAGTTAACTGATACGGCACAATCATTTAATCATCTCCACCATCGATCTGATCTGCTGATCGACGACCCACAATTCATCGCTCTCATTTCCCCCCGCTTTGACTTTTCGCCTCCGCTCCTGACCGTCGATCTCTGTGCGATCGATGACTCCGATTGAATCCTTCCTCCCTTTCTTTTAAAACTCCTCTAAATCAATATCGGCCGTTGGATGATGCCATCGAATGGCCACGCTCACTCCACACGTCCTCTGAAGCAATATGAACTATACATGCAAGATTTCCTAATGTTTTTTGTATTGTGCAGGGTTTAAACATTTTTTCCGCTATATTTGAAGGAAATTCAAAGGCAGAGGGTGATGATCCTCCCACCTTTCGATTCACCAGAGGAAATCATTCACAGGGTTTAAAATCCACGTTTTATCAATAATTCGTGAGGCATTGATGCCTTCTCACCTCTGTGCAGCATTGCATATCGACTAAACACAACAAGAAAATCACAAATCAAAGGATATCAGTGTCGAACATAAAACGCATCAGCATGGAAGATTGAAGACAAATTTTCGGGGATTATGGCTAAAATGGATTATCAAAAGCCTAATCCTTCCAACTGAAACAAATTTTAAAGAAAAACGTGAGTGTTTTATCAAACAGAAAGCATAAGCTGCCACATCAGGGGCTAATTGAATCCCCAACTACCTCAAAGCCACCTGCAACCTCAAAGCAATAAAAGGGAGGCTGAGTTTATTACCAGAACAGGAGATATTTTGCATCAATACAGCTGAGCAGTTATTCCAACTAAAGGAACTTATTATAAACTGTCAACAGAAGTTATTGCAAAGATAACAAGAAGCCTTGAAGTCAACAAATTCTTTCTAGCAAGCCTAAAATTTAATGTAAACCAATTAATATAGGGGAAATATAAAAAATCTTCTCTATTGAGCCCCTCAAAGGCCGAGAGACAATGCATTGTATTAATTGAACTTAGAAGATATTTTATCCCATTTCACCTCCTCATTCTTCTATAAATATTACTGGAGAAGATGAGAAAAGCGTTGGTTGTTGGTTGATCACTAGTTGTAATATTGAAACTTTTTTGAAATAATACATAGTCTGTTGAAGTTGAAGAACTTATTGAAGTCTTGGAAGCCTTGATGATGTTGTTGCATGCTTGTTCCTGAGAAGGCTCTATCATTGGATCCATGATCTTGGCTATTGGTGAAGTATTTTGAACTGTTTGATGTTTTCCCTTGTTTTCATTATGTTCCATAATTTCTTACTACAGTAGGTTGAAAGTTTTAGGCTAAGAAATGACTCCTGAAAGCACCTTAGACCTGTTCATCCTTCACTGTTTCATGTTTTCTTCTGCTGAAGTATTTTAGAGTCTTTAACCTCTCTCTTTAGTCTTCATGCTTGTTTATTTCCTTAATAGTTCGAATAGTTGGTTTGAGCATGATTTGTGGTTCTCACACCATTATCACCATGTCTTGCCACTTTATCTTTAAAGTGATGACCAAGTATCCCTTTGAAGTATTTCTGTTTACAGTAAGTCAAGGAGGTCTTTTCTGAGCTCGCCCTTTGTCGTCGCTTAAACAGTTGTCTTAAAGGTATTTCATAGTTATGATCATAGATGTGTTAGGTGTTCCCTCTTCTATGACTGCATTTATCAGTGAATATTTTATGTTTTCTAAGTCATTTGAAATAAAATATTTGAGGAAATAGGGTGTTCTCTGAATCTTAGATTTCATTTTAAAAGGTGTTTTGAAATCATTATTTGCTTAAAGCTATGATTTGTAGAATTCATGGTTAGCCTTGTCTACCAAATAGCTCTTTATTGTTCAAGTTGTGCTTTCAAATTCCCTTTGTTTGAGAATTAAACTTCTTTTTCCAAGTCATTGATGTCCATCTCATTCCAAAACCAAAGGATCCTGCGGCCAAGTTAGATTTTCCCTCTGATATCCCATATCCATTGTTAAGTTTGTTATGACCTCTTTTTTATTCCATTTCCCAATGAACCAGATGTTTCTCTATTCTATATATCTTTCCTAGACCTTTCATGTTCTGTTGTATCAATTCAACCAAAAAAACGAACAAACACCCGCACTTAATAACTAGTCTAAAACCAATACTCAAAGCACACAAGATAAACCTTTTCAAACAAACATTCGAGAGATCCCTCTCTGAGAACAGGAGGACTAGATCCTGGGACTCTAAAGATTGTTTCTGATGTTGCTTTGTCTTTTGATTTACAAAACTATCAAAACACAAGACACCAACAGACTCCTCGACCTTAGTCATAGAGGTTTAGTATTACTTATGATCATGTCAGTACAAAACATCTCAATTTTATGCTCAAGACTTCTCCTTGTAAACAATTTATGCTCCAATGATTCTGTCTTATGAAAAATCAATAAAATCACAAAAGGATTACACACAAGAACAAATTATAGGATGTCTGATATTTCATGTTTTTATGAGGTCATTTGTGAAGTCACTCGACCTTCTATCATTAGTCCTAAGGCCTTCTCGACCTTCTTGAGATTAGCCCCGAGGAATTTCAACCTTATGCAACCATAATGCAATATATTTTTTTGCGTTCTTGTAAGAATGAGGCATAGGGTTTCAAATTTCTTGTAATCTTGAAAAAAGGCATAGACATATCTCTGGTATATATTTCTTCTTCATCCAAACTGTGATATTCAATTAAGACTCCTTTCAAAATAGAATTTTGACCTAAACTGTATATGATGATTTCATCATTGAATTGGAATTTACTTCTCGAACTAGGGATTCTAGGGATAGGGATAGAATCAAGCCCTATAGGATAACACGAATTCATTCTTCTTTAATAATTCTCTTATACCATAAGCTGATACCATGTTGAATTTTCAAGCATCCTAGAAATTGATAATTACTTCTTATGATTTCTCTTAGTTTAATATTTTATTGCATTCATATTCATCATAAATAAATTACACAGAGGATATCAGTAGTAAAAAAAAATTCCAACAGGATCATAAGGAGACAACCAAACAAGAACACAAAATATTTACCCTGGGAAAACCCACATAGGGGAAAATCCCAACAACCTTTCCATAGAGAAATTATTCAGTTCAATAAGAGAAAAGGCCTATATCTTCTAGTCACTGAAAAGGTCAAACTAGACACCAAAGAGACTTGGTCAAACCTAGGTCTAACTCCTTCTTAGGCAAGTCAAACATCTTCCCAATATACTTAGTCTTGTATGCTCTGTTAGGGCCAAATTTTAACCTTCTTTCGCATCCAAGAAACTCAGATCTGCTTTGACATACCTTAGAAATTTGTTCTTGCACTTTCCTCAGAGATTCGATCTTATACTTTCCTCAGAGATTCGTTCATGTACTTTTCTTAAAGATTTGGTCTTGCACCGCGCCATAAATTCATCCTCAGATTCCATCCCCTTCTTGTTTCAGTTTTGACCTCAAACTCTTCCTAGAGATGATCTGAACCATATGCCTTAGAAGTGATCTGAATTATGTGTCGAAATGATGGAGGACGTGTGTCTTTATATATTCTTCTAACTGGCCAAATGGGTGCCTCTTTGACTGGGCCAACTTGACTAGTTGGAGGGTCGACTTGGCTTGCTTGGAGCCAAAAAATCAAATTTTCAAAATTCAAATTCTCTTTTCAATGGACATGAAGAACATGTCTTAAAGTTTCTGTTTATACACTAGCATGAAGAGCATGCTTTATATTTATCCTATAGTTACAAAAATTCAAAAACATATCCAATGTTTGGTTTTTGTTCTTATGGAATTGCTAGATAAGTAAACTTAGATAAGGATTTAGTTTTCACTCATCAAAAGGATTGAAGCATAAACTCCAGATAACCAAGGAAAAGGACTTGTTTTCCTTTAGAAGTGGTGCCAATAATTTATAACACAATCTTGTACTCTAGTGAAAAGTACTCATAATGTACAAATATGAGTGTAACATGAATGTGTTGTCATTATCACTTAGACAATTACTTCCCTCTTTTCAGTGAAGGGAAAGTCCAACACATGGGAGGCTTCCTAGTAGCACCTGGTGTTCCTATGGTAACGAAAGTCAAGTCTAATGTCACCTATATTGGTACCCTAAATTATCATCAACTTATTATGATTTATGAATTATGAATTAGGTAGTTACTTAACGTAAATTCTAGATTCAAGTTTATTCACATTTTAGTGTTTTTTAAATGGATTATTGAGTAGTTATTTGTGACACCCAATTCTCGCTCACCAATAAATTATCCAAAATAATTGGCATAAAATTATATATATTTAGGATAAATAAATAATATATATAAATGTATGATTAAAAATGATGTAATATGATATGACTTACAAAGGAGCACCACACATATATAGCTAGCTGAGAATTCTCTTTCATTAAGAGTCATGTCTTTTAGTTGGGACATGATCTTTCATATGTCCTGTTATCACTCCAATAATTCTCAAGCGTTGTTAGATTTTCGATTTTGTTTTAAATAATATTAGAGGTAACCACAAACTTATTTTTAAGCCTTAGGATCTAGCCTTCCTAATGCTCAGAGAGGGCTCTCTCTATATGATTCATCTTTGTTGATTTTAATTGATTTTATGCTAGTTATGCAGGGTAAATTGGTTTTGGATTTTGATTTGATTTGGTTTGGTGGTGAAATCACTAACTTATATGGATAGATGTAGGTCTGTATTCCATTGGGCTAATGGAGTCAATGTGTCAAGCAGTCGGATCAGGATCAAGTTTTAAAGGGAAATATTTACAGGGAAAGATAATTGAGTTACTTCAGATCTTCAAGGTTGATGGTGAAAATGGTTTCAATCGGGGTAAGAGAGAAATTAAAAGTTATCAAATCTGGATAATGAGTGAAAAGGCATAGTTCAATCGAAACTTTGGAGCAATTAAGGGTTCGTTAGTCTAGATATCAGTGGAAAACATGTAAATGATAAGCAGTTCAAGACAGAGTGCTTTTAACATATTATGAAATAACAATTCCTGATTTATCATTTAGATTTAGAATAAAATACAAGTATTGATGAAAAACATAAGAAATTGACAAAGAAACAAGTAAAAATACTTCACTGTAGTGGCCCAACACATGAATCCTGTAATTTGATGCTTTATTGCTTTAATCCAGTCTGCTGACTTGAAATTGGTACAATCACCCTTAGGTTCAGAATAGTACAACTATAGAAATGTTCAGCAATTCATCCACACTCAATCATTCTAAATGAGAAGTATTTATACAAAAAACTCTTTACAAAATCACCTAAAACAAACTTAGGAATTATTCATGGAAAAGAAATATCTTCATGCAAGAAGATAGTGACAGCTTTCTAACTAATGCTAGCTGTCACTATTTTTATTGAAATTATTGTTTGATGTCTTCAATCTGTTTTTTTTTCTCTCTTTGCTATTCAACGAAGGCTGCAACTAAACAGTGAAGTGTCCTTTATGCTGGCAGCTTTATCTCTGCTTTGTAATTTTTGATTTAACTTTACACTTTGAATTTGAAATAATACTCTTTCACCTTATACTATTTCATCTGATACTCTTTCACTGTTTACTGTCTTGTCTTTAACTGCAAAACTGTAACTGTAAATGTAAAAACATCATGCTCTATTTTATTTTTACTGGTTTGTGATTACTGCAATCTGATTTCACAGTAAATCAATCATTTTTTCCCAGAATTCTATCTCTGGAAATTTTATCTTCATCATCCTTTTGAAAATCTCATCAGCTTCAGTATACTTTGAGAATGTGGGCTTGTTGATAAATATGTGTTTCACCTCATGCTGTAGGTAAAAAAAATTCTCCAAATTCTTGTAGATTACCTTCCGTGTTGGAATACCTTGTGAGGTAGGCAGATTGGCCTGATCCTTTACAACTTCTCTCATTTTCTTATCATAGTCATCCTGCTTCATTAGTTTGTCATGAATAACTAATGGATTTGGAAGGCCTTTCTGCCTTAGGACATCAAATTTCATCATAAATCTTGTGATAGAATCCTCCATGTTTTGGCATTTCTCTTCTAATTGTATCATCAAATTCTTTTTAGAAGTTACCTTCCTAACTTCTAGGATGGTTTTTGTTCTATCTTTAATACCAATTTCTTCAATTTCTTCTAGCTCTTACCTATTCTTAGAATTTAGAAACTTGATGATTTCAAGAGCTTCTTCAGGTATCTTACCAAGCTCTTCTTTGATTTTTTGAATGGCTTCTTTTGCTGATTTGACTAAATCTTTCTACTCATATAACTTGGATTGATGGCCAAATATCATTGACTGCTTCAATGATATTGGCCCATAGCTGTTGTCTAATTTGAGCCATGGGTTCTTTCAATGTTAGATCTTTTTCTAATTTCTTCAATTGTGCATTTAATCTGTTTGCTCTTTGTTCTTCATTCTTATGCATTATCTTGGAAAGTTTCTTTTCATCTTCAAGACTTTTAAGCAGTTATTTAAGTATGTTAATCTCATTAGTCTGAATAGACATGTCATGCATAGCTTTTACTAATTTTCTTGCTTCATCTAAATGTTGTGCTATTTTTTTTGAAGACTCTATTGTTGAAGTTGTTGATGAAGTGACAGGTAATGCTGTAGCCATGGTGACTATAGGAGCCAGTGATTTAGCTAGTGTGGAAGGTACAACAATAGTAACTACAGGAATAAATGTGACTAGAATTTTTTCTTCTTTATCCTTTTTCTCTTGGATAAACTTGTCCATTTCATTCTTCATTTCCTTTATCTGAGCATTCAACTGTAGAATGAGATTCATCATCTCATCTTTATGATTTGTATCCTGTAATACTTCCTTTGCTTGAGGATGTTTTATAAGGGGCAACTTTAGTTGTTTCTTTAATGCATCAATGTCTGCATTTTTCTTCTTTATCAATTCCTTTGAAACTTTGACATTTGTAGGATCATATCCTACTTCAATTACTAATTCTTCCAAGGATTTAATTCTAGTGTCTTTTGCCTATGAAGATTCTTTTTCCAATTTGAGCTGATCTTTGATATTTGCAAGAGTGTTTTGCAACTTATGTACAATCATGGCCTTGGTGGTCATTGTAGAATAGATCATCTCCCCTGCCTGCTTATGAAACTCAATTTGGTCCAGAGGATTAATATCCTAGGCCAAAACTTTAAAATATGTCTTTTTGTAACCAGAGGATGACTTGGGAGTTTGAACTGTGGGTTGAAGAAATGTCATCTACATATTTTTATTCTTATATTCAAAGGTTGAAAGTAGCCTATTATGTATGCTAGGAGTTTGTTTCAGATATTGAGAATATATTTCAGTTTTAATTTCTTCATTTCTGGCTTTGATTTCTTTGTATATTTATTTGATATCCATATCCTTTTTTTATTGTTTTTTTAGATGAGGAAACTTCAATATTGTGATGCTTCTGAATAAGATGAGTGTTTGAAGTTGTAGGCTGTTGTTATTCTTCAATTATTGGAGGAGGTGTATTGTTCTTTGCTGTTATTTTTGTATCAATCACCTCTATTGTTTCCACTTCTTTATTGGAAAGATTTAACTTTGACTTTTTACTGTATCTCAATTTAAATTTTGTCTCATTAGTTGTCTCTGTAGTGTATGATCCTTCCTCTCAGTTTCTCTTTGCATTCCTGTCTTCTTGGGCTGGAGTCTGCAAGGTTTGACTAGTATCACCTTGTTTCTCTGCCTCTACCAACGTGTTCTCCAACCATTCAGATTGATTGGAGAATTTATCTATGCCTGGCTTCTTTTCATGTACATAGGGAGTCAATTTGCATTTAACTCTCATTTTACTTATAAATCCAAGGGGATCATAATACCACATGAAACTTTTATTGAATTTGAACTTCTGTAAAAATTTTTCTGCCTCTCGACCTGCATCTCTATTGTTACAGATAAAAGGGCCAAACTGATTTTTTAATTTGAACTATGTCTTCTTCTTTGCTACCAAGAAATTAATTTCATCTAAATTAAGAATCGGCCTTATGTACTCAAGGGAAAATAACCTCATAGGGAGGTATTTGGGTATTTTATATGGAACAAGAATTGATCCATATACTCTTATTTCAGTATGATTTTGGTACAAGTACCAATCACCTATCCTATTATGCTCTGACAAATGTAGGACCTTCTTAATCTCTTCACTAATTCTAGGTTGCCTGCTGCTGTTCAACAAATTGACCATAGGATGAATGAAAGAATTAGTAAAATATGTATAAGTGAACTCATTGGAGTCTTTCCTTATCAAGGAAGTCCAAAAGATGACTGATTGAGGGTTTCCTTCCACATCGAGCTTCTGAAGGTTTATAGAAAATTTATCAGACTGAAAGTATAAAAACATATGGAATAAGAATGAGGAATACTTGAAAACATCTTCAGAAGGCATTTTTACCAACTTCTCATTGTAGGTTTTAACCCTGACCATAATTATCTACACACGAATCTTATAACAGAAAATAAACAATATCAAGAGCATAAAACATAAAACAGATAAACACAGATATTTTCCCCTGGATCCCAAATCGGGACGACCAGCTTGATTTTTCATTATATTCGTTTTAGTGTTACAACACATATATATACATGCCGAAGCATACATAAACCCCAATCCATTAACCCTGGATTAGAACATAATCATAGTTCCCTTGACCGGATCTACAAAATACCAGGGGTTGAAAACCATCGTACCCCAAAACCATGTGCAAACTCATGCACAAAACATGGGTGGGACGGCCTATGAGTGGGACCGCATATCAAATTTTTTTTTGTCGAGGCGCTGCCCCGGACCTTGACAGGGGGGGCTTCCGCCCCCCCTGTGACCCCCCTGCTGCGCTCGGCGCAACGTATAGTGCGCGGGGCTAGTCATGGAAATAATATAACACATACCCAACATTCTCCCACTTGTTGTTTTCTTTCCACAGGGGGCCACAAGAGAGCTTAGTCATTGGGCCAATTCTTCAACACCCATTGTTTCTCTACACCAAGAGAACTTCTGAGTGCTCACAAAATTCATCAATGCATCTGCAACATTCTTCAAAGTGTCCACCTTTACTAGCAACACCCTTTTAGCCTCAACCATATCCCTAACAAAGTGATATTGAACATCAATGTGATTTGTCTTTGAATGATAAGCAGGGTTCTTAGCCAAGAAAATTGCACTTTTTCTATCACTTTCTATCCTTATAGCTTTTTGTACCAACCCCATACTTGAACACAATCTCTGCAACCAAACTGCCTCCTTGCTTGCATGAGTGGTTTCCATGTATTTTGCCTCTGTAGTTGAAAGAGCCACTACATACTGTCTTTTACTCGTCCAACTGAATGCACCTCCAAATAGGATAAACACATACCCACTTGTACATCTTCTTTGGTCGAGATCTCCAGCCTAGTCTGCATCAACAAAACCATGAATGTCCAACATTCTTTCCAATCTTGGTCTTCCCTGGTAGCACAAGCCATAATCACTAGTGCCATGTAAATATCTGAAAACCCACTTCACTGCCGTCCAATGCTCCTTCCCTAGGTTTGAAATAAACCTGCTCTATACTCCCACTACATGTGCAATGTCTGGTCTAGTACAAACCATTGCATACATCAGGCTACCCACTGCACTTGCATATGGAACACGGAACATATTCTCCTCTTCTTCTTGTGTCTTGGGACACTGTTCGGCAGACAACTTTACACCTACAGGAATAGGAACATTCACCGGTTTACTATCCTGCATATTGAACCTCTGCAACATAGTCTCGACATACTTCCTCTGGTTTAACCAGAGCTTCCTCTTTGCCCGATCTCTCTTAATTTCCATGCCCAAAATATAGTTTGCAGCACCAAGATCCTTCATGTCGAATTTGGAGAACAGTTTGGTCTTCAAATCTTGGATAATTTCTTTGTCATTTCCAATCAACAACATATCATCCACATACAAGACCAAATAAATAACATGGTCACCAATTAATTTAAAATAAACACAGTGATCCTCCTTGCTTCTATTGAAGCCAAGTCCCCGTATATAGGTATCAAATTTCTGATACCACATCCTTGGTGACTGTTTTAACCCATACAGAGACTTCTTCAACCTGCATACTAGTTCTTTCTTACCCTTCACCATAAAGCCTTTAGGTTTCTTCATGTAGATCTCCTCTTCTAGATCCCCGTGAAGAAATGTTGTCTTCACATCCATCTGTTCTATCTCAAAATCAAATGCAGCAGCAACAGATAAAAGTAATCTAATAGAAGTAACCTTGGCAACAGGAGAAAAAATATCACCAAAATCAATTCCCGACACCTGGGAATAACCTTTTTCTACCAATCGAGCTTTGTATTTCTCCACCTTGCCTTCTACATTCATCTTCTTCTTAAACACCCATTTTCTCCCGATGGGCTTCCTTCCAGCTGGCAACTCCACCAGATCCCATGCCTCATTTTTATGCAAGGTTTCCATTTCATCAACCATGGCCTCCTTCCAGAGTTTTCCATCCTCTGAATCTACTGCCTCCCTAACAGTTCTGGGATCATCATCAGTTATAGTTAAGGCAAAACCTGAACAGAAAGCAGATGGACTATACCTTTCTGGTTGCCTTCTTTCCTGAACTGATCTTCTCAAAGTTGGGGTTTGTGGCTCTTCTTCTTCTGAATCTTCTTCTGTTGTAGAGTCTGATTCATACTCCTTTAGCTCAAACTCTATCTTCTCAGGTTCCTTTGGTAGGAATTCATGTGTAACAACATCTTTCACCTCTCTAAACACCACATCTCGGCTGTACACAACCTTCCTTGTTTCTAGGTTCCAAAGCTTGTAACTCTTTAAACCATCCTTATACCCAATAAAGATGCACCTTTCGTGATTTATTTTCCAATCCAGTCCTTTCTCCACCGAACATGTACATATGCATCACATCCAAATACCCTTAGATGTGAAAGAGAGGGTTTCTTACCAGTCCATACCTCATGTGGAGTCTTATCCACCAACGCTGATGAAGGTGATCTGTTAACTAGGTAACATGCAGTCTCCACTGCCTCTGCCCATAATTCTTGTCCTAACCCGGTACCACTGAGCATGCTTCTTGCCTTTTCCATCAACGTTCTGTTCATTCTTTCTGCAACTCCATTTTTCTGAGATGTGTATGGAGTAGTCTTCTGCCGTGCTATACCACACTTCTTATAGAACTCTTAAAATTCCTTCTTGCAGAACTCCCCACCATTATCTGTCCTTAGCGCCTTTATCTTCTTCTCTGTCTGGTTTTCCACCAGAGCCTTAAATTCTTTAAATTTGTCAAATACTTCAGATTTCTTCCTTAAGAAATATATCCATGTATTCCTTGAGAAGTCATCTATGAATGAAACATAGTACACAAGACTCTTCCAGATGAACTGACATAGGTCCAAACACATCACTGTGCACAAGTTCTAATATCTTGTTCGCCCTCTTAGCACCAGAAGGAAAACTCACCCGATTCTACTTCCCATATACACAATTTTCACAGAAATGAAAATCCAGAGAGCAATTAGACATACCTTCTTCCATACCATTTCTATGTAGTATCCGAAGGCCCTTCTCTCCAATATGTCCAAGCCTTTGATGCCATAACATTGTCTTTTCTCCAGAGACAGCTAGGCTTTCCGCTCCACTTTCAGGAACCATAGAACTGTTACACCCATAAATAACAATTCTACCTTGTAGCTTGTACAGAGTTCCAATCCGAACTCCCCGCATTAATACCAGTGCTCCCTGAACCATCTTGCAGACATCTTTCTGTTTTTACACCTGCATCATCCATCTTGCTTACAGAAATCAGATTTCTGGCTAATGCAGGAATATGCAGAACACCAGGAAGTGTTCTAATCCTTCCACCTTGTAGCTTCAGCTTGACCTTTCCACGTCCGACGATTCTAGCCTTCCTATCATCCCCTAGGAAGACATCACCACCATCATATTTCTCATACTCACAGAACCACTCCCTATGGGGAGTGAAGTGAAAGGATGCACCTGAGCCAATCAACCATGACTCATGATCTACATGTGTATTTGAAGAAGAAGCCAAATACACATCCCCACCTTCATCCGAGGTGGTTTTTTCCTCTGCAGAAGGAGCATCATCAGATCCCTTTCCTTTCTCAGGAGCTTTAGATTTGCATTCCTTTTTGTAGTTTCCTTCCTTTCGCATTTCCAGCATACCTTTACAAACTTTCCAGGAGATTTAGATCTCCCTCTAGATTTGGATCTCCCACTCAAAATCTTATTCTTGTTTCTGTTTTGGGACCTTCCTCGTACAGATAAGGCATGTCCATTCTGGCCCTCCATATTTCTTCGTCTCATTTCCTCCGACAGTAAGGCTGAGACAATGTCATCAAAATTCAAGGTAGTTGTATTGCTACCTATTGCAATAACCAGACTGTCCCACGAGTCTGGTAGAGAACACAACAAAGTGATGCACTTATCTTCATCTGAGATTTTAATATCAACAGATGACAGCTGACTTACCACAGTATTGAAGGCATTTAGATGCTCTGTCACCGAGTCTCCATCCTTCATCCTCAGGTTATACAGATTTTTCCGCAGGAACAACTTATTCACCAGAGACTTAGATTGGTACAAAGTCCCAAGTTTTTCCCACAAATTCTTCGCCGTAGCTTCCTCAGATACATTCAACAATACTGAATCTGAGACACACAACCGTATTGTGCTCTTAGCCTTCCGATCCAGTTTCTTCCAGTCTTCATCTGACATTGCCGTTGGTTTAGTACCCGGATCTACCGCGATCCACTGATCTTTATCCACCAGCAGATCCTCCATCTTGAGCTTCCACAACTCAAAACTCTGACCATTAAATTTCTCGATCTCTATCTTTCCGTCGCTTGCCATCTTCTTTCATCGCAAGAATCGATCCCATAGATCTCCCACTGAACAGGGTCTACCTCAGGCCCGAAAAAAAAACCCTCAGCAGAAAAGGCGTCCCCTTGAAGCCGAAACAATTCTGATACCAAATGTAGGTTTTAACCCTGAACAGAAATTATCTACACACGAATATTATAACAGAAAATAAACAATAGCGAGAGCATAAAACATAAAACAAATAAACACAGATATTTTCTCCTGAATCCCAAATCGGGATGACCAGCTTGATTTTTCATTATATTTCTTTTAGTGTTACAACACATATATATACATGTCGAAGCATATATAAACCAATCCATTAACCCTGGATTAGAACATAACTATAGTTCCCTTGACCGGATCTACAAAATACCAGGGGCCGAAAACCATCGTACCCCAAAACCATGTGAAAACTCATGCACAAAACATGGGTGGGTCCGCCTATGAGTGGGACCGCATACCAAAATTGTTTTTGCCGGGGCACTGCCCCGGACCCCGACAAGGGGGGTTGCCACCCCCCCTGTGACCCCCTTGCTGCGCCCAATGCAATGTACAGCGTGTGGGGCTAGTCGTGGAAATAATATAACACATACCCAACACTCATGAATATTGCGAGCAAGGTATTGGGAAAAATTAAAAATGATAGGAGGAGGTTGACCAGGTGTGAAAGTATACAAAAAAACTAGCACTGCAACATCATCATGTTCATTTGTAAAATAGCCAAGAATTAAAGACAGCATGGAGATGATATGTCCGGTGCTTTCAGAGAATTTTGCAGAAGGGTATGGAGGATTTATCTTGGGAGTTTCTACAGAAGAAGGCATGAAATTTTGAAATATCTGGAACCTCTTGGGGAAGTCCAGATTCAAGTATAGCTGAGTGAGGGCCTCAATGGATAAACAGATTTCATCAGGCCTGAGCTATATCTGCAACATCTAATATATTGACTCGACAGTAATGGTAAATATAATTTCCTTTTCAGGGTTTATTATGGCTCCCTGATCAGGGAAATGATAGGATTTATAGAGTCTAATCACTTATGGGCATTGGAAGGTCTGTGGGACAAAATATTTTGGTAAATTAGACTCTCAGATGAAAACTTCATCAGCCTGATCTATGGATTTTTCTTGGCTCCAACAATGGAGCTCAAGAAGGTTAAATTCTGTGACTGTGTCGGTAATCTTGAAGTCTGTGTCAGCTAAGGGAATCTTCTCTACATCTACAATAGGGGGTTGTAGAGGATTGACAACTACAATGTTTTTGGAAGCCATTTCTTTTCTTGATTTATCAATCTTTATTACTCTTTTAACTTTAGAAACACTGATTTAGGCATGTAGGAGCACCTCTGGAAAATTATAATAGTTTGCATAAGGATTGAGAATGAAACAGGGGTTTATCCTATGGTCTACAAAAGTTTACTTGATCAAATTCTCAAATTCTGAGCTTAAAAAATAGTTTTAGGACCTCAGAATTATGCAAAAGGGAATTTAGGGTCTGTAGTGCACTCTCTGTAACAAAAAACAATCTCAATGACCTTGGAATTTTGTAAAAAGACACGTAGAGTCTTCAGAAAATGGATTGAAAGGCACATGAGGCTTTTTTAGGTATACAAAGGCTTAAACTTCTTCAGTTTATTCAATATCTGTGATTTGAAATAGTCTTAGGCCTCAGAATCTGTGAAAAGATTGCTTAGGGTATGCAGAAAAATATTTTGGAAGATAATAGGGCTTTCTTGGTTTGCTAGTAATCTTAATTTGATTCAATTACTGATTACTTCTTTAGACCACGGAAGAGGTCTTTTCCTTTGAAGAATACCTGGGAAAGAAAAAGATTTTCTATGCAGGAGGGTTTCTGAGGCAGCAGAGGGCTTTTCTGAAGCTTCAGAGGTCTTTAAAACGCTTCAATTTGTTTCTATGATCTCTTGTAGCAGTAGAGGTCGTGAATTCAGGTGAAAAGGCTTGAAATATGGTCGGTTCAATGATCTAGTTGCTCAAAAATAGGTTGACATCACTTATTCAATGCAAAATGTAACAGAAAGGTAAAAAAGGTTTAACAAAGGGTAGTATTTATGCATTTCAGACCAACAATGTTTTTCATTAATGGGCGGTCATTTCAAATGAGCAGGTGGTTTGCGCGCCGGGGAAAAAACCGCTCAGTGGTTTTCGTAACCTCCAGAGGTTTTTAGTGGTAATGTTTGTATCGATGTGATCAAATAATAATCGGCCACACAGTGATGAGGGAGACTCCACAAACCACACTTTTCGCAAGGTTTGGGGTGTGTTAACAATTGGGTAATGAAATACACAATAAGCTATGCTGCTCGTTAGATCTAGCGGGTGATGCTCTAACGGATGGGAAAATGCAATGAATGTATCGGGATTTGATGGTGTGGGGCTCGAGGCATATGCTATGCAATTGGTTAGATATATTAAATGGTTGGGTTTTTTGAATGATATATTTAATTTGGTTAAATCAAGTGGGACCAATATATATAAGCGGGGTTTAATATATTAACCTATGGGATGCAGGTAAGTGGGCTTTTATAATAGGCGGGGATAATAAATGGGTCTGGGATTATATAACATGTGGAGAATTAAACCATAGGTTAAAATAAAAATATGGGTTGGGAATAATACATATAGGAATTATATTAATATGGGATAAAGGTTTATAAATGGATTTAATACATTATGTTATCTGTTAATAAAGAAATGTATTTGCGGAATGTGTATAATACTCTAATTTTTTACTTTTAAAACTGCTATCGGGATAGATTTATTTTCACCGTGGGACCCGACATAACATTTTTTAAAGAAATAATTAGGATAAAGGTATTTTTGGATTTTTGGGTATTTTTTGAATAAAAGGGGAATTAGTAAAAGTATTTTTTTACTTTTCCAAAGGAAAAAATGTGTTTTAACTTTGGAAAAAGGGATTTTTTGCAAGGAGGAAAAGGAGAAAAGGGTAAAAGGAAGGGGGAGAAGGTATTTTTACAAAGGAAATTATTTTGAAGGGAAATTAGTAAATGAAATGATCAATTATCTGTTATCCATGCTTGTGAAAACTGCTTCTGCCTACCCATCTACTACCCTAACATTTTTTCTTCATTTACATGGGTGAATTTGAGCTTGCAAATCCTTATTCATTTTTATTTTAAACATCAAAATAACTAATTCTATTCTTATTTCTTCCAAGGGCTTAGATTAAACTGTTGAGATCCTTATTATTCTCTACCTAACTACTGATCTGCCTAGATTAAACTGTTTGGCTAGATCTTTATTTTCTATCTAACAACATGAAATTTAAAGCATGAAATATCAAGATTAAGCAGTTTGACCTTCATGGATTGTGGCATTTTAACAATTTGCACACAATATTTATTTTGCAGTAAAAGTAAATAGTAGTGGCACTTGGATTTGCATCACTTTCATGTTTTATTTTTTATCTCTTTTTGTTTGGGGTCCATTTTTCTATTCTTTTTGATATTTTTTCTTTAAGTCCTTTGATTTTTATTTTAGGAATTTTACCTTATTTGCATTTTTTAATTTTCTAATATGGAAAAACAATTTGCAGAAAGAAAAGTATGTACATATTACAAGACTAATCAAATTAAATTCAAAATTATGAATCCTATTATTATAGGACCCTAACAGTGGCTCCACATGGGGATGGCATTTCCTGGTGAAATTTCAAGAAATTTGAGACTAGTAGCCTTTGAATTTTGACTGTGCTGGCCTTGAAACTGTTTTATGAGCTCTGCATTATTCATACTTATGATATTTTGTCTTTCAAAGCTTAGGGTCTTCTCTCCGGGCTTCAACTTTGCCAGAAAAAAATCCATTCCAATATAAAATCTGCAATGTTATGTACAATGAGTAAAGTAAACATAATGAACTACTGTTATTCTGCGGAATAGTAATGCTTTAGAATTATACCATTAATAGGTCCACCTTGCAGATCTGATCCATCCAAATCCTTCAAAAAGAATGCATTGCTACCTCTGTAATCATAAATGACATAAGGGCCTTTCCATAAGAAATCAAATTTCCCATGTTTACCTTTCTCTTCTCTCCTAGAATCCCACTTAAGAACTTTGTCACCTATATAAAAATCATGTTCCTTGGTTTTCTTTTCAAATATAATTTTAATCTGTTCTTGAACAACTTGAGACTTGAGATAGACATCTTCCCCGGTTTGCTGCAAGTGTATGGTTTGATTTATCCTTCTCTGGATATCATTGGTTTCAACCTGCAGTTCTTGGATTATTTTTATCACTGGTACTCATAAAGAAGATGGAAAAAAACATTCATCCCATAAACCAGCTGATAAGGGGATGTACCAATAGATTTCTTTGTGGTAAGTCTATCTGCCCATAAGGCATTCACTAACCTTTTGTTCCTGATTTTCTTATTGTCTTCTAGTAGTTTCTTGATGATATTCACAAGGCTTTTATTAGAGGATTCAACAAAACCATTACCTTGAGGGTAATAAGCAGTGGAATGGCCAAGGGTAATGTGGCATTTATTACAGAAGTCAATCATCATTTTGGACTTGAAAGCAGCTGCATTATCAGTAATGAGCTTCTGGGGGCATCCAAATCTTGATAATATGTTGTTTCTAAAAATGAGATTATGACAGTATTAGTGGCTTGCCTAGAAGGTATGGCTTCTATCCACTTAGTGAAATAGTTTGTGGCTGTCAAAATCCATTTGTGTTGAGCTAATGAGGGAGGGTGGATTTCATTAATGAAGTCAAGACCCCATTGCTGAAAAAGAATTTATGTGGAGATGGGTTTAAGGGGTAAAGGTAGTAGCTTTTTCTTTCCTTTAATTAAAATTATGCATTTGTGACAGGAGGTCACATACTTTTTCACATCTGCAAACAGTGTAGGCCAGTAAAAACCAGCTCTCAATATTTTATCTGCAATTGTCTTCCAGTAAAGGTGTCCTCCACAATCACCTACATGAAATTATTCCATAACTTTATCAGCTTCATCTTTAAGCAAAAAATTCAATAAAATTCCACCATGATCTTTCCAAAACAGTGCATTGTCTATGATACAAAACTTCATTGCCTTTAACTTTAAAAATATAGCTTTAGTTCTTGACAATCTAGGAGGAGCTTGTAAATTTAGTAATATAAATATGGTATATGCATACCATGGTGAGTCTGAAAAGACTTCACTGATCTCTGGAGTCGCCATCTCTTCCTGATCATCTAATTGGGAAATAAAATTTATATCTAAAGCATGAAAATTTGATTCATCCATAAGTTTGGCTAAACCTTGACCTTTAATGAGTTTGGTGGGCTTAATTTCTATGTCATATTCCAAAATGGTGACAATCTGTTGTGTAACCAGCTCCAAAAAGAGAAGAAAAGAGATATCAACGCCTTAGAAATGAGCCACTTCGAGGGGGCAACCTCCAATACATTACATAAATGAACAATTCTTGGATGATACAATTCACAAAACCTCCTTTCTATATATAGGGGTCCATGGGGCCATAATGTAATCCTAGTGGGCCACAATGTAATCCTAGCCGACCTAACAATAATAATTTAAGGGCACAATAATAACAAAATGGGGGTTACAGGGGTACAACAATAACAATAAGGGGAGCTACACTAACATAATAAGGGGCTACACTATTAATATAGGGACTTAACATGCCCCTCTCCTTCAAACAAGTGTTGTCCTCAACGCTTGATTATTTCTTGATGCTTCTGTATAAAATTCTCATCCTCCCATGTGAAATATTCTACAGGAAAGTTCTTCCACTTGCTGAGATACTCTAAAATTGATCGTACTTGTCTAGTTCTTGTTTCTATGACTGCTTCATAACTTCTTTCGATGTCATGTTGATCTTCCTGTCGTTTCATTAGATTCTGCACCAAAGTTGGGTTATCCTTTGAGAGTTGGAGAACTTGTTGTTGATGCTCGATGTGATCTTCCATTAATTTATCATTCATATTTTCTATTATTTGATCCTTCAAACCATCCAACTTAGCCTCCATTTCTGCTTTTAAACCATCTATTTCATCTTCAATTGCTCTTCGTAAGATTGAGAATTGTTGCACTTGGTACCGTAATTTTGATATCTCATACTGCAACTCTTCCTCTTCATGCGTCATAGTATAGTTTTTTGAGGGATTAATGGGTATGGAATTATTTTTTTGGGGCCATTTTAGAATCCAATATTGATATCTATTCTACAAGATGCCCTTGGAATCAATTCAACTTGATTCTTCAAACAAGACTTATGCAATTGGGAAAAAAAAATACACACCTTTTACTAGCTTTGAGGAGCTCGATATTGAAATTGAATTATATATGTAATTGAAAATATTCGATATCTGAAATTCAGCCCTGTAGTAGCCCTCTGAAGCTTCTTTCAAATGCCACAGGTCTGACCTGATTTGGATTCTCCAAGACAAAGTTGTGTCCAATCTCCCACAATGACCTAATTCTGGACTGGTTCAGTAGAGCGAACTTGTACGACTTGCCACGTGTCACTGTTTTGTCCTTTGTCTCTAAAATTGATAGCCAATAAACTGCAGGCCGTGTACTTGCGACAAATTTTGACGGCACTCCAATCCAATCTCCAGAGAAAGAGTTATTGAACTTTTCCCACGATCACCTCTTTAAGATGAAATTCAGGAGCCTGAAAAAGCACTACCTTCCACAGATCATATCTCTAAAAATATTGCGAACCAAGCTCTGAAATTTTTTGATGAATTTCCTCAGGATTTCAGCTTCGCACCATATGAATTTCAGATTCTGAACCTTCGTAGAAAAACATTTATAGCGCAAATTCCACGATGACCGGTTTAGGAGCCTGAAAAAATACCTGACTTCCACAGATGATATCTCCGAAATTATTGCGAACCAAACTCTGAAATTTTTACACAGGCTTCCTCAAGATTTTTTCTTCGCACCCTAAAAATTTCAGATTCTGAAACTTCGTAGAAAAAACGTTATAGCGAAAATGCCACGATGACCTGTTTGGAGCAGCGAAACCCTAGAATCCAAAGCTCTGATACCAAAGGGGCATGTTAAGTCCCTATATTAATAGTGTTGCCCCTTATTATGTTAGTGTAGCCCCCCTTATTGTTATTATTGTACCCTTGTAACCCCCATTTGGTTATTATTGTGCCCTTAAATTCAATTTTTGGAAGTCCTCAATGTGCTGCCCCACTAAACCCTTTTGTTTGAGATTTATCAATTGGGTAAAGAAGGTGTTGCTCTTTGTATCCTCATAATGTGCTATCATTTCCTCCGTAAAAATTGACCAAGTGACAATTTTTTTACGGGAAAAGCCATCGATACCATACAAATGTATTTCATTCTAAATGTAAGTACGCATTGCAACTTTACATTTAGAACAAAATACATTTGTATGGTATCAATGGCTGAAATAAAATTAAAAAATTGTCACTTGGTCAATTTTTACGGAGGAAATGATAGCACATTATGAGGATACAAATAGCAACACCTTCTTTACCCAATTGATAAATCTCAAACAAAAGGGTTTAGTGGGGCAACACATTGAGGACTTCCAAAAATTGAATTTAAGGGCACAATAATAACCAAATGGGGGTTACAAGGGTACAATAATAACAATAAGGGGGGCTACACTAACATAATAAGGGGCAACACTATTAATATAGGGACTTAACACAATCCATTTGCCTCTTTTACCATCAGGCCCATTCTGAGTTAGAATGTCATTCACAACTGAATTTGGAACATAAGAAATGATATGTGAATACATGATGTACACTCTAAAGTCTTTAATAGCCTTCACTAAAGCTAGTTCTTGCTTTTCCATTATGTTATACTTTAAAGTGGCATCTCTAAGTGATTTACTGAAAAAAGAAATGGGCTGCTCATAGCCCTGATCATTCTTCTGTAGTAAGAATGCAACAATAGTATGTTCTGAAGCAAAAGAAAAAGTAATGAAATATTTTTTGAAATTAGGACTTATTAGGACTGATTTTTTTGTCAAGGCTTGTTTGATTGATACAAATGATTGTTTGGCCTCCACAGTCCATTTAAGTGTCGAGTCTTTTTTCAACATGCTGTTAAGTTCTCTAATTTTTTCTGCTAAGTTTGAAATGAATCTTCTGAGAAAATTGATTTTACCTAAGAAAGCCTGTAATTCTTTAATATTTCTAGGATGGCTTATGTTCAGAATGGCCTCTATTCTAGCTGGGTCTATCCTAATTCCCTCTTTAGATATGATATATCCTAACAATTTACCTTCTTCAAGTCCAAATAGAGTCTTTTTAGGATTTAAAGAAATACCAAATTTCCTGCATTTGATAAATACTTGTCTTAGGTGATCTAGATGTTCATTGTCAGTCTTTGAAAATACAGTTATATAATCTAGATAGATCACAATAAAATCATGAATTTCTTTAGCAAAATCTCTATCCATATCTCTTTGAAAAGTGGTTCATGCATTCATTAATTCAAAAGGCATTTTCACATACATGAAAGTACCTCAAGGAGTAGTAAATGCAGCCTTTGGTTGGTCTTCTGGTTGAACTAAAATCTGGTTGTATCCAAAGAATCTATCAAGCAATGAAATCCTGGAAGAACCAACTACCCTCCTGTAAAATGTGATCCATCTTAGAGAGAGGGTAATTGTCTTTTAAGGACACCTTGTTTAAATTCCAGAAATCAACACACAATTTGATCTCCTCTGTCTTCTTCCTAGTGGGAACTAGGTTTGAAACCCAATCAGAATATCTGATAGGTGCAATTATCTGGGCTTCATACATTCTCTTAACCTCCTTTTCAATTAAAGGCATTAAAACTGGATTGATTCTTCTAAGCTTCTGTTTGAAAGATTTTTTATCTTCTTTTATGGGTATTTTCTGTTGTATTATGCTAGTGTCATAAGATTTTAATTCCTCATAACTCCATGCAAGTACATCCTTAAATTCCTTAAACAAAGCTATGTATTTCACTTTTTCTTCTTGTGGTAAGGATTTTGAAAGTTTTATCATCTTTGATTTCAGTTTTGTTCCTATATTGCATTCTTCTATTTCAGATCTTAATGGTTCCATCTTTGGTTTTCTTGCAACATCATTTGAATCAAAAATATCTTCTAAAGGGGCTAATCCCTTAGGTAAAAAGTTGTTTTTAAGGTTTAAAATGTCAGAATCATCTACTAATTCTTCAATTTCTACCTTTTCTAAATTATCTATTTCTACTTGAGTAAATTTAGTGGGTTTAGTGAAATCTAAATTATTTACATCTACAACATTTATATCAATTTCATTATCTATGGTTTGATATATTGTACAATCTGCGTCTATGTTACAATTCTGAAATTATACTTCAGCATTCATGAAATGATAAATATGTTCATCCTGTGAAACTATCTACCAATATTTTAGATTATCTGGTATTGTAAGCCCGTGTTTAACTTTTTTTGTATATTTATGATTTGGTTGAAAAGGCAGATTGTAGGTGCTAGCAAAAGTTTCTAAACTGTGTGCCTACATGTTCTATTTTCTAGGAATTGCAACAAATTCACATTCAAGAAGTTCACTAATTAGATCTAAAACTGTTTCTCTATATTGGCTTAATCTAGGATTATATACAAAATATTCTACTCTTATCTGTTTCACAATTAACTCAGAGTCACCCATGATTGACACTCTTTTAGCTCCTAAATTTCTAACAATCTGCAGTCCTAAAAACAAAGCTTCATACTCAGCCATCTTGTTCGTCATTTGAAATTTAATCTAAAGGCATGACCTTCTACATCATTGTTTTCCATGTTGTGTATCCAAACTCTTGCTCCTGCTCCTAATTTTTTAACTGATCCATCAAAGTCTAGGTGCCACATTGATTTATGAAAAATGTTGTCACTATTTGGTGCTTTCTTTTTCTGTTTTAATTCAGTGTTGTTTTTTATGCCAGTTTCAGAATTACATAAAATGAAGGAGTCCATATCAGTAGGTGATCCAGGGTAAATTCTTGATACCCTTAACCAAGACCTTTTACTTCGGCTGATAATTAGAATTGCATTTAATTAAGACGTTAAAGAACATAAATGAACAATTGTAGCTGTAAATAAGAGGAACATAAATTAACAAGATCAACAATCATAAGAACACGTCGTTTGATGACGGAGTTTTTCCAAGAGGGACTAAATCTCCGGGCCTCGGTGTCAAGATGGTGTAGGCAGCAACATTATGTGCTGTAAGAAGAAGATGTACATGGATGTGATTTCCTATGACATACAAGGAAAAATTTCCCTCATGCAGGAGTGGCTTTACTTCTTTAAGAGATGTTCCACTGCGAAACTCTCATACATAAAGAAAGACTCCTATCAATATGACCATAGCTGACATGTAATAAATAAGAGTATCCATCCAATCCTAGAAAACAAGGGATCTCAACAATACACATGTGAAAACGAGCATCCCGCCAATGTGGCATAAAAGGGATCTCATACATGACACAAATCCATAGCTAAAAATACATCAATAAAAACATAAGGCAAGATCCCACGACTCATGTATCAACTGGGATCTGCAAGACATAATGCATCTCAAAGAGAAATAAATGAAGAAGTACATGGAATCCGCATCATATACCTCATGCTGCCATTTGCTGAATGCTGAGCTGCTTTGTGGCTGAATCTGAAAACACCATCAATCTTGTGGCGTCGAAAAAGGTGAAAACAACTGCTTCACTTGTGGAAATCTGACACCTGCATAACCCACTTCCAAAAGTGGCTGAAAAATAGAAAACTCAGATGAAGAAACTAAGCACGCCATTAGAGTCATGGCATTGATTAGTGTAGAAATAACATAAAATTTGTCCCATTTGGACAAAGTCAAAATTTCGCCCTCCTGAAAGTTGGCCTCAATCAAGGTTCCGCCTGCCTCTTTTTTGGCTCATGGTTCCACATGACCTGCAAATAAAAAATATTAAACCTTGAAAAACATGCGTGCTCTCCGCTCTTCCATGGCCTTGCGCACTTCTGAAAATTCGAGTTTATATTGAAAATTGTGGGCAGACTTTACCAAGTCCATCGTTGGGCACAATTGGTAAAATGGTGCAATAATAGGCATGGGGTCGGGGGATCAAACTCCGCCCATGCGAATTTAGTTCTTTTTTTTTAAACTATAATTTGATTAAATTAGGCTGTCGTTGGATTTTTTTGGGGGGCCAGACCCGCATTGGGCAGCTCGCCCATTATCGTTATGCCACATGGTGGTCTCGGGGTGGCATGGGTCGGGTCCACCGAAGGTGGCCCGCCCACCCACGACAACTCTAACAATGCCCACGGGAGCGGGTCCAGCGGGGTCATGGCTTCCGGCCTCTCCTTAATTAAAGTTTGATTATGGTGTGCGATGGGGGTGGTGGGGGTCGCGGCCCCCACCCCTTTTTTTATATTTTTTTGTTTTAATTTAAAAAAATATATGCATTTTGAAAATTTGTTAATTTGACCGAAGGAGTAAAATTAATGACCCCATAATTTTTCCCGGAAATATGCCAGAGCTGGCCGGAATCTGGTGGCCGGAAAAGTGCAAATTTGTGTCTTCCTTAAGGTTGCCTAGCCACCAAGTCAACCTAAAACTTTGACCAGCTCTAACTTTTGCATACGAGCTCGGTTTGACGAATCATTCGCACCCTTGCGATCAAGGTGACAAACTCTTAAACCTGAACCTGGTTTGAGAGCAATCCAAACACTTTGATTTTTGAGTCCTCTGTGCTGAGCCACTTGTACTTGTACTTTTTTAATCCACCCGGATCATTCCTCCCCACTGAGGAGCTTTTGGTCCTCCAAAAGCATCAAGCTTTACCTATCACTAAATATCTGCACTATCATTAAAAGGCACACCCCTACATGACTCCTTCACCTGGTGTACTTCAGAATCAAGATGCAAAGCCATCATATACAACTGCTGCAATACGATGTCTGAAAAGGCACATCCATTGAAGACTCCTTCACCTCTCGTAGTTCAGAATCAAGATGCAAAGCCATCATCTACAACTACTACAATGCGATGTCTGAAAAGGCACATACCTTGAAGAATCCTTCACCTCTTGTACTTCGGAATCAAGATGTAAAGCCAACCCCTGCAGCTGCGGAAATGAAAATGTCTGAAAAGGCACATCCCTTGAAGACTCATTCACCTCACATACTTCAGAATCAAGATGCAAAGGCAACACCTGCAACTTTTGTGGCACGAATGTGTGAAAGGCACATCTCTTGAAGATTCCTTTATTCGTCATACTCCGGAATCAAGATGAAAAGCCAACACCTGCAACTGCTGTAATGCGATGTCTTAAAAGGCACATCCCTTGAAGAATCCTTCACCTATTGTACTTTAGAATCAAGATGCAAAGCCAACACCTGCAACTACAGAAATGCAAATGTCTGAAAAGGCACATCCTTTGAAGACTCCTTCACTTTCATCCTTCGAAATCAGAATGCCAACACCTGCCTAAAGCTGCCACGAACATTACATTCTCAATGTGACCAATAATGACCCAAATATTTCCATACTTGCCACGAGTTTATAACATGTACTCGGTGGTCAAGCTTACAGCAAAATGGAAATCATACCTTAACAAAATTACAAGACCAGACCTCATCGTCGCATTTCGAAGTGATGGAAAAACACCTCATCACTTTTACATGAAAGAAATGCATCAGATGACTCATAGAACATGACCAAAACATAATCTTCGTATCTCGAAGTGATGGCAACACATCATCACTTTTACATGAAAGAGATTCAACACATGACTTATAAAACAAGGCCAAAAAATATCATGGTCACTTAAACGAGTGATGGAAACACATCATCACTTTTATAATAAAAATGTGACAAATGATTTACAACATGGCCATGACAAGCTTAACATCTCTAGAAAAAAAAACAATCTAGAAGAACCACTTCTCACTTATTAAAGTGAGTGGATCATTTCCCTGTGGAAAATTTGCTTGTCGATCAGCTCTTTCGACTTGTGTATGCACATGAACTTTGTTTTTAGGCGCTGCTCTGGATGAAGTTTCTAGCATGTGGATCTTTGGTGGCCACTTCGGTCGCAATGGGTGCAAAAGTTCTTTTTCCTCCAAACTTGCTTAACTGATTTCTTTTCCTGTTGGGGAGAAGGCTTTTCATGCCTCTTCCTCCTTTGTGCTGCCATCCTCTTCCAACACTCAGAAATCACATGGTTATTTAAACCAAAAAAATAACAAGTTTTATGATGCCATATTTTACGACCATGGTTATCAACATTCTTATAATTAAAATGCACTCTGGAATAATGAGACTTAGTATACCTTCCGGGGTGGTCTCTGGTGCAATCATGATGATGGGAGCTTGACTCAGTTCCTTCACTGCAATGTGCACTGCCATGGAACGATGGTGAAGTATCCCCATCATTCCTCTTCCTTGGAGAGTTCATCATTATCTGTTTTCCCTTGACGTCCTTATAACATCCTTCATCAGTGTACCCCAAACATGCATAACGAGGTCGCTGCACAACCTCCAATGGTTTGGTTATGCCTTGGCCACGAATGACAAGTCCTCCTCCTCTATACCCCATCTTGGTGAGGAGTCTCATGCTGGTACCTGTGATGGGTATATCCATAGTTCCAACTGAAATTATATCATGTGAAGAAACCGAAGACAAATCAACACTGTTTACCTTAGCTGTCGGTTGCGAAACAGATGAAGAAGGTTGTTGTAAGCCCTCGTTGTGATTCACTTCCGTCAATGCCTCTGACACGGCTTGTAGATGAAGCTGCAACTGCTACGTCTCCTCCTTCTCTTTTTGTAGGAATGATTTTAAGGCACCATGATCTCTCTGAAGAGTTTCGTTGTTGTGTTTCAAATCTTCCCACACCTCTGTCGTGGCTTGCAACTGAAGCTGCGACTGCTGCTTCTCCTCCTTATCTTCATGTAGGAATGCCTTCAAGGCATCATGATCTGCTTGCAGAATTTCATTGTTGCGCTTACAATCTTCCCACGCTTCTGTTGTGGCTTGAAACTGAAGCTGCAACTATTGTTTGTCCTCCTTCTCTTTGTGTAGGAGGGTCTTTAATTCTTCGTTCTCTACTGCTTGTTTTTTGTAAGCCTCCTACAATATGTCCGCTTTCTCGGACACCCTGAGCATGGTTTCGTACATGTCCTTGACATTCTCCATGGCTCAGCTTAGCAAACGTGCAATGTTCACGCCTGCAATCCAATCAGCAAGAATACCCGCTCTAATACCACTTGATCCAGGGTAAATTCTTAATACCCTTAACCAAGACCTTTTACTTTGGCTGATAATTAGAATTGCATTTAATTAAGATGTTAAAGAACATAAATGAACAATTGCAGTTGTAAATAAGAGGAACATAAATGAACAAGATCAATAATCATAAGAACACGTCGTTTGATGATGGAGTTCGTCCAGGAGGGACTACATCTCCGGGTCTCGATTTCAAGATGGTGTAGGCCACTGCATTATGTGCTGTAAGAAGAAGATGTACATGGATGTGCTTTCCTATGACATACAAGGAAAAATTTCCCTCACGCAGGAGTGGCTTGACTTCTTTAAGAGATGTTCCACTGTGGAACTCTCATACATAAAGAAATACTCCTATCAGTATGACCATAGCTGACCTGTAATAAATAAGAGTATCCCACCAATCCTGGAAAACAAGGGATCTCAAAAATACACATGTGAAAACGAGCATCCCGCCAATGTGGCATAAAAGGGATCTCATACATGACACAAATCCATAGCTGAAAATACATCAATAACAACACAAGGCAAGATCCCACGACTCATGTATCAACTGGGATCTGCAAGACATAATGAATCTCAAAGAGAAATAAATGAAGAAGTACATGGAATCCACATCATATACCTCATGCTGCCATTTGCTGAAGGCTGAGCTACTCTATGGCTGAATCTAAAAACACCATCAATCTTGTGGCATCGAAAAAGGTGAAAACAACTGCTTCACTTGTGGAAATCTGACACCTACATAACCCACTTCCAAAAGTGGCTGAAAAATCGAAAAATTAGATGAAAACATTGAGCATGCCATCAGACTTGTGGCGTCGAGTAGTGTAGAAACGACATAAAATTTGTCCCATTTCGATAAAGTCAAAATTTCGCCCTCCTGAAAGTTGGCCTCAATCAAGGTTCCGCCTGCCTCTTTTCTGGCTCATGGTTCCACATGACCTGCAAATAAAAAATATTAAACCTTGAAAACCATGCACGCTCTCTGCTCCTCCATGGCCTCGTGCACTTCTGAAAAGTCGAGTTTATATTGAAAATTGTGGGCAGACTTTACCAAGCCCACCGTTGGAACACTGTTACTGATGAAATAGGTAATTGCACTGGTACCTAATTTTTGATGTAGCAAGAAAAACACCCAATTTTGAAAAGTGGTGATGCAAAATCAATTTTTTTTTTAACATGTTTTTGGCACTTTATTTTTTTTTAATTTTTAATTTTATTTATTTTTAATATTTTTAATTTTAATTTTATTTTTTATTTTTTCTGTGATGCTTTTTATGTCGATTTTGAATAGTGGTGGTGTATCATCACCTACGTTTTTTTAGAGGATTGATTTTGACACTATACATTTTCTAATGTCTTCTTCTTCCGTGAGATGTTTATTTTTAAGTGCATTTACGTACTTGTGTTTTAAAAATAAAAAAAATATATATTTTTTTTAAAAATAAAAATTTGTAATGATATCTTCACTTTTTCACATAGATAAAAAATGAAAAAAGGGTCAATATTATAAACTTTATATTTTCTACAAGTTTATGTATTGCTAATTAATTTTTCAATGCACATCAAATAATTGTCGCTAAAAAACCAATATTTTGAACGATATGACAAAAAAAATACAAAATTTCAATACAAATATAATGGAAAAAATACACTTTTAGAGACTTTTTGTTAAAAAAAACATGTTAAATAAACTAATTTTTGGGAAAATCTTAACAAAAAAACTTAAGAAAATATCATTTTTATTGAATTTTATATCAAAAAATAATAGTAATCACATGTTTTTTTGCAAAAAACAAGGATTCTTCTCATAAAATATCAAAGTTTAAAAATTACAAGTAAAACTGATTAATAGATCTTAAAAATGAACTTTGTTTGCAAGCATAAGTTAAAGATCCTCAACAATATCAACTAATACATGTTCAACATCATCTAGAACATCATTGATGGCTTCTTCCACAACATTTTCTACTTCATTTTGGTCATTGTCATCTTCTAATGGATCTTTCATGTCTGCAAATCTTCCAAAGTGTTCCTTTCCAATCATTCCATATAATGGTGGTTGAGGTTCTTTTGCTTTTTTTGCCACATGTGATTCATTAAAATCCCCTTTCCTCAAACCAACTTCTTGCTTCACATCTGGATTAAGGAATTCAAGAGCGTTAATTCTTTTGTTGAATAAATTTGCATTGCACTGGGTCTTTCTCAATGGCAATGCAATTTCTTCCTTTTGGTAGGCAACATGCTAGTGTTGTACCTAATCATCAAGTACAAAAGAAATAAGTAAGAAAATTAGTATAAAGACATAAAAAGTAAAAAATAAAATATTTAAATTTAAATTTTTATAATAAAACTTACTTGAACCGGGGGCGATTCTCAGAATCGCCCTCCGCCCGGTCGGGGGTGATTCTCGGAATCACCCTCCGCCCAGTCGGGCGTGATTCTCGGAATTTCCCTCTGCCCAGCCATGAGAGATTCTCGGAATCACCCTCCGCCCAACCGGGGGTGATTCTCGGAATCACCCTTTGCCCTACCGGGGACCGTAGGTAGGCCGGACGACACTGTCAAGGCTGCCCACCCTGCCTCTGGCCCCCGGATGGGCAGAGGCAGGCTGGGCAGTCCTCGATGGCGCCACCCAGCTGGGGGGATGGATATTATCGGAATCACCCTCTGCCTGGTTGAGGGCCGGAGGCCGGCCGGGCGACATCGTCGAGGGCTACCCAGCCTGCCTTCGCCCCCCCTGGCTGGGTAGCCCTCGACGGTGTTGCTCGGCTTGCCTTCGGCCCCTGGCTGGGCGGAGGGCGATTCCGAGAATCACCCCCGGCCGAGCAGAGGGCGATTCCGAGAATCACCCCCGGCTGGGCAGAGGGTGATTCCGAGAATCACCCTTGGTTGGGCAGAGGGCGATTTTGAGAATCACTCCCGGTTAGGCTGAGGGTGACTCCGAGAATCACTCTCCCCCCAGCCGAGGGCGATTCTCAGAATTGCCCTTCGCCCAGCCGGGGGTCAGAGGTAGGCCGGGCAGTGCCGTCGAGGGTTGCCTAGCGTGCCTCTAGCCCTCGGCTGGGCGGAGGGCGATTCCAAGAATTGCCCCCGGTTTGGCGAAGGGTGACTATCGGAATCGCCCTTCGCCCAGCCGGGGGCGATTCTCGGAATTGCCCTCTGCCCAGCTGGGGGTGATTCTTGGAATCGCTCTCCGCCCAGTCAAAGGTGATTCTCAGAATCACCCTCCACCCAGTTGGGGGTGATTCTTGGAATCGCCCTCCGGCTGGTCGGGGGCCGGAGGCAGGCCGAGGGCCGCCGTCGAGGGTTGCCCAACTTTCCTTCGACCCGCAGCTGGGTGGAGGGCGATTCTCGGAATTTCCCTTCGCCCAGCCAGGGGCCAGAGGCAGGCTGGGTAGCCCTCGATGGTGCTGCCCTGCAGGCCTCTGGCCCCCAGTCGAGCAGAGGGTGATTTTGAGAATCTCCCTCTGCCCAGCCGGGGGCCAGAGGCCAGCCGGGCGGCACCATCAAGAGCTGCCCAGCCTACCTCCGCCTAGCCAGGGCCCAGAGGCAGGCTGGGCAGCCCTCGACGGTGCTGCCCGGCCTACCTCCGGCCCTCGGCTGGGCAGAGGACGATTCCGAGAATCACCCCCGGCTGGGCGGAGGGTGATTCCGAGAATCATCCCCGGCCTCGGCTGGGCGGAGGGCGATTCCGAGAATCACCCTCCGCCCAGCCAGGGGTGATTCTCGGAATCGCCCTTCGCTCAGCCGGGGGCCAGAGGCTGGCCGGGCGGCGTTGTCGAGGGCTGCCCAGCCTGCCTCTGGTCCCCGACTGGCGGCAATTAATTTTTATTTTATTTTATTTTTTTCAAACACAAACTATTTATTTATTTATTTATTTTTTTAAACAAAAACTATTATAATAAAAAAAATTGTATTGTTTAATATAAAAAGAAAAAATATTCAATTAAAATTTTAAAATATAAAAAAACAATAAAAACAAATTAAAAAATATGTTTTAAAAAATAAACAAACAAATATAATTTAAAAAAAAAAAATTAAAACAATTATTATTTAAAATATAAAAAAACAATAATTTTTTTTTAAAATATGTTTTAAAATATAAACAAACATATATAAGAATATTTTAATTCTAATTTTTTATTTTCTTAAAACTAAAACAATTATAATTTAAAATATAGAAAAATAAAAAAATTAAAAAGTATGATTTTATATATAAACAAACAAATATATGAATACTAATTTTTTCATTTACTTGTTCATTTTTAAAAATTGTTTAAGTCATATAATTTTTCCATAATTTCATGGTTCAAGTATCTTGAAAACTTAAGATTTAAAAACTTGAGATTTACAACTTGTCATTAAGGTTTTAATGCGCTACAAAATTTTATCTTTAATGTTATGGTTGAAAATAGTTACAATTTTAGGGTTGTTTAGAGTCAAGGTTCTTTTATGTTTAACAACATGGATAAAAATTGTTCGAAATGATAAGCCCTTTAGACATGATTTTGTTTATATTTAACATCATCTATAAATTTTTTTAGAATTTTACGATTTTTCAATGTCCTAATATGTTGTCTTTAATTCCATTGTTACAATGTGTCAAAAGTGTGACACAATGTTTTTTTTTTTGTTATTCCAGCATCAACTCGTTTTGTTTTGAGGGTGTTTTTTCAATCATTCTTTTAAGAAACAATTTCATTTTTAGCATAATTTTTTAAAAAGGTGAAATTTGACCTTGAGAAAAAAACAAATGCGTTCTAGAGTACACACTTTTTGTTTTTGGCGCGTTTTTTCATGTTTTTGAGTCTTTTTGGGCTAGAGTTCCCGTTTTGAGGTAATAGTTCCCATTTCATCGGTAACATTGTTTTGGGCGTAGTTGGTAAAATGGTGCAATAATAGGCATGGGGTTGGGGGATCAAATCCCGCCGATGCGAATTTAGTTCTTTTTTTTTAAAACCCGAATTTGATTAAATTAGGCTGCCGTTGGATGTTGTTGGGGGGCCAGACCCGCATTGGGCGGCTCGCCCATTATCGTTATGCCACCTGGTGGTCTCGGGTGGCGTGGGTCGGGTCCACCAGAGGTGGTTTGCCCACCCACGGCAACTCTAACAATTCCCATGGGAGCGGGTCCGACAGGGTCATAGCTGTCGGCCCCTCCTTAATTAAAGTTTAATTATGGTGTGCGATGGGGGTGACGGGGGTCACAACCCCCACCCATTTTTTTTATATATTTTTTTGTTTTAATTTAAAACAATATATGAATTTTGAAAATTCGTTAATTTGACCGAAGGAGTCAAATTAATGAACCCATAATTTTTCTTGGAAATCTACTGGAACTGGATGGAATCTGGTGGCCGGAAAAGTGCGAATTTGTGTCTTCCTTAAGGCTGCCCAGTCACCAAGTCAACCTAAAACTTTGACCAGCTCTAACTTTCGCATCCGAGATCGGTTTGACGAATCATTCACACTGCTGCGATCATGGCGATGAGCTCTTCAACCTGAACCTGGTTTGAGAGCAATCCAAACACTTTGATTTTTGAGCCCTTTGTGCTGAGCCACTTGTACTTGTACCTGTTTAATCCACCTGGATCAGTAGGTGTAGAATAAATAGGATAGTTTCGAGGTCTTTCTACACTACTAACCATGTACTTCATTAATATCCCTCTGTAAAGTTTCTTGGGTTGGACAAAAGCTGATATTGTTGCATAAGACATGTCTAGTTGTAGAGATCCCTGTAGTTTAGCTCCCCATGAGTGAGATAACAACATTCAATACTTAAGAGGGATGTCAGCTACTACAATATCTATGACTATGCTTTTTCCAGGGTATTGAACTAAAGTAACACATAAATCTTTTATCAAGCCTAAACATTTCACTTTACTGGAATCACATGAGAAGAGATCTTTATAAGGTCTAATGATGTCTAAATTCAAGGTTTCCATTATTTCTTTTGGCATTATATATGAGGCACCTAAATCGAGCGTTGCATTATGTAAAATCTGATCATGAACAGTTAAGCTAATGTAGAAAGGAGGAACTCCTCCCTCTTGGTGTTTTCCATTAACTTTAGGACCAAATATTAGTTCTGGTTGATCATCACTCAAATTAACAGAGTTTTCTCCATCATTCATATTTAAAGTTTCAGTGATATGTGATTTGTATAGATCATGCTTAACCAATTCTGTCAAAGGAATTGGTATCTTCAGTTTGGAAATTTTAGCTTGGATGTTGAACGGTGTTTGTGATTTTCCTAACTGAATTATTTCTTCTTTTGTAACTGTAGTTTGAGTGGGTTTATCTTCTTTTTCTACAGTTGGTTTTTCATTTTCTGTTTGTATTTCCACTGTTTTACTACTTTTAATTTTCTTTTTAGGGACAGTTTGAGATGCAATGGAAGTTTTGGTAGGATTTGAGGTTTCAACAACTGTTTTGGCAACAATTGTTTTAGGATTAGCTGATTTTGGATTAGCAACATATGTTTTTGGATCTGAAATTGTTGTTTTAACATAATTTGTTGTCTTTGCAGAAACATATTTTTGAGGATCAACTGAAGTTTGAACATCAATATCTGTAATGTCAACAATTTTAGGACTAGGTGAAATTTTGGGACTTGAAATTCCTGATTAGAACTAAAGTTTTGTTGGGTTTCCCTAGGAAGAATTTGCAGAATCTTAGTTTTAGTTGCCTCTACTGTTTTCTTTGTTTGAGTTTGGGTAGATTTCTTAGTAGAAGGCTCTACATTTTTCTTGCTCCTAAGGTTATATTGCTTATGAACTTCATTAATTGCAAACTCATAACCTTGCTTGTAATCAAAAGACTCACCATAATCTAATTATAGTTGTTGTAATTCATATAACTACTATTCTTCTTGTGTAAGAAAAATGGTGTTATCATCATTAATACCCATTAGATTGATTTAAGTGTCTTCATCATTTTTGTTTTGGTGAGAACTTTCAGCATAGTTCTCTTGGAAAGGTGGTTTTATTGTTTTGTCAGGTGCCGGTTCTCTAGATTTACCAGTGTTGGTGTTTTTCTTGAAATTGGGTTTTCTGATTTGAGGTCCTTGTTGTTGGTTATCCCATTGTGGCTTCCTTTCCATGTTATCTAACCTATCCATCATTATTTCTAATATTTTTGCTAAGTTATATATTTTCAAATCTGAGGTTGATGTTTCCTCTTTTATTGTCACTCTTCTTTCATTTCTTAATCTAGCTTTCTTGGCTAACACGTTTGCCTCTACACTTACAACATTACTTTGCATCTTCTCTAAAGTTTTTGGGTTTCTCTCTCTCAGTTGGTAAGCCATATCTGTATCAAATCCATCAGGGAATTTGATAAAGGAAGAGTCTGGAGGAGGTTTAAGATTAGCAGGGATTGCATTGTAAATAATGTTATATCTTGTACAATATTCTTGAACTATTTCATTTGGTTCTCTTTTTATATTTTCAAATTCAGAAAAAGATTGTAATGGATTTTTCTTCTTCTCCCATCTATTAAGGAACATCCTATGGAAAATAGCTAAATCAGATATACTACCAGCAGGTAAACCTTTAAACCACTTCTTAACATCACCAGCTAAAGTTTGAGCAAAAAGTATCATTTGAACATCAGCATCATCTAATTCATGCAATTCAAAGTAGTCTGTCATTTTATTAACATGTTGTTGTGCAGTGTAGTGAGTTGTTCCATCAAATTGAGGGATTTTTCTTTGATAAACTTGGGGCATGGCATTTAGAGGGGCTTGTAGGACCAATGGGGCATATCTGGCAGCCATGGCTTGGATTCTAGCTTGACTAGGAGGTAAGTTTGAAGTACTTGGTGAAGAACTTGAAGTACTTGCAGATGTAGTTAAAGCAATTGTAGATGAGATTTGGATATTAGAAGATGTAGTTGGGATGATAGAAGAAGAGCTTGGAAATGAGAATGAAGCATTGGAAAATGCAGCAGAAATTCTAGGGGATGAACTTGAACTATTTGGGGATGGAAATAAAACTCTAGGTTGAAAAGGTTGCTTGGGAAAAATTGAATCTGTGGAATGAAGTGTGGTGGAAACAATGGATGAAGTGGTAGTAAATAAGGATGAACCTACAGATTCTAAAATACTGGTAGAAGGCTTAGGGGTATAGGCTGATAAAGCAGCCAATTCAACTGAATGTTGTAAATAAGCTTCATCAATTTCCTTAATCAAAGTTGCAGTTATAGAATCAAGCTTATCATAAACTTCTAAGACTTTTTCATTTGAATCTAGTGAAACAGTTTCCTTCTTACTTTCAATGAATGAAATGAAATCAGGATCTATTCCACTATTATGTATGTCACTTTTTGATTTAGTTCTAGACAGAGATTGTTCAAAATTTAAATAAAATTCAATGTCTTGTAAACTTGATAATTTATTTGGAAGAGAATTTTCTTTGATCAATAAATTCTTATTACCTAAACTTTCTACTTTTTTTATTTTCTTTACAATTCTGTCAGGATTATCTACTATGACAACAGGTTCTGGATCTGGATTGAACCTGGTATAGTAGACTCTTCTAGAAGCCAGAATTACATTTTTTTTATGGAAAATTTAATAACAACTCTTCAAAACAATCTTAAGGTGAAAAGGTAAGTAAAAATATTTCCTTTAAGATTTATTTTAAAACCGAGGATTGGTTAGTTCCCCAGTATGGTTGCTAGTATGTTATCACTCCAATAATTCTCAAGAGTTGTTAGATTTTCGAATTTTTAAAGAATATTAGAGATAACCACAAACCTACTTTTAAGCCTTAGGATCTAGCCTTCCCAATGCTCAAAGAGGGCTCTCTCTATATGATTTATCTTTGTTGATTTTAATTGATTTTAGGATAGTTATGTAGGGTAAATTGGTTTTGGATTTTGATTTGATTTGGTTTGGTGGTGAAATCACTAACTTAGATGGATAGATGTAGGTCTGTATTCCATTGGGCTAATGGAGTCAATGTGTCAAGCAGTCAGATCAGGATCAAGTTCTAAAGGGAAATGTTTACAGGGCAAGATAGCTGAGTTACTTCAGATCTTCAAGGATGATGGTGAAAATGGTTTGAATCAGGGTAAGAGAGCAATTAAGGGTTCTCAAATCCGGATAATGAGTGAAAAGGCAGAGGTCAATCGAAACGATGGAGAAATTAAGGGTATCTTAGTCTAGATATCAGTGGAAAACATGTAAATGATAAGTAGTTCAAGGCAGAGTGCTTTTAACATATTCTAAAATAACAATTCCTGATTTATCATTTAGATTAAGAATAACATACAAGTATTGATGAAAAACATAAGAAATTGACAAAGAAAAAAGTGAAAATAGTTCACTGTAGTGGCCCAACACATGAATCCTGTAATATGATGCTTTATTGCTTTCATCCAGTCCGCTGACTTGAAATTGGTACAATCACCCTTAGGTTTAGAATAGTACAACTATAGAAATGTTCAACAATTCATCCACACTCAATACTTCTAAATGAGAATTATTTATACAAAAAACTCTTTACAAAATATCCTAAAACAAACTTAGGAATTATTCATGGAAAAGAAATATCTTCATGCAAGAAGATAGTGACAACTTTCTAACTAATGCTAACTGTCACTGTTTTTATTGAAATTATTGTTTTTTGTCTTCAATCTGTTGCTTTTTTCTCTCTTTGCTGTTCAACAAAGGCTACAACTATACAGTGAAGTGTCCTTTACGTTGGTAGCTTTATCTATGCTTTGTAATTTTTTATTTAACTTTACACTTTGACTTTGAACTGATACTTTTTCACCTGATACTATTTCATCTGATACTCTTTCACTATTTACTATGCTATCTTTAATTGCAAAACTGTAACTGTAAATGTAAAAACAACATGTTCTGTTTTATTTTTACTGGTCTGTGCTTACTAAAATCTGATTTCACAATAAATTAGTCATTTTTTCCCAAAATTTTGTCTTTGGTAATTTTATCTTCATCATCCTTATGAAAATCTCATTAGCTTTAGTATACTTTGAGAATGTGGGCTTGTTGATAAATAGTGTTTCACCTCATGCTGTAGATAAAACAAATTCTCCAAAATATTGTAGATTACCTTCCCTGTTGGAATACCTTGTGAGGTAGGCAGATTGGCTTGATCCTTTGCAACTTCTCTCATTTTCTTGTCATAGTCATCCTGCTTCATTAGTTTGTCATGAATAAGTAATGGATTTGGAAGGCCTTTCTACCTTAGGACATCAAATTTCAACATAAATATTGTGATAGCAACCTCCATGTTTTGGCATTTCTCTTCTAATTGTTTCATCAAATTCTTTTTAGAAGTTACCTTCCTAACATCTAGGATGGTTTATGTTCTGTCATTAATACCAATTTCGTCTAGCTCTTTCCTGTTCTTAGAATTTAGAAACTTGATGATTTCAAGAGCTTCTTCAGGTTTCTTACCAAGCTCTTCTTTGATATTTTGAATGACTTCTTTTGCTGATTTGACTAAATCTTTCTGCTCATATATAACTTGGATTTATGGCCAAATATCATTGACTGCTTCAATGATATTGACCCATAGTTGTTTTCTGATTTGAGCCATGGGTTCTTTCAATGTTAGATCTTTTTCTAATTTCTTCAACTGCTCATTTAATTTGTTTTCTCTTTGTTCTTCATTCTTATGCATTGTCTTTGCAAGTTTCTTTTCATCTTCAATAATTTTAAAATGTTATTTAAGTCTGTTAATCTCATTAGTTTGAATAGACATGTCCTGCATAGCTTTTACTAATTTTTTTTCTTCATATAAATGTTGTGCTGCTATTGTTGAAGACTCTGTTGCTGAAGTTGTTGATGAAGTGATAGGTAATGTTGTAGCCATGGGGATTGTAGGAGCCAGTGATTCAGCTAATGTGGAAGGTACATCAGTAGTAACTACATGAATAACTGTGACTGGAACTTCTTCTTCTTTATCCTTTTTCTCTTGGATCAACTTGTCCATTTCATTCTCCATTTCCTTTTTCTAAGCAGTCAACTGTAGAATGAGATTCATCATCTCATCTTTCTGATTTGTATCTTGTAATACTTCCTTTGCTTGAGGATGTTCTGTAGGGGGTAGATTTAGTTTTTTATTTAATGCAACAATGTCTGCATTTTTCTTCTTTATCAATTCCTCTACAACTTTGACATTTGTAGGATCATATCCTACTTCAATTAATAATTCTTCCAAGGATTTAATTCTAGTGTCTTTTTCCTGTGAAGATGCTTTTTCCAATTTGAGCTGATCTCTGATATTTGCAAGAGTGTTTTGCAGCTTCTGTACACTCATGGCCTTGGTGGTAATTGTAGAATAGATCATCTCCACTACCTTCTTATGAAACTCAATTTGGTCCAGAGGATGAATATCCTGGGCCAAAACTTCTAAATCTGTCTTTTTGTAATCAGAGGATGACTTGGGAGTTTGAACTTTGGGTTGAAGAAATGTCATATGCATCTTTTTATTATTATAGTCAAAGGTTGAAAGTAGCATATTTTGGATGCCAAGAGTTTATTTTAGATATTGAGAATATATTTCAGTTTTAATTTCTTCATTTCTGGCTTTGATTTCTTTGTATCTTTACTTGATATCCATATCATTTTATGCTATTTTTTTAGATGAGGAAACTTCAATATTGTGATGCTTCTGAATAAGATGAGTGTTTGAAGTTGTAGGCTGCTGTTCTTCTTCAATTATTATAGGAGGTGCATTGTTCTTTGCTGCTATTTTTGTATCAATCACCTCTATTGTTTCCACTTATTTATTGGCAAGATTTAACTTTGACTTTTTACTGTATCTCAATTTAAATTTGGTCTCATTAGTTGTCTCTGTAGTGTATGATCCTTCCTCTACGTTTCTCTTTGCATTCCTGTATTCTTGGGCCGGAGTTTGCAAAGTTTGACTAGTATCACCTTATTTCTCTGCCTCTACCAAGGTGTTCTCCAACCATTTAGATTGATTGGAGAATTTCTCTATGTTTGGTTTCTTTTCATGTACATAGGGAGTCAATTGCATTTAACTCTCATTTTACTTATAAATCCAAGGGGATCATAATACCATGGGAAAATTTTATTGAATTTGAACTCTTGTAAACATTTTTCTGCCTCTGGACCTGCATCTCTATTGTTACAGATAAAAGGGCCAACCTGATTTTTCAATTTGAACTGTGTCTTCTTCTTTGCTGCCAAGAAATTAATTGCATCTAAATTAAGAATCTGCCTTATGTACTTAAGGGAAAATGACCTCATAGGGAGGTATTTGGGTAGTTTATATGGAACAAGACTTGATCCATATACTCTTATTTCAGTATGATTTTGGTACAAGTACTAATCACCTGTCCTATTATGCTCTGACAACTGTAGGACCTTCTTAATATCTTCACTAATTCTGGGTTGCCTATTGTTGTTTAGAAAATTGACAATAGGATGAATGAAAGAATCAGTAAAATCTGTATAAGTGAACTCATTGGAGTCTTTTCTTATCAAGGAAGTCCAAAATATGACTGATTGAGGGATTCCTTCCACATCAAGCTTCTGAAGGTTTCTAGAAAATTTCTTAGAATGAAAGTATAAAAACATATGGAATAAGAATGAGGAATACTTGAAAACACCTTCAGAAGGAATTTTGACCAACTACTCATGAATACTGTCAGTAAGGTATGGGAAAAATAAAAAATGGTAGCAGGAGGCTCTCTGATAAGGGAAATAGGAGGATTGACAGATTCTAATCACTTATGGGCATTGGAAGGCCTGTGGGACAACATATTTTGGTAAATTAAACTCCTAGATCAAAAATTCATTAGCTTGATCTATGGATTTTTCTTGGATCCAACAATGGAGCTCAAGAAGGTTAAATTCTGTGACTGTGTCAGTAATATTGAAGTCTGTGTCAGCTAAGGGAATGTGCTCTACATCTACAACATGGGGTTGTAGAGGATTGAAAAATACAATGTTTTTGGAAGCCATTTCTTTGCTTGATTTATCAATCTTTATTACTCTTTCGACTTTAGAAACACTGATTTAGTCTTGTAGGAGCACCTCTGGAAAATTTTAACAGTTTGCAGAAGGATTGAAAATGAAACAAGGGGTTTATCTTATGGTCTGCAAAGGTTTAATTGATCAAATTTTCAATTTTCGATTTTAAAAAATAGTTTTAGGACCTCAAAATTCTACAAAAGGGAATTTAGGGTTTGTAGTGCACTCTCCGTGACAAAAAACAATCTTAATGACCTTGGAATTTTGTAAAAAGACACCTAGAGTCTGCAAAAAATGGATTGAAAGGAACAGGAGGCTTTTTCAAGTATACAGAGGCTTAAACTTCTTCAGTTTATTCAATCTCTGTGATTTTAAATAGTCTTAGGCCTCAGATCTGTGAAAATATTACTTAGGGTATGCATAAAAAGATTTTGGAAGATAATAGGGCTTTCTTGGTCTGCTAGTAATCTTAATTTGATTCAATTATTGATTACTTCTTTAGATCAAGGAATAGGTCTTTTCCTTTGAAGAATACTCGAGAAAAACGAAGATTTGTTGTGCAAGAGGGTTTCTGAGGCAACATAGGGCTTTTTGGAAGCTTCAGAGGTCTTTAAAACACTTCAATTTGGTTATGCAATGTCTTGCAACAACAGAGGTCGTGAATTCAGGTGAAAAGGGTTGAAATATGGTTGGTTCAATGATTTGGTTGCTCAGAAATAGGCTGGCAGTGCGTGTTCAGTGCAAAATGTAACGAAGGGCAGTATTTATGCATTTCAAACCAAAAATGTTTTGCATTAATGGGCAGTCATTTCAAATGAGCAGGTGGTTTGCGTGCCGTGGAAAAAATAGCTAAGTGGTTTTCGCAAGCTCCAGAGGTGGTTAGTGGTAATGTTTGTCTCGATGTGATCAAATAATAATCGGCCACATAGCGATGAGGGAGACTTTGCAAACCACACTTTTCGCAAGGTTTGGGGTGTGTTAACAATTGGGCAATGAAATACGCGATAAGCTATGCTGGTCGTTAGATTTGGAGGGTGATGATCTAATGGATGGGAAAATGCGATGAATGTGTCGGGATTTGATGGCGTGGGGCCCGGGGCATATGCTATGCAATTGGTTAGATATATTAAATGGTTGGGTTTTCTAAATGATATAACCAATGTGGTTAAAGCAAGTGGGACCAATATATATAAGCGGGGTTTAATATATTAACCTATGGGATGCGGGTAAGTGGGCTTTTATAATAGGCGAGGATAATAAATGGGTCCAGGATTATATAAGATATGGAGAATTAAACCATAGGTTAAAATAAAAACATGGGTTGAGAATAATACATATAGGAATTATATTAATACGAGATAAAGGTTTATAAAGGGATTTAATACATTATGTTATCTGTTAATAAATAACTGTATTTGCGGAATGTGTATAATACACTAAGTTTTTACTTTAAAAATTGTTATCGGGATATATTTCTTTTCACTGTGGGACCCGACATAACATTTTTTAAAGAAATACTTAGGATAAAGGTATTTTTTTGATTTTTTGGGTATTTTTTGAATAAAAGGGGAATTAGTAAAAGTATTTTTTTACTTTTCCAAAGGAAAAAATGTGTTTTAACTTTGGAAAAGGGATTTTTTGCAAGGAGGAAAAGGAGAAAAGGGTAAAATGAAGGGGGAGAAGGTATTTTTACAAGGGAAATGATTTTGAAGAGAAATTAGTAAATGAAACGATCAATTGTCTGTTATCCATGCTTGTGAAAACTTCTTCTGCCTACCCATATACTACCCTAACATTTTTTCTTCATTTACATGGGTGCATTTGAGATTGCAATCCATTATTCATTTTTATTTTAAACAACAAACAAACTAATTACGTTCTTATTTCTTCCAAGGGCTCAGATTAAACTGTTGAGATCCTTATTATTCTCTACCTAACTACTGATCTGCCAAGATTAAAATGTTTGGCTAGATATTTATTTTCTATCTAACAACATGAAATTTAAAGCATGAAAGGTCAAGATTAAGCAATTTGACCTTCACGGATTGTGGCATTTTAACAAGTTGCACACAATATTTATTTTGCAGTAAAAGTAAATAGTAGTGGCATTTGGATTTGCATCACTTTCATGTTTTATTTTTTATCTCTTTTTGTTTGGGGTCCATTTTTCTATTCTTTTTGATATTTTTTCTTTCAAGTCCTTTGATTTTTATTTTAGGACTTTTACACTCTTTACATTTTTTTTATTTTCTAATATGGGAAAACAATTAGCAGAAAGAAAAGTATGTACATATTACACGACTAATCAAAGTAAATTCAAAATTATGAATCCTATTATTATAGGACCCTAACATTTCCCTTTATTAATTATAATGTTTTACTTAATTATGAGTTATTATTTATTGTTTATGTTATTTTATTTGTATTCATGTTCATAATATTGCCTTCACCGTAGAAATTATTTATCATCAAAGCATATTGATGAAAATGTTTTACAAATTTTATTGTTGCTTGTAATATCTTCACCCGATGTTGTCACGATTGATGATACATGATTGTAGGAAATTAAAAATTCTAAGTAGAATTTTAAAACTCTAACATGATCTAACCATGTAAATTTGATTCTCCGCGAAACATGTTGCTTATAGGGTTTCCCAAGAAGAATTATTACCATGAGATTTTATGATACTAGTATCAATATTATTTGAAAGATAGGTTAACTGTTTCCCTTGTGAATGATGTTGATACACTAATTGATTAATGTACCAACTTGTAATATTCCAAAATAGGAAAAACAAGAATATTGAGCATAAATCTGGAAATTGCAGTACATATCATTACATCAAAACATGAGCATATCATTGAGCCATTTCATTATGTATAATAGCATAAATTAGTGCAATATCTTGAGGAAAAAGACACTCAAGCTAGGAAAAACAAGCTTGAAATGACCCAATACACCAAGATGTGAAAAATTGCTGCTACATAAAATGCCGGAAGGCCATGATTTCATAGTCCAATAGAGAATGACTACAGCTGGAAACTAAGAATACATATATCTAATGATAGGGTTCTCAGAAAATGTTGGGATCAAAGATCTAGGCTTTCTAACACAATTCAAAGATAACCCAGAAGGGGTTTCTTGAAATAATCAAGATGGAAAATGCAGCCCTAGGGTTGAATTATGCACTGCAACTGAGAAACTGCTAGGAGGTGGCTTATATGATGTGAAAATAGCTGATAATCCTCCCCACTAATCCTTTGGATGAAGGGCTGCTCCCCTCACTGGAAAATAATCTCAAGAACTTGGGTTCTCAACCCTCCATTGCAACTGCCCTCCTAATTTGCGTAATTCCTGAAGGAGACTGCATTGCTGAAGATGGATGAAGATTGGCCTGATGCCAGATGGTGGAATGAAGCTCAAAGGAACCTCTCCTGAGTGGGCACTCGAAGTCCCCCGAGGATGAGGGTGGGATTTCCGCCCAAAAAAACCCTTTTGCTAAACAACACAACAGAATCCGCTAAATAGCTGAAGCGCACAAAAATTCATAAAAGACCAAACATAAACAATATTCATAATTATTTCCTTGTCTTCCATCCCCTTCCTTACATGCATTGAAATCCTCCTCTCCCTTGGTCCCACTCAATAATGATGCTACTCTCATGGTGACTCCCTCCCATTATGACTGCGCTATTGATTTGGTCAATCTTGAACCCATCCACATGCATTGCCACTCGTTCACACCAAAGAGTGCTTTATTCAACTAGATACAATGAACCACTTTCATACTAGAAGTGTTTTTATTCCTACTAAGGATATTTATGGGTCCTCCTACCCTCTTTTCCTCTGTTTTATTAACACAAACGAAATTTAATATTCCAACTAGCTATAAGATAATTAGGAATATTACAATCCTCCCCTCCCAAATGTTTCTTGTCCTCAAGCAACTGCAAGTATGGATGCTAAAAAATATCCTCTCCTCCCCATGTATCCTCATCTGGTAGATTCCTCCATTGAATCAGATATTCTCCAATCAACCTCTTCCTTAGCTGCCCCTCCCAAGTGTCCAAGTTAGCCTTTGGTGATAAAACCAAATGGATCACATCATAAAGAGGTGGGAGTTTCAAGATGACAACTACACGTTGTCCAATAGATTTTTTGAGGCATGAGATGTGATAAAAGTTGGGGTTCTTACTCCCAATGGGGAGCTCCAACCCATATGTTACTCCCCCAACAAGATGGATCATCCCGTGTGGCCCATAGAAAAGCTTCTCAACCCCCTTCTTCTTCAATGTAGATGGTTTTAATGGATGAAAATGGGGATAGAATAAATGGTACACCACAAGATGTATCTCTACCCACCCATGATCTGTACATAACCCTTGCCGATCTTGGGCTATATTAATGTTGTCCTTAAGATTCTAGAATATATCCTAGCTCTCTTGGATCCAATCTGGGATTCTAGGAGTCTTTCTTGCTCCAACCATCCTATCAATAACTAAAAGAGCATCATCACCATATGGAACCAAAAATGGAGACACACCGAATGCCATATAAAATTTCGGATGATAACAATAGTCCCTCAATTGGAACCAATGCAACTCTGCTCCTTGCTGCCCTAGAACATAGTTTGGCAAGTAGCTTCCCAACCACTTGTTTACTACCTCTATCTGTCCATCTGCCTGGGGGTAATAAATGATACTTGGTGTCAATTGGGTGCACCCAAAACAGAATAACACCTACCCAAAGCCATCCAGGAAGTGGCTATCTCTCTCACTGACTATGGTCTTAGGAAGACCATGAAGTCCAAGGAGAAGCTTGCCCTCTTACGGAGTAGTGCATTTTAAATAAATGGCAAAGGAATGTACATAATTTGTTAGTTGACCAATGATTATAAAAATACAATCCTTACCATGTACTGTTGGTAAACTAGTGATGAAGTCCATAGAAGGGCTCTCCCATCTCCCTATTGGAAAAGGAAGTGACTCTAACAAACTTGCAGGATGGTTGTTTTCTCCCTCTTTAGTCAAGAAAGTCACAGACTTCCTGAAATGTTGGAGCACATCCTCCGTGAGACCCTCCCATGAGAATCTCTCCCTAATGGACTGATATGTCCTAATGAAACCTTAGTGGCTGGAAAGGGGTGAATCATGTGCTGCATGTAGAATTTTCTCCTTGAGCTTAGAATCTCTAGTCAAGAAGATCCAATCTTGGTAATAGATGACTCCATCCATCACTCTATACCTCTCATCAGTCACCTACCCATCAAGTACCTCACATGTGAAGTGGATCTTGGAATACTCCAACAACAGCTGGGACTCCCTATCTGGATCCACACTCACCAATGAAATTGCTGCTGGTCTCTATGATAAGGCACCTGTTACCTCACTACTTCCCTTTTTGACATGTTCAATGCTAGAGCCACATGCTGGAATTATACTAACCCACTTTTTCTGCCTCCCTTGCAGCTGCTTTTGCTCAAGAAAAGATTGAAGTTTAAGGTGGTCAATCTTCACTTGGAAGCTATTGCCCATCCAAAGCTACCTGAGTTTTTCCAATGCATGTATGAAGGCCAAAAACCACTTACCATATATGGAAGACTCCTTCCTATGTGGAAGTATCTTCTGACTCTCAAAGGCTATGGAATAGCCCCCTTGCACCATAATTGTGCCATAATTCACTCCTGAAGCATCATCTTCCAGCGCAAAAGGCTTGGTGAGAGTTGGTAATACCGATACTGAACAGATATTCATCTCCTCTTTGAGCCAATAAAAGGCCCTCTGCACTGTGCTAGTCCCATCCAAGGCTCCCCTCTTAGCCAGATCTGTGAGTGGTGCCACTTGTTGTGAGAACTCTTTAACCAATTTCTAGTCTAGGGTCTTTCCTAGTGAAATGCTTGCAAATACTATAACATCATGGTCTAGAGTAGACTGCATATCTGTGTGGACCGATTTTTCATTGCTTCCTCTGCACAAATCAGTCTCCATATCTGTGCGGAGGCTTCCTGAGGTGGATAGGTTTTCATGCCCCTGATCATTTGATTCTTACCGGTCTTCTTATCTACCCATTCCATCTACAAGGTCTCCCAATCTGTGATGACCTTCCCCAGTGTAATCAACCACTACACACCCAATATCACATTGGTGTTAGGAATATCGACCAAAAAGAAGTGATCAATCAAAGTGTATGTCCCCAAGGTTACAGACAATGCCAGAACATACTTTACACATTGCATGGTTCTAGCTCCTGGAACCAAAACTGAGAATCCTTCAAAATCATCAGTGGGTATTGTTCTCTTATGCACTATCTGAGCATCAATAGAATTCTAGGTAGCCCCATAGTCTATCAATATTGATACCTGCTACCCCTAAACTTTAGCTTAGACTCTTAAAGTCAGATACTTGGGTACTCCCCACAAAGATGCAAGGGCCCCTCCAATTGGAGCAAATGCCCCATTTCCATCTCCTGGTGGTGGTGGATCCTCTCTTGGTGCCACAAAGCTGATGTCTCCTTCTGGATCCTCTTCTTCCTCATCTTCACTATCAGAGAATACCTCAATATAGTGTGCCTTTCTCAAAGCACACCAGTGCATTGGTGCCCATGGTTCTTGTCAAGTGAAGTAAAGTTTCCTCCTCCTCAAATCTCTTCAGACATCATCACTAAGAGGTCCTTTTTTCTGGTTCTCCTTTGGGGGAGGAACCTTCACATCTTTCCCCTTTGACTGAAAAGTGGGATTTTGCTGAAATGGAGCTCTTGCCCTTGGCAAAGCATCTTATAAGTCCCTAGCCCTCTTAATGGAATCTTGGATCGTAGTTGGTCTAGTGGACTTTACCAACCCATGGATAGGCTATGCTAACCCATCAATGAACATATAAACCCTCCTAGCTGTAGATAAATCCAGCACCATGACAGAAAGTTTTAGGAATTTAGAGATATAGGTCTCCGGATTTATTGATTGCTTGAGCTTGGCTAGCTCAAAAAGGGTGCCTCTGGATCTCTCTAGTCAAATATTTCTACCAACCTCCAGGTGAATTTTGCATATGCAGTCACATTAGCATGCCCCAATGTAGAAAGACTATGAAACCAAAATTCATGTGCTTCACCTTCAAGGTGTAGCGCTGCTATCTTAATAGGTTCAATCTCTGATACTTGGTTCAACTGGAATTAGATGTCTAGTTTCTCCACCCAAGACTTAGCTGTGCACTTAGATGACCCATAAAAAGCGGGTAGAAAGAATCTACCCATAGTACGCTGCAGATCATTGTTCTGCATGTACCCTCCACTCCTATTGTTATTCTGAGGTCTCCTATTATCCTTGACCTAAAATATTTCCTGAAAGTTGAGATTCTCTTTGAATCTTTGAGATTGAGACTCATACTCTAGAAAATAATCTTCAAGAGTATCTTGTTCTTGAGGTCCTCCGCCTCCATTTCCTACTGCTAGGAATGTAGGCATAATGGAGAATTGGGAAAATTGTTGCCTTACTAGTTGTTCATACCAGTGATGTGAAGTGTCAGATCTTTCTCCATGTAGAAACCCTCTTGGGGTCTCCTTTTGTCTTTCCATTCTCATCTCCTTGATTTCTTTGGCAATGTCTTGTATGGTTTGGAGAAGAAGCTTTGGAAACTCCTTTTCACCCATTTCTCATGATATTGGAGTATTTCCTTTGTCTTCTTCGTTAGTTGTATAATCAAATCCTCGTCTTCAATTAATGTACCGCTTCTCCCTTTTTGTGAGAGGCTCTTCTTCTTCTGATGACATAGATGTGATGTCTCATAGGTTGAGCCAAGATTATGCTCTGATCCCACTGTAATATACCAAAACATGAAAAATAGGAATATTGAACATAATATGGAAATTGCAGTAAATATCATTACATCAAAACATGAGCATATCGTTGAGCCATTTCATTATGTATAATAGCATAAATGAGTACAATATATTGAGGAAAAAGACACTCAAGCTAGGCAAAACAAGCCTGAAATGACCTAATACACCAAGATGTGAAAAACTGCTGCTACATAAAATGCCGGAAGGCCATGATTGCGTAGTCCAATAGAGAATGACTGCAGCTGGAAACTAAGAATACATAGATCTGATAATAGGGTGCAAATAAAGTGTCGAGATCAAATATCTAGGCTTTCTAGCACAATTCCAAGATAACCCAGAACGGGTTTCTTGAAATACTCAAGATGGAAAATGCAGCTGTAGGGTTGAATTATGCACTGAAACTGAGTAATTTATGGGAGGTGGATGATATGATGTGAAAATAGCTGATACTCCTCCCCACTGATCCTTCAGATGAAGGGATGCTCCCCTCACTGGAAAATAAGCTCAATACCTTTGGTTCTCAACCCTCCATTGCAACTGCCCTCCTGATTTGCGCAATTCCTGAAGGAGATTGCACTGTTGAATATGCCTAAAGATTGACTTGATGCCGGATGGTGGAATGAAGCTCAAAGGAACCTCTCCTGAGTGGGTACTTGAAGTCCCCCGAGGATGAGGGTGGGATTTCCGCCCGGAAACACTCTTGTGCTAAACATCACATCAGACAATGCTAAACAACTGAAGTGTGAAAAAAAACATAAAAGACCAAACATAAACAATATTAAGAATGCTTTCCTTGGCTTCCATCCCATTCCTTATATGCATTGAGAGTCTCCTCTCCCTTGTTCCCACTCAATAATAATGTTACTTTCATGGAGACTCCCTCCCATTATGACTGTGCTGCCCTCCAATATCTCTCCACTACCTCCATGACTCCGCTGTTGATTTGGTCAATCTTGACCCCATCCACATGCATTGACACTCATTCACACCAAAAAATGCTTTATTCAACTAGATACACTGACCCACTTTCATACTAGAAGTGGTTTTATTCCTACTAAGGAGATTTATGGGTCCCCCTACCCTCTTATTCCTCTATTTTATTAACATTTTTTTTTAATATTCCAACTATCTAAAATCTAATTAGGAATATTACACCACTCTTGTGATTAGGGTGTTGATAATGTGTCTTTGTAGCATGATTTCCCCTTATTATATTTGTAGTGCTTTGTTAATTTAACTTTGGTATATGATCTTCTTCACCCACCGTTGTTGTATTGTTGATCACTATTTTTTATTAGTAATTATATTCATGTCTTCCATCATTTGTACTCCAAAAACTGACTCATACATATTCATGTAACTAGGATTCCATCTTCTTCAGTTGTGATATTAAATAGATCTATATTTTTTACTTTTTCCTCAATTTGGATTCTTTCACTTGAATGTTGAAAATCAATAAGAAAATGTGTCTAATTTTTTTTTCCCTTAAATAAATTAGACAATAAATTGTAATGTTATCTCATAACAACTTGTATTAGTTAACTAAGTGAGGTAGAATTAGTTAGCTCAAGAATTTCAAGTTGAGGGTCAATGGTGAGGAATGTAGAGTGATTCTATTATTTTGGGGGTCCAGTTGCATTTAATGAACTAGTGTAATGTGAGTTTAATCAGTTAACTCCAAATACTTGAGTTAAAATCAGTTTAACTAGTTCTAATTGAGTGATGAGCTAGTGATAGGTCAAGTGAATTAAATTAGATTTAATTCACAAGTAGTGATATATCAAGTAACTGATGATTTTCTATTATTAGCTGCATGCATGTCAAATCTGATGAAGAACCAGTTGAGACAAAGGTTAAAGGGAAGTAAACTAACAGTTGTATTATTAGTGAACTGCCCAGGTGCAGTTATAAATCCACATGATGCCCATGAAGGATTGCGTTGTCAAGGAAGGTTGGAATTCCTATTTAATAGGGATTTATTTTTCCTAGGGATTGCGTGAGCAAGGCATGCTGAAAATGGGCTATGTGTTTGTCCAGTTGTGCCTAGATCAGTGTGAGATGATTGGTAGAGTGTATGGGGTTCTTGTGAGCACACATGCATTCTATTGTTTCATGATTCCTTGGCTTATTATACAATAGAGATAGAGGGGTTTTTAGCAGTTGCTTTCCCCAGGAAAATATTGTGTTGTGAGATTGATTTACTTATTTATCTTACTTGCATGTGATTGAGCGATCATGATTTACATTCCACAAAAATTGTAGAAGGATTCAATATCTTGTTTTAGTACATTGCATGATCAGATTGAATCCATTGGTGTAATTTATACATGGTATCAAAGCACCAATAGTGGAGAATAAATTGAGTTTCTGTTAAACATTATTCAAATTTTCACATACATTCTTTAGAGCTAGAAGCTGACCATGATGTCTTTCGCTGGCTTTAGACTCGAATATGCACTTGAGGGAAGTTCAAACTATATTTCATGGAGGGAAAATATGGGGGGGGGGGCGAATTGGAGGATATTGGGTTGAAGGAGTTCATTGACACTGATATTATTGAACCTAATCAGGTGGATGTTGTGCAACATGAAGCATGGAGGAAGAATGTGGCAAAGGCTAGGAGGATATTGTTAGAGGGAGTTCGAGATCATATTGCCTTGAGTCTCCATGACAAGGAAAATCCATATGAAATGTGGAAGGCCTTGACATATTTGTTTCAAAGTAGTAGTGACCACAGAAAATTGGCAGTCAAGGACAACCTCAAGAAAATCAAAATGGAGAAGGGCGACACAATCTATAAATACTTGACCAAGTTCACTCAATGTCGAGATGAGCTTGGAAGTGTTGGGATTACTTTAGCTGATAATGACTTGGTGAGCCTAAAAATTCTAGGCCTTCCCAAGAGCTGGCATAGTTACCAAGACTTTGTGAATGTGAGGGAGAAGTTACCATATTGGGAGCGACTATGGTCGGATTTGGTACAGGAAGATTTTCGGCGGAATACCAAGGATGGATCCTCATCCAAGGCTGATGATGAGAAAAATTGTGCCTTGGTTGGTAAAGTAAATAAGGGGAAGGGGAAGAATTAATATTCCAAATCCGACACTCACAAAGAAGGCAATAAGTGAGACATGTCAAAGGTGAAATGTTTCAACTATCATGATCATGGACACTATGCCACAAATTGTCCATAAAAGAAGAAGAACAACAAGAAGGCTCCAAGAGCTGCAGCGGGTGAATATTTGGCCTCACAGTTTGAGTTGGACTTCTCTCTCATTGCATGCATGGTGTCAATTGTGATGGGATCTATGTGGTACTTGGATAGTGGAGCATCTTTCCACATGACTGGCAACAAATAACTCTTTAGTAACTTGGAGGAGAAGGATCTTAAGATGCACATAGATATGGGTGATGACGGGAGGTATAACGCTACCAGGATTGGTGTAACAGTTACTTTCTAGAGATATTTAGGTAAACCTTTCATATTAAAATATGTCATGCATGTTAGTTTCAGTTGCTATGTTGGAGGATCTTGGATATGATGTGGTTTTCATAGAAGGAAAGGCGTTCCTTCGTCACAAAGCCACTAGACAGGTAAAGAAGATTGGGGTTCATGTGAAGAACCTATAAAAACTTGATGTAGATGGCTGCGCAACATTGATCAATAAAGAATATGAGGTGGTGAGTCGGGATTTCGGTGAGTTATGGCACAATAGGTTTGGTCATCTACACCACAGTGCTTTGAGGATCATGCAACAGATTTCTACAAGTCTTCCAAAGGGTACACTTGCACAAATAGACACATGTAAGGGATGTTCCATGGGGAAGTATACAAAGGATACCTTTCATGAGAAGGAAAAACAGCAGTGAAAATCCTTGAGAGAGTTCACTTAGACATGTGTGGACCATTCTGAACATCTTCCACAAAAAAGCACATGTATTATGTGATTTTTGTTGATGATTTTTATAGAAACAGTTGGATCTTCTTTTTGCAGAAGAAAGATCAAACGTTCTCCAAGTTTTATGAGTTCAAAGCATTGGTAGAGAAAGATACAAGGAAGAAGGTGAAGGCTCTAAGGAGAGACAATGGTGGTGAGTATACCTCTAATGAAGTCAAGAACTTCTACGCCAAAGAAGGAATTCAGAGAGAATTGATTGCACCACATAACCCACAAAAAAATTGGGTTGCAGAAAGGAAGAAAAGAACAATTGTGGGAGCAACATGAGCTATGTTACATGATCAGGGCCTACCGTTGCATCTGTGGGCAGAGGCATGCAACACAATGGTATTTTTGTAGAACCGTAGTCCTCATCGGATACTTGGAATGAGTACACCAGAGGAGGCTTTTTCAGGTAAGAAATCGGATGTTTCATATTTAAAAATTTTGGGTCATCTGTCTATTGCCATGTGACCAAAGATGCCAGGAAGAAGATAGAACCAACAACAAAGGTTGGGATATTTGTGGGGTACACTGATACTCCCCACAACAATCGGGTGTATTTTCTGACACACATGATGAAAATTGTCAGGAGAGATGTAAAATTTGATGAGGAGAAAGCCGTGCGATTATACCTTGAGAGGGATCTTGACTTGCATGAAGATGATGAATTCTTAGTTCCAAAGGATGAAGCTCAGGATGTGAATCAACCACAAGCAGAGGATCATGGAGTGGAAAAAAGCACTCATGCAGAGCCATCCACCAGAGATGGTAGGAAGCGCACCAGAGAGGCTGGAAGATTGATGCTAGATGCGTCAGATAATGTAGGTGCACCTACATCACAAAAAATGCAGAGAAGGTCCCTAGACATGTATAATAGATACATGGCTCTTATGAGTGAGTGTATTGTGACATAACCATTCTCTTTTGAGGAAGCAGTGTAGCAGCCAACATCGGTTGATGCCATGGTTGAGGAGTATGACTCCATTATCAGAAAAAGTGCATGGGAAGTGGTCCCAAGGCCAGTGGGGAAGTCAGTGGTTGGATCCAGGTGGATCTACAAGGTGAAGAAAGAAAAATATGGGAGTGTGGAGAAATACAAGGCTAGATATGTGGCTAGAGGATTCTCATAGGTGGAGAGGATTGACTATGATGATAATTTTTCTGCGGTTGCAAGGTACTCATCGATTAGATCCATCCTTGCACTCTCAATGCAGATGGGGTGGAAGATGCATCAAATGGATGTAAAGGCAACCTTTCTGAATGGAGTTATTTAGGAAGAAGTGGACATTGAGAAGCCAGAAAGTTTTGAGACCTTTGACAAGGAGTCACATGTGTGTAGACTCAAGAGAGCACTGCATGGGCTGAAGCAAGCACCTCGTGATTGGTATACCAGGATAGACAACCATTTCACCGGGTTGGGCTTCACAAAGAGTGAAGCAAATGCGAACCTATATCATATTGTGGTTGATGGTAAGATTTTAATTATTTTACTTTATGTTGATGATATTATACTAACAGGTGATGAGCAGCTCATAACTTCTTGCAAAGAGGATATTTCAAGAGAGTTGGAGATGAAGGACATCAGGCTATTGCACTATTTCCTTGGCTTGGAAATATGGAAAAGAGATGGGGAGAAATTTGTATCTCAGGGAAAGTATGCCAAGGAGATTCTAAGGAAGCTCCACATGGAGGGCACCAAACCCATGGAGACTCCTCTTGCAGGAAACTGGAGGAAGGAGGATGATACTTTAGGTGAGGTAGTGGATGTTACTGTTTACAGGCAGCTTGTGGGTTCACTTATGTATTTGGTGAACACACGAACAGACATATGCTATGTATTTAAACAACTTAGTCAAGCTATGGTTAAGCCTACCAAGATATTTTTAAGGCGGGGAAGCATGTTTTGAGATATCTTAGGGGCACTAAGAGTATGGATTATATAGTACACACGGACAGAGGGAGTGAAGCTTCAAGGCTTCACCGATGCACATTGGGAAGTCAGTCCATCAGACATGAAGAGAACATCAGGGGGCATTTTCAGCATAAGATCAGTAATAGTTTCTTGGTACAACAGGAAGCAGATATTAGTTGCACTCAGTTTAACCGAGGAGAAGTACATGGCTGCTAGTCAAGCTGCATGCGAGGCCATATGGATAAGGAAGATAATTGTTGGTTTGTTTGATAATCATATGGATTCGATGGTGATACATTTTGATAACTAGAGTTGCATAAAACTCTTGGTTAATCCGGTATTCCATGGAAGGTCCAAGCATATTGACATCCGGTACCACCATCTCAGAGATTGTGTTCAGAGGCGCATTATGTTGTTGTAGTACATTCCCACGGAGGACCATGATGCAAATATCTTGACAAAGGCACTTGAAAAGAGAAAATTCGAATACCACAAAGGCAGGATCAGGGTTGCTGATAATCCATCTCTTGTTGAGAGGGAGTGTTGAAAATCAAGAAGAAAAATGTGTGTCTAATTTATTTTTCCCTTAAATAAATTATACAATAAATTGTAATCTTATTTCATAACAACTTGTATTAGTTAATTAGATGAGATAGACTTAATTAGCTCAATAATTTCAAGTTGAGGGTCAATGGTGAGACATGTAGAGTGATTTTATTATTTTGGGGGTCCAGTTGCAGTTAATGCACTAGTGTAGTGCGAGTTTAATCAGTTAACTCAAATTAATTGAGTTAAAATCAATTTAACTAGTTCTAACTGAGTGATGAGCTAGTGAGAGGTCAAGTGAATAAATTAGATTTAATTCACGAGTAGTGATCTATCAAGTAACTGATGATTTTCTATTATTAGCTGCATGCATGTCAAATATGATGAAGACCCAGTTGAGACAAAGGTTAAATGGAAGTAAAATATCGGTTGGATTATTAGCGAACTGCCCAAGTGCATTTATAAAGCCGCATGATGCCCATGAAGGATTGCATAGTCAAGGAAGGTTGGAATTCCTATTTAATAGGGATTTATTTTGCCTAGGGATTCCATGAGCAAGGAAGGTTGAAGGTGGGCTTAAAATTGGCTATGTGTTTGTCCAATTATGCCTATATTAGTGTGAGACGATTGGTAGAGTGTATGAGGTTATTGTGAGCACACATGCATTGTATTGTTTCATGATTCCTTGGCTTATTATACAATAGAGAAAAAGGGGTTTTAAGCAGTTGCTTTCCCTAGGAAAATCTTGTGTTATGCAATTGATTTACTTCTTCTCTTACTTGCATGTGATTGAGCGATCGTGATTTATATTCCACAAATATTATAGAAGGATTCAGTATCTTGTTTTAGTACATTGCATGATCATATTGAATCCATTACTGTAATTTCTACATTGAAGACTTCAATGCTTCCTCTTGGATAAATTGTTCTAACTTATAGTCAAATTATTATCACTCTTAAGCTTCCTAATTTGTGTGATAATGTTCTAACTATGATTCTTGAAGCATGAAATTTCTTCATTTTCATCTAAAACACATTTTTCATTTTCCTTTTGCATATTTGATATTGACCTTAATTTTCTTGTAGGATTACCTTTAGGATAATTTTTTTTTTAATTACACTTTCTTTCTTCTTTAAATAACTTTTTTATAAAAACTTGAAAATATAAAAAAATGTTTTCCCTTTTAACTTTACTAAATCTTTGATAATTGAATACTACTTTTAAAAAGTACTTGAATGTTTTATTTGCAAATTACTTAGTAGTAATTTTGATAAAAAACATTTTATTACACTTTCTTTCTTTGTATTTAACTTTTTTTTTTTAAGTGTAATTAAAACATATACCATATATATACCATGCGTTAATGTTTGCACTAATTTTTTTATAATATATCGTAAATGAATATCTTTATATACCAAATATTTTGATAATTTATTAGTAAGCCAAATTTGGCTATCATGTTTGGTATCAAAATTTTGATTTTTTATCCTAGCTTTTGATCGTCATACCATTCGTCAAGATTTCGTTGCTCTTGGTAACATGTTTGTTGGATTTATATGAGAGTGGAAATTATATGATATAATATGATTTATAAATAAGTGATGTGTATATATAGCTAGCCGAAAATGCACTATCATCAAGAATCACATCTACATGTTCTTTTATAGGTTTATTCATTAATTATAGGTTATTAATTTATGAGTTATTTATTATTATTATTTTTATTAAATAATAATAATAATAGTAATTTAATTTTAAGTTCATGACCAATTTAAATTTAAATTGGTGTTTGAAACTTATTTGTTTGTGGAATAATTTTTGCAACGATTTCACTACTAAAATTTATGGAGGTATACATACTCTATCCCCTATGGATTTGAACTTGTGGCATACTCAAACTCTTAACCATTATATTTACAATAATTTCATAGCTACATCCTCATGTTCATTTGGGAGACTATGTACAACAAGGGAATTGTAAAATGAGGTTAGGTGGTCTTCAATTGAGATGATATTGTTGCTTGAGAACTTAGATAACCACTTGTCAAACTTATTAGGAAAATCAAGGGTGACCTTGAATCCTATGTATGTCCAAGGCTTTGTAGGCATTGGTAAGACATGATTATGTGGCCATTGAAATTACTCTTGAATGATCAATGAAAAGGGTTCTTACATCCTTTATGATTTCAAGGTTTCCTTTCAAAGCACGGGAATTCCTTTGGATTCTCCTTCTATACACTTTTACAAGATCGATGTATCTATGGAAAAGTATTTGCTTGAAAAATATTGTTGGATATCAAGTGCTTGGATATTGTTCCTATGATGTCATAAGATGAGTAAACTTAGGTAATGCTTTCGTTTCCACTCATCAAAATAATTGAAGCATAGACTTTGGATAACTAAGGAGAATAACTCCATTATTCTTGGCAATGGTGTCAAAACATTATAACACAATCTTGCACTCTAGTGCAAACCCCTCTCAAGGTAGAAAGGTGAGTGTAACTCAAAAGTGTTGTTATTGTCACTTAGACAATTACTCCTCTCTTTTAATGAAGGACACATCTAACACAAGGGAGAATTACTTAGTAGCACCTAGGGTTCCTGAGGCAAGACAAGTCAAGTATTAGGTCACCTATGTTAGTAACATAAATTGCCACCAAATTATTATGACATTTGATTTACAGATTAGGTGGTTACTCAAAGTAAATTCCATATTTAGGTTCATTCATTTTTAGGGCTATTTTAGATGGATGAGTAAATCTGCGACAATAAAGTTTAATTCATCAATAAATTTCCACACACACACACACACACACACACACACACACACACATTAACCATCACAATTCAATTCTATGAGGAACCTTGCACTTATAGGCTTCTTAAGAAGAACTATTATCAAGAGATTTGATGATACTAGTATTAATATTTTTCATACAAAAATTAATTATTTCACTTCCCAGTGATGTTGATAACTGAGTGATTAATTTCCTTTATTTTATGATCATTATGTTGATAAGGTATCTTTGCAACATGAATTCCCCTTATAATATTCGTAGTGTTGCATTGACTTACCTTTAGTATATGATCTTCTTCATGCATTGATGTTGTATTGCTAATCATTGCATTTTTATTAGTAATTACACTTAAGCTTTCCATCATTTGTACTTCAACATCTCAGTATGTCTTTATTGCAATTGACTTGGAATCTTCTTGTGTCATGATGTTAATTAAATTTGTATTTGTTCCTTTTTCCTCAACATTGATTCTTCCACTGGATTACTTGGATGCTTCCTCCTATATAATTTGTTCTAACCCGTCTTCAAACGAATTTTTAGCACTCTTAAGCTTCCTAATTTTTGTGATAAGTTCTAAAAATGATTCTTGAGATGAGAAATTTCTTTCCTTTTATCTACAATGAATTTTTCATTTTCCCTTTGAATAAATTTGATATTGAACTTTGATTTTCTTGAATTATCTTTGATTTATCTTTAAGGTATTATGGTGTTATTGAATTTGGCTCTGATTTAGTGTCTCATAATGTTATATTTTTCTTCCTATAGGAAAATGTTAATAACTTCTTCTTTGTGTTTAAGATGAAAATCCCTAATGTTTCCTTCTATGGTGAACCTAAAATTATGTCACCATCATTGGTCCATAAGGATCTAATAATGAATTTTGATATAAAAGTATAATCTCTATTGTTTAGTTGTAAATAAATCATATTTGACTATTTATTTTTTGAGAATTCTATCTTTTCAATGATATTTGATTTAGGAATAAATAATTTGTTAGCACATTGAGTACTGGCATAATTGTTTTTCTCAACAAGATCAATAGAAATAGTGACATCCTTCCCTGCAAATCTCTCCTAGATTTGAAGTAGCACTAAAAAATATTTTTTTGGGGTTTAAGAAATATTGCATTCTCTTTAGAATTAAACTCTATTTTACTTTTGTAAATAATTTTTTATCAAAAAATACATTTATTATGAACTTCACATATTTTTTTTATAATCAAAATTAAAAACTTATACCTTAATATTGTTTTTTTTTTTTAAATATTTTACTTGTGAAAAACTATAAATAATTTCTTTTTATATAAACTTGAAAATAAAATAATATATTTACTTTTTGAGTTTTCCACACACATATACTCGATTAATTTTCTTTTATCAATTTAACAAAGTTTTTTTTCTTTTTTTATTGAGGAAAAAGGTGTGTAATTCTGTTCATTAAAAAGATGAAGATATATTACATTATGCATATATACATTTAGTGTGTATTCAAATATTTTATGTTTAGTGGAGAGAGAAAAATTTCAATGTGGGAAAGATTGATCAGTATGAAAAAGTTGTAGCTTTCAACCACATATAAATACATAACAAAATTTTAAACAACATAGTAAATCACCATTTGAATAATGACAAATAAATTGAACATGAGAAAACATACCAACATTAGAAAATTCTCACTAAAAAAAAATCAAGAGAAAAAACTCCATAACTTTCAGAGTACCCCCGGAGTTAGCTAGGAGATAATAATGCCGAGGCATATAGAGGCTAGAAAAATCATCATAACTTGCAATGTAGGTAGTAAAAAAATGACCGATTCAAAACCAAAAAATAATCTTGACTTCACCATGAGAAAAATCCTTGTAATAAAATATGAAGAAGACCTTTATACCTTATCAAAAAACTATCTAATCTAGAAGAAACAACTTGTAGAGGGGACCTGAAAGGATGATGTATGTGCTCAATTTTTTTACCTTGAACCTGTTTAGTTACTGACCAAATATCCTTCTCCAGAAGGAGACCATCCTTGGACAAGTTTACTATAGAATGGTTCCTTTTCATGAAAATGTGAGAGCATGTAAACATAGTGAAAGTGTAAATAATATGTTTTATCTCCTCTAGAATATGCAGTAATATAATGTTCTTGCATCCAATAATATTGTTTAGCTAGGTTATGGATAATAAAGTATCCACAAAAATGTGAATGTGAGTGAAACCATTCTCTTTGGCAAACAAAAGTAGGTTTTTGCAACCATGAATTTCCGCTTGGTTATTTGTCCCTAGTCCCAAACCCATTTTAGCCTTGAAACAATGGTTCTAAGAGAGATATAAAATAAAACAATCACCACAAATTTGACCATTATTTATGGATGCATTTTCGAAATAAGCTCGTGGCTTAGAGTAATCGATGATTTTAGGTGAGATTTTCCTAGGAACTACCAAACCTTTTTTATTGAGGGTAATGACTTAAAATAGCCAAAGACTCACCTACAATATGCATTTGGTTTGATAATCAAACCTGGAAAATTTCCCTGTTCCTGGCCAACCAAACCCCTCAATAAGAAATGAGTGGGAGGCCTTGAAGGGTAAATTTTTTTGATTTGAGCTCCAAAGAGCCCAAGAAACCTCCAGGTATACCCCTTCCCAAGGAAGAGCATGATTACTATCAGAACAAAAAAATTTCCAAACCTGCCTCAAGAAAGGAAAACCCATTAACAAGTGTACTATGTTTTCCGTCTCATTTTGACATAGATAATACCAACTATTCCCACACATAAACCTCCTCTATAGAATGTCCCATGTAGGGACCTTCCTAATAATTAAACACCACATGAATAAATTGGCCTTAGGGGGAAATTCACTTTCCATACCTCCCTACACCACCATTTTTCTCCAATATGTCATCCAGAAGGAAGATGAAACCTAGCTTTGGGGTGTATGTTCCAAAGGGAGAGATACACCATTTAATTATATCATCTATGTCTGTCAGTCTAATATGACCATCTAAGAGAGATTTGATGTATTACTGCCAGGCTATCTGATGAACCCCCTCAAGGCCTAGATCCTCAACATAAATCCAACCCTGTCACCAAATGGAGGAGATAACCAAGTTTTCAAAATGATCCAGTTTACTGTAGCCACAACCCTAAGAGTATCTGTAAGAGCAGAAGATACACATTATTTACACTGATACTAGGCCACAGATCAATGCCCAGTCTAACATTATCAACCCTCCCAACCCTTTATGCCATACCACATCCAGTGATAAAAAAAAAATTAGGATTTCTCTCTGGAGTATTGATATGTTTGTTCTTAGCTTTTCCAAATTTATTAACCATTCATCAATAGAAATGGGAGAAATATAATTTTGACATACTACACATGTCCGTAGACTATTTGTGGAGATCAATCACCATCCACATTTTGTAGGTAAATATTTGGAGAAATGAAATAAGTTTTTAAGTCCCATCCCCTTAGAGATTTCCGTCTAGTGACGAAGTCCCATTTTACCCAGGGAAACACCCCTGACTCCTTATTACCAACCCAAAGGAAACCAGAGCATAAACACCTAATTTTATCCAGCATACACTTGGGTATCTAGGCTAAAGACACCTAATATATCGATATAGATTCTAGCATTTATTTTATGAGGAACAAATGAGTAGCCCTAGACAAACACCTGTGGTACCAACTTTTGATGTTATTTTCCGCTTCACAATTAGCCACACCCATTTTTCCTTGTTTTAACTATTTGGTTTCAGTTGGAAACTCAAATATTTTAAACCAAGTTCTAGAGCCTTGATTCATAGGGAAGAAGTTGGGATAATTGATGGATCTCGGCTTTAGAGAGATTGTGATGATATAAGGATGATTTATAGGGGTTTATTGACATGCTAGTGGTATGAACGAAAAGGGTATGGATCTTCACAAGAACTAAAATATCTCTGACATCCTTTGATAAAAAGATAAGAATATCATCAACAAATAGAAGATGGGATATAACCATCTTTATAACTATGAGAGAACCTTGGAAAAAACCCCTCCTCTTGACATTAGACATAAGGAGACTCAGTCCCTATGAAATTGGAATAAAAGTAATAGGATACAGGGGATAGCTCTGATATAATCCCCTTTGAGCATGAAAAATTGAGGATGCTGACCCATTTATAAGAACTGCTAAAGATACGATTTGAATACAACTCATGATCTAGTTTATGAAGTCCAAATTAAAACCCAGATGAGTAAAGAGAGATATCATAAAAAGAAAATTAACTCTATCACATGGCTTTGATAAGTCAATTTATATAACAACACCTTTCATATTTAGTGTTTTGATACTGTGGATGCGTTCTTGTGCCACCCATATAGCTTTGTGAATTTCTCTCCCTTCTAAGAAATAAATTTGCTTTAGGGAAATGTATCTAGATAGGATAGTTTAAGCCTAGTAACAATGATCTTGGATATGATCTTATAAATTTAATTACATAAATAATTAGGTATGAAATCTAAGAAGGATAGGGAATGGCTATATTTAAGAATAAGGGTGATGAAAGTTGATTTTAAAAAAGGTAGAACTTTCCATCCTTCCTAGACTCTTCAATAACCCTTAGAAGATTAGGTTCCAAAATTTCAAAAAGATCCAGGAAAAATTTAACACCCTGCCCATTCGAACTAGGAATTTTGTATTGTTGGAAACTATGCAGCACAAACTGTAGATCGTCTAGTGAAACCTCCTCCATTACTACCTTTTGTTCATCTCCATCCACCATTCTTGGGAAGAGTTAAGAAATTTGTATTAATTCAACGACAGATGTTTTCTGGGGAGCTTTGAACAAGTTTTCAAAGTGTTTTTTACCAATCCTGGCTAACCCTTCAAACGATGAGACATATACACCATTTTTATCATGTAAGCTTCAGATAGTGTTCTTCATTTTTGTGTCGTAACAAAGCTTGAAAAAAAATCATGTTTTCATCTCCAATTTTTAACCAGGTAACATTTCTTTTTAGGTGTCATTCCTCCTCTCTTTCTACAAGAAATTCCATATTTATTTTTTTAGGGTTCCCATGGGTAATAAATTCCAATGACGAAAATCCTTCCCTTTCTGAAGATAAGATAATCATAAGCTACCTTTCGACTTCTTCAAATTCCTGAATTTCCAATAATTTGTTCCTTTTTCCCCAATGCTTATTGTTTTGATTAATATATTTTAAATTTGTTTCAAATTAGGTTGCAACAAAAAGGTTTGACTAAGGGGAGAAAAAGTTCCAGGAATAATTTACTAAGGAGAGGAATTTTTCATCCTTTAGCTAATTCGAGTTCATTTTAAAGGAAATTTCATGGTTCTTTTGAATTCCCCTAATTTCAAGGAAAATGGGGGAGTGATATGAAATTCCTCCTTACCCAATCCATTTTTTGATTAGAGGAAGCAAGTTAAGAAGGTATTCAACAATAAGAAATTTTTCTAAATATTTAGCCACTCAATCCCCACCAGAACGATGATTTTTCTAGGTGGGAAATTTTGACAGTCTCCACATCCAACAACCTACTATGGGTAAGGTTGCTTATGAATAAATCAATTAAAGGATCCGACATAGCCCTAGGACCCCAATATTTAGAAGGACCCAGAATTCGTATCTCCTCCAATGATGAATTTCTCAGATTGAAAGAGAGATTTATTAAGGAGGGTCTCCCAAAAATCAATACAATTTTGGGAAGAACCATAAATATTAATTAGCAAGAAGAAATGACCCAAAACTAGGGGAGAGATCTCAATCCCAAATTTTGATTCCATACTCCATGTGTTCAATACCAAAATTTGACAATGTTTCCAAGCATTTCAATACCCTTTGATTGAACAGATGCATCCATAACCATGAAATCCCACCCCCCGAGAAGAGAGTCTAGACATTGAGATATTTGACTACCAAAACCAATGGTTTCCTACAAAAAGTTGATATCTGGATCATTAGCTTCAATCAAGCACTTCAAAGATTTTTTTTTGGAGGGGCAAGCAACACCCCTACAATTGAAATACATGAGCTTCATTGAGAAGGCCTCATAGGTGTTGGGATCAATCTAAGGGTCCATTTTATAGACATTTGTTTTCCCTCAACCAGATCTTCTTAGGATTTTTTATTTAGCTTTGGATAGGAAGTATTTACTACCATGATAAATACCTTCTATGGAGGATAGGGCAAGTTGAACTAGGCCTCAGAAAATACCCCATTGCTTGGGAAAAATCGTTCAGGAATGAATTTTGTAAATAACCTCATCAAATATGTGATGCTCTAAAGCACATAGAGTCAAGGAGAAAGAGGGGGAAGATAGCTCTCCTAAATCATTAGGGCAAGGAAAATTTTTTTGTACAAGAATATAAGGGGGTGACCGAGGAGGGTTGGGCGTGCTAATAGAGTTAACATAGTTTTGTACCACAAATTTTGCAAATGAACTAGTCAAGTAATGTGTACAAGAAATAAAAGAATCCTTTAAAATAGATATGGAGGAATACAAGTGATTTGTTGAAAAGTTACCTTTGTAGAATGAAGGTGAATGAGATGAAGGAGAAATGACATACTGGGAGTCCTTGAAGACAAAATAATCTATTGTTATCCCTTAATAAATATTTGAGAGAACATACTAGAAGAGTAGACTGACATTACTTGTGGTTGATTCTCTGATTCTGCATCTGCAATGGAATCTGACGCTTTGGCTATGTGTGTCTTTTTTCATAATGGAAGCATACATTCTTTGGCTATATTACCATGTTTGTGACATCTTCTACATCAAAAGGGGACTCCTTCATAGTCTAAGTCTAGAGGAGCCATTGTTGAAGCTAAGTTTAAACCAGGAATCCCACCTCGTAAATCCACATTTATGAGAATACTTGCCATGGACATGTCACCCATAGTAAAGTAGGAGGAGTCATGCTCTAAATAGATCCCCAAGAGATTGCTAATGTCACAAAATATTAATTCATGCTGGTAGTGAGTAGGAAGACCCAAAATTCTAACCTAGAGAGGGACAATATCAGAAAACTCATGTCCTACGTCGAAGTGCGGGTACTTTGGTTTGAAAAAAAATCGAGAGTTATTTATTTTCAAAACACTACTAGTGACTAGGTTTGAGTCCTTAATATCCTGAAAAAATTAAGTGAATCCAACCCTTATCTAGAACCCTAATGGACAGAGGATTTTTTAATCAGCAAATGAACCTCCCTCTTGACCCATTGACAAAGTAGTTGCAACCCAAATTTCCAACCACTTACTTGACCAACTAGTGACTTGTGCATAATGCCTTTGCTTGATGAATAACCACGTTAAATCCCAAGCTAAGAGCCATAATCACTTCCTCAAACAAATTTATGCAATGATCCTTCTTTATTTTTCTTTTAATGGGTAAAAAAGCACCGCCAATATTTAGGGGTCTCCCATATGTGAATTCCCAATTAGACCTCGTTGTTTGGGATAGGAGCCCCATCCTATATGTGGGCCCGATTACCACCATGTGTGTTTTCTCTTGGCTGTAAAATGCGAAGATGTAAGTCTGAGACCAAGTGTGAGATGCTTAAATAATGACGATGAGATCAACCCTGGATTGATGGCTTGCAAAACATAATACAATAAAGTAACAACAAAATAATGAGAAGGAGAATGTATTAAGAAAGAATCAGGTAGCTAAGACTAACTAAGACATACACAAGCATGAAAGTGCTAGAAACCAACTACAAATTAGTTTACAATTAATTTACGGAAATTTGCATGGAATGAAAGAGTAGAGATACAAAGAAAACATACAAGCCACCTGTAACAAATTAGTTCAGTAACGTGTATAGGATATGTAAACACACATGCATATACAACAAAAGCATAGGATAGCCACTATAAATTCCATTAACATATATGGGAATCAATGCAATACATGAAAATATTCTCATTAATACTAATTCCCATTCAAATAAATGTGCCAGTAGCTCATTAAAACCCAATAGTGGGATGAGATCAATTCATATCATCTTCAAAACAAAAACCCTAGCTTCACAATCACTCAACCTATAAACTACCAAGAGGAAATGTGCTCAAAGCCTTGAATGCTATAATATGCTAGGATTCAAATTTCAAAAGCCACTAAGAATGAGGCATGGGGTGATATTTATGAGAATGGTGATTGACTATTCACCTTTCCCATGACTTTTCAAATTCCCTCATTTCTTATCATACACATAAAAATTTTCATATTCTACATGACTCTTATATCACCTTATTATTTGATAATTTCATACAATAAAATTCTTAATGAGCCAAATAAAATTAATGAGCTTTGATGCCATAGCATGAGGATTTACTTGTTTAGTAATTGTTCCAACAGTTCCAACCTTTGAATTGTACCAGCTTCAACTTGTGGAAGGTTTATAGCATCAATGAGCCCAAGGTCTTCATAATATTCCCGCATAACAATTAAAATATCTTATTAATTTCTTCCTCAAGAACCACCTCAACAATACATAAATTTACATTTAAATACCCCCATAATGCTTCTTCATAAATGGATGAACCCTAATCATTCAAATCATAACAAGAGAAAAAGGACACGAAGATGACGATTGCTACAAAGTAAGACACAAAATCGAGAGAGTCCTTCACTATCCTTCAATAATTTTCAAAGGAATGGTAGATTTATAAAACCTCTAGGTTATCTCTTTACACATTCCTATGAATATAATTTTTAGGATTCATGACCATCTCATACTCAAATCAACTACTAAAAAACAATAATATTTCTAATAGAACCAATGAAACAAAAAAGGGTTAATGATATAGTGGGTGAATTAATATACTATAACAACCATCAAGTAGCTTTATTCTTGCATGCATGCAACCAATAATTAGGGTACCATGTGAAAACGTTGAAAATATCACATATATTTCTTCATTCCGTACATTTAACTTCCATAATACAAAAAACAAGTACAAATGATTCAAATAAATGTACAACCCTAAAAGATTAACTTTATCTTGATGTTGAAGTTGGAAATTTGAATGTGTTTTGTGACTTCAATATTTCCACCAATTGGTAAGAAGATTTTAGAACAATAAAATCCTTTAACTATTCATTTCATAGGGATTCATCATTATTAAGTTTCCAGGGATCCATGAAAAGCTCGACCCCATGATCTTTTGGTTATAGGATTCCCATATAAGAGGTTATCTCTTTATATAATAAGGTAAAACTTTTTTGATAATTTAAGTAAAAGGAACAATAGATATTTGTTGGGTCTCTATTGTGATGCCTTTAATACCCTATATTGTCCTATATTACTTACCAAATTTACCTTGAAACCTACTCAACACTTGCCTACTTTCTTCAAAAACATGACTTTTAGCATCCTTGTGTATATATGAGGTAATTTATATTTAAATCATGGTTTTTATGTTTTATTGTAGTAAAAATAGAATTATTGATTATTTATACTCTCTAATTAATTGGATTGGCTCACATAGATGTTTAGATCATGTTCCTACTCATCTGGTACCAGTGCAACGTTCTGGTATTCGTGTTCACTCATCTAGAACCAAAATCAGCAGTCCAACACCTACAGTCATTCGGGGCCAATCCTATGTTCATCCGGTACCAATATTTTAGTACTGTGTGATTCTGGTACCAGTATTCCAGCATTGTGTGATTCTGGTACCAATATTCCAACACTATGTTCATCCAATACTTAAGTAAAGTCGAAATTTTGGAAGCTTCTAGACGAAAATGGGTTTTGTCGAGAACAACGTCAACATGCAGAATAATAGTTCAGAATTCATCGAGCTCGCATGTGTGGACCTCTTGCATAGGGAGAATATTTTCGGTGCTATTCCGGTACCAGATTGTAAAAATAGTAAAAATCTCAAACTGCCAATTTGCGCTTTGATTTGCATGCAAATGGAAAAATATATTTCGAAATGACCAAATGAGGTTCGAGAAAACACATCTAGCTACAAAACCTAGAAATGGTTCTAAAAATATGCAAAGGATAGAGATATTTCAAAGGGTGTTTGACCCAAATTTGTAATTTTTGCATAAAAACCAAGATTTTTTAGATTTCATTCTAAATTTTGTAAAATTGGTTTTAACCAAAATCTGAGTTGGGGGAATTCGGTTCTATCCATTCCTTCATGGATTTAATGTATAAACAATTCTCATAGGGTTGTGAGAGGGAGTTAGTAAGCTGTTAGTAAGAGTCAGTTAGTAAGGAGAGACAAAGTTTTAACTTTGTTGTTACATTGGAGACTTGATTCTGTAATTTTTCCTTTTGAAATCAATAATACAAGCAACGATTGATGATGTTAGTAGATTCTTTAGTTCTATAAGTTTCCTCATATTTCCTTGGTAGCTCGGCAAGGGCCCATCGAATCCATCAAGGTGAGTTTTATTATAGTTATTATGAATCTATTTTGATTTTATAGTTTAGATTCAAAATGTTTGATATGATTCCAGTTCTGTTTAATGCAAGTAATATGTTTGATTTCTCAAGCTGTAGGTTTAAGTATTTATTTCTATTTTAGAGAATAGTAGGAATATAGGTCTCACCATTCACCTACATGCACTATTAGTGAAGGCTCTTGTTGTACATTTCCTGTACTAGAATGCAAAGTTTCCTTCAAAACTAGTTAAATTAGGAATGATTGTTTTGTTTGATTGCAGTAATTTGATTTTAACCAGGTGCTACACAAAAACATAGTTGAATCCATATTTCTATTTCATGATTCAGTAAATGGAAAAAATTATTACCTAAGAAAGAACCATTTAGATTACATGCTTCTCAAGATTTTATGTATGAGGTTTGATTTCTGACCTTTTATTGTGTGATGAATTAGATTAATTATTAAATGGAAGCTTCTTATCTAGGATATACTCAACAAACATAGGAACTTACCTATTACTGGCACATATAGTGCATCAACTCTACTGATTACGACTCCCTGGTTTACAATTTAATTTGTTGCGATATATCATTCATATAATTGCCCCAACATTTTTTCCGCTGTTGTCGAGGAGATGTAAACGGTAATAGGTAATGATTTGTTTTTTGGGTTCATGAGGACGACCTAAGGGCGGAGAGAATATGGTAAGACAAGAGGTAAGAACCTACACATCCACTTTGGTGGGGTTTCTCCAAAGTTAAGTTGTCCTCTCTTTTGGTAAATAGTTAAAGTTTGATGTTTTGGATTCATGGAAAGAATAGGAGCTTAACTTGTGTGAACATAAAACTTTGGTGTAAACAGGGTTTTAGTAGAATGGTGGCACTTGGAGTACATGATTGGTTTTCTTGGATTTGTTTTAAGTGTGTTTCATTTTTAACTTATTTAATATTTTTAATTTTTTTTTGGTACTTTAAGAACTCCATAAACTAATCCATGTTTAGGATAAGGATTAGCAACCAACAAAGAAATATTCAAGGATGATCAAGAGTTTGGAAGTATTCTCTCAAATTCTAGTAGTAGCTAGGATATCTTCTTCTCAGGAAGAACAAATCTTGACAACAGTCAAGAAATTATCTGCCTCTCTAGAAGTGATAGAAGAACAACAAATCCATGAACCACATCCATAAGAAGATCTTCACCCTTGCAATATTGTCAAGGAAACTAAAGAATCGTGGACCAAAACCAATGTGGAGCAACCATTAGAACCTGAGATTAAATAATTTTTGACATGCCTATCTATGAATCCACTAAGAACACAAGAGGATAATTATTTAATGCTAGAATATATGCATGACACAGTAAAGGAGGGTATGCGAAATGAGCCAAACAAAGTGGTAAACCATGATCATTTTGATTTTATTGAAATTTGGTTTCAAGAAACTATACGGCTATACCACTCATTCATTTTTCCTTACTTCTTGACACCATCATTAAAACTATTGGTACTTCATACTCAGGTATGCATTGAGGATTATACTATGAACTTGAGTATGAATGCATTTTTACACCTATTGTGCACATGGTTACATTGGAAATACTCCTATACTTGAGGAGGGGAATTTATTTTTCTCAAGTAGAGTATGATAATAAATAAATTAATAATTGATGCATATGATAGTTATATTTGTTTATAGTTTTCTTTTTAATAAAGCAAGCTATGACCATTATGTTTGGAATTGTAGGTAAAGTTGGAAATAATTTCATAGCAGCATCATCTAGTATTTTATACCAATTGTTTACTACCATATTTCATCTAACCAGTATCGATAATTCCTATACCAATATTCTATTTTGCAAGAAAAAATAGGATCAAAGGGTATTGTTCATTTGGGATGCTTAAAAACTGAAAGAATGTTTTTTTTTTTTAAGTGGAAAAGACGTCTTCATCAACAAAATGGAACACTTAGGGAAGTATTTGATGACATATTTCCTTTTTCCTTAAGTTATTAAGGATGCATTCATGCTTTATCTATTTCACAAATATGATATAAGCAATCATTTTCATAAAATTTGAATTGAAGGATAATTCCAAACTATTCATAGTTTCTATTTCTATTTTTGGAATTTAATTTTTCTTATTCATATAGATTTCTGATTATCAATACAAAACAATTGCTCAAAATATAGTTAAAAATGTATACAAAGGGGATTAAAAAAAAATTAATAGGTCCATACAATGATACCGATGGAAAATAAACTTGAATACTATAACCATAACAACAAAGCATGATCTCCGAGCATATTTATTAAGCCTTGCAAGAGAGTTAATGAAGTCTTTGTTCATAGTGGAACACTATTTTTAAAAGAGAAAGCATACATGAAAACTATGATCAATAGGACTTTAGGTGTCTTTTGGTTATTATTTGGTTAGCCCCATCCATCTCACATTAAAAATGTCTCATTCATGCTATGTCCTTTGAGTACCTTTAAGTACCTTATGCGTCTAAGAAATTATGCAGGTAATATAAGTCACTCTAAAAGGTGTCATCCTATGCATTTAAGCATATTTCTGAAGCCGCTCCCCCATCTACTAATTGAAAAATAAATGTTCATAATCTAAAACTAAAATGGTGGGAACCATGGGACTAGAGCCTTCAGTGTAAAATTAGTTTAAGATGTTAACCAGTTGAGGCTATGGAAACTTGCTAGCAGTGGGTGCCAACCTGTGATATTATTAGGCAAACCCATTAGGGACATGGACGCTCACGGGAAATGGGGCATTATGCCTAAAGAAGTGTCAACCAAACCAAGGCTTTTTTCTACAACGTACGAGGATTACTCTATAGTTTTACAATAAAGAGGAAGCATGTGTGGATGAAGTCAAGGGTAAAAAATAACTCCATAAATTTGATACTAAAGAATGGTCTTAATGGTAACCTTGAGTCCTCTATCATTATTTTTTCATACTATATCTAATATCTATTTGTCTTATAAGTGGGACCTATGATCATTGAGAATGAATAGAACTCAATTGCAGAACTTATCTATAATACATGGATGACTATAAGACTTTGGAATTTGGTTGGTAATAACTAATTTTTCACCGGTTCATCATTTTTCGTGATCATAAAAAGCCTCATACCTACAAAGAAGGAGATCCCCTTAAATTTATAAAAGGTTTCTTTTCTTGAGCATAAAAATGTTAAAGATTGATGAAATTTGATGTAACGAGTGATTTGAAATTTCTTTTATGCTTGGTGTTAATTTAACATCATTTTAATAAATTTGAGATGATTTATTCAATATTCATCTCATTAGCTCCATTTGTTTGTTTTTCAGGGTCCTTTGTACTAAGTCATCTCAACAACCTTCCTCACTTCTTCAGTACCTCACCTTGCTTGTATGAGAACATGCAAAATCTCAGGCATTGGAGAGTGGTTGTTGGGACCCTTTTCAACTTCTTCATTTTATTATTTTCAACCTCCTTCAACATGTTATATTAGCACTTATCAAATCTGGCTCTTCTAGATCATTTAGGACCTTCAAATTTACGTTTCCTCATTTTCTGACACTTCCACTGCAATTTCAAAGTTCCTGTACCAATGTGTTGTTCGTAGTTTTTCCAGCAGAACAAATTCACGTGCAACATTAGTAATTTCTAGCGCCTACTCCAGCTTGACACTCAGAACATGCTAAGCTATAAAGAGAAGCCTACATGATTCCAATTTGAAGACTATGGATTCGGTGTTGGAAAATCAGTCCTTGCATTAATTCGGTACTGGAAAGGAGTCTCTTGTGTTCATCCAATACTGGAAATTTTTTTCATCTGGTACTAAAAAAAAAATTCTTGTGTTAATCCAGTAATAGAGGTATGAGGTCAACATTTTATTTTATGCTATTAAGATTCGTATTAATCATGTGGTGAATATATAATTATCCTCATAAACTTTTATTACCATTAATGTTATTTTTGAAATTTTGAGGAATGGTTCGACACTTTTTGCATGAGGACATGCAATAACTTAGGCATGGGGGAATGTTGGGTATCCGTTTTGGTGCCTTTAATACCCTATATTGTCCTCTATTTTTGACCAAATTTACCTAGAAACTTACTCAACACTTGGTTACTTTCTTCAAAAACATGACTTTTAGCATCCTTGTGTATATATGAGGTAATTTATATTTAAAGCATGGTTTTTATGTTTTATTGTAGTAGAAATAGAATTATTGATTCTTTATACTCTCTAATTAATTGGATTGGCTCACATAGATTGTTAGACCATGTTCCTACTTATCTGGTACCAGTGCGACGTTCTGGTATTCGTGTCTGGCACCAACAACAACAGTCCAGCACCTGTGGTCATTCAGGGCTAATCCTACATTCATTCGGTACCAAAATTCTAGTAATGTGTGATTACGGTACCATTATTCTAGCACTGTGTGATTCTGGTACCAGTTTTCCAGCACTATGCTTATCTGGTACTAAAGTAAAGTCAAAATTTTGGAAGCTTCTGGAAGAAAATCAGGGACATTGTTTTTGTCGGGAATTACATTGGCATGGATACACCTAAGTCAGAATTCACCTAGCTTTCACGTGTGGACCTCTATCTTAGGGGGAATATTTTCTGTGCTATTCCGGTACCAGATTGTAAAAATAGTAAAACCTCAAACTACCAATTTTTCGCTTTGATTTGCATGAAAATGGAAAAATATATTTCGAAGTGGCCAAATGGAGTTCTAGAAAAAACAACCACCTACAAAACCCAGAAATGGTTTCTAAAAATATTCAAATGATAGAGATATATCGAAGGGTCTTTGACCCAAATTTATAATTTCTGCATAAAAACCAAGATTTTTGAGATTTCACTCTAAAAATTGTAAAATTGGTTTTAACCAAAATCTGAGTTGGGGGAAATTGGTTCTATCCATTCCTCCATGGATTTAATGTATAAATAAGCCTCATAGGGTTGTGAGAGGGAGTTATTAACCTGGTAGTAAGAGCCAGTTAGTAAGGAGAGACAAAATTTTAACTTTGTTGTTATGTTGGAGACTTGATTCTGTAATCTTTCCTTTTGAAATCAATAATACAAGCAACACTTTATGAATTAGATGTGTTAGTATATTCTTTAGTTCATAAGTTTCCTCAGCTTTCCTTGGTAGCTTGGCAAGGGCCCACCGAAGCCATCAAGGTAAGTTTTTATTATAGTTATTGTGAATTTAGTTTGATTTTACAGTTTAGCTTCAAAACATTTGATATGATTCCAGTTCTGTTTTATGCAAGTAATATGTTTGATTTCTCAGGTTGTAGGTTTAAGTTTCAATTTCTATTTTAGAGAACATGAAGAACAAATATCTCACCATTCACCTACATGCATTGTTAGTGAAGACTCTTGTCGTACATTTCCTATACTAGAATGCAGAGTTTCCTTTAGAATTAGTGATTGTTTCGTTTGATTGCAGTAAGTTTATTTTAATCCATTGCTACAAGTAAATAGAGTTGAATACCTCTTTCTATTACATGAGCCTGTAAATGGACAACCTTATTACCTGAGAAAAAATGTTGTGAAACCAGCTCCAAAAATAGAAGAAAAGAGATATCAACGCCTCAGAAATAAGCCACTTCGAGGGGGAAACCTCCAATACATTACATAAATGAACAATTCTTGGATGATACAATTTACAAAACCTCCTTTCTATATATAGGAGTCCATGGGGCCATAATATAATCCTAGTGGGGCCACAATGTAATCCTAGCTAGCCTAACAATAATAATTTAAGGGCACAATAATAACAATATGGGGGTTACAAGGGTACAATAATAACAATAAGGGGGTTACACTAACAACAATAAGGGACTATACTTGTAATATGGGGACCTAACATGCCCCTCTCTATCAAAAAAGTGTTGTCCTCAATGCTTGAGTAGCTCTGGGTGCTTCTATATAAAATTCTCATCCTCCCATGTAGAATCTTCAGTGGGTAAGTTCTTCCACTTGATGAAGATACTGCGAAATTGATCGGTTCTTGTCGAGTTCTTGTTCCCAAAGTGACCGTAAGGTTCCAATATGATTCTTCCTTCCTCATCAAGTTCTAGCAATATTGTTTAAAATGAAATGTTTTCACCTATAACCTTCTTTAAGCATGAAAAATGGAAAACTGGATGCACTTGCGAAGAAGCAGGAAGCTCCAATTTGTATGCCAAAGTACCAATATTTTGCAACACCTTGTAAGGACCATAGTACTTTGGCGATAATTTATTATCCTTCTTAGCTTGCTTGAGGGACATTTTTTTGTATGGTTGTAGCCGTAAAAATACCCAGTCTCCTACATCAAAACGTCTCTCGCTATAATGTTGATCTGCCTGTTGTTTTATTTGATTTTGTGCCAAATTTAGGTTATCCTTTAAGAGTTGGAGAACTTCTTGTTGATGCTCGATGTGATATTCCACTGCTTGAACCTTCGAATTTTCCCTTAAAGATGATGTGATAGATGGTGGATGATATCCATAAAGTGCCATAAATGGGGTCATTTTTGCTGCAATATGTAAGGAAGTGTCATACCACCATTCAACGAGAGGTAACAACATGACCCATTGTGTTTGTTTATCAGATACAAAAAAATGAAGATATCCTTAGAAAAATTTATTTATAATCTCAGTTTGACCATCAGATTGAGGATGATAAGGTGAGCTATGAGCTAATTGAGTACCCAAACAAGAAAATAACTCCGTCCAAAAACTTCTAGTAAAAATGGGATCTCTATCGCTCACAATAACCCCTGGGTTTCCATGTAGCTTTCGAATTGTGTCCATAAATGTAGTAGCAACTGTACTTGCTTTAAATGGATGTGATAATGCACAAAAGTGTGCATACTTGGTAATTCTATCAACTACCACCATGATGACACTCTTTCCTTCAGACTTAGGTAAACCTGTGATAAAATCCATTGAAATTTTCTACCAACGTCGACTTCGAATGGATAAAGGTTGTAGAAGACCCAGGGTATTAATTGTCTCAACTTTATTCTGCTGACAAACCAAACATTTTGCCACAAACTTTTGAATATCTGATTTAAGGCCATCCCAAGAAAATTCTTTCTTCACCCTGTGGTAACTTTTTAAAATCCTGAGTGTCCTCCTAAAGGAGAAGTGTGCAATTCCAAAAGAATATTTTGTTTTAGTTGGGAATTCTTACAAAGATAAAAGCGACCTTTGTACCATAAGAGATCATTTTTCCAACTAAATGTATCAGATGTACTAGGATCTTGCTGCAACTTTTGAATGAGTGTCCACACTTCTTCATCCTTCTTCCATTCATCCATTACTTTGGTTATCCAATCTCGTTGGATAATAGAAATAGCACAAAGAAATGCTTCCACCTCTTCATTCTTTCTTGAGAGTGCATCTGCAACATCATTTAGCTTCCCTTTTTTGTAGATTATTTCAAAGTCATAACCCAACATCTTTGTGACCCATTTTTGCTGCTCTTCTAAAGATAGTCTTTGTTGCAAAAAGTGTTTAAGACTATCATGATAAGTTTTTACCTTGAAGTTTCTTCCCATTAGTTAAGTTCGCCATTTCTTTAGTGCATGCAGTATTGCTAGCATTTCTTTCTCATAAATAGCTTTCTCTAAAAACTTTCCTTTGATTGGACGACTTTCAAAAGCAATGGGTCTTCCTTCTTGCATTAAAAAAACACCAATTCCATTTCCTGAGGCATCACATTCCATAATAAAGGTTTTTGTGAAGTCTGGCGTAGCTAAGACCGGTTCTAGGCACATTGACTCTTTAAGATGTTCAAAGGCCTTAGTTGCTTCAGGAGTCCATGAAAATGCATCTTTCTTCAATAATGTTGTTAGAGGTGCTACTATTCTCCCATAATTCTTAACAAACTTGCAATAATACCCTATTAACCTGAGAAATCCTCGCAACTGCTTTACGGTTGTGGGGACTTTCCATTCTTTAATGGCTTTAATTTTGTTAGGGTCTACCTTAACACCCTCGTGAGGTACAATATGACCCACATATTTCACCTCTTGTACTCCAAAGAAACATTTGGATGTTTTTGCATATAATTGTTTCTCCTGCAATAGTTTGAGCACCCTGTCAACATGTTGAACATGATCCTTCCAAGACCTGCTGTAGATTAGTATATCATCAAAAAATACTAGCACAAATTTTCTAAGGAAGGGTTTGAAAATGGAATTCATCAACCCTTTAAATGTAGAAGGTGTATTGGTAAGGCCAAAAGGCATGACCAAAAATTCATAATGACCCTCATGAGTTCGAAATGTTGTTTTTGGAATATCTTCAGTCTTCATTCTAATTTGATGATATCCTGAACGAAGATCCAACTTGGCAAAATAAATTGCTCCATGTAATTCATCCAATAATTCATCAATCACAGGAATGGGAAATCTATCTTTAATGGTGAGCTTATTGAGCTCCCTATAATCCGGACACATTCGCCATGATCCATCCTTCTTGTGTACCAATACTACAGGAGCAGAGAAAGAACTTTGACTAGGTTGAATTTTACCCGCCTCTAACATTTCTGCAATCATACGTTCAATTTCGCTCTTTTGGAAGTAAGGATATCTATAAGGCCTGATGTTTGGAGGAACACTTCCTGGAATCAAATGAATAGCATGATCATGATCACGAATAGATGGGAGTCCTTTCGGAGTTTCAAACACCTTGGAATGATTGTCCAAGACTTGTTGGAGATCTGCAGAAATAGATGATTTTGATGTTGGAACTTCTAGTGAGCATAATCGTGCAATTACGCCTCGTTGTTCTTTCTTTAGAAGCTTTGTCATGACATTAGAGCTTATTATCCTTCCTGGCTTCCCCGCAATACCCCGTAATTCAACTTCCTTTCCTTCTGAAAAAAATTTCAATAAAAGTTCTTGAAAATTAAAAGCTACCGTCCCCAAAGATTGTAACCATTGTACTCCTAGTACAACATCAGCACCTCCCATAGGAATGGAAAGCATTGGACTAGTCAATACATATTCCCCCATGGTTAGCTTGATATTATGGCATTTTCCAGAGCAATTTATAGTTCCTCCATTTGCAACCATCACTTGACATTCTGGTGCCGGGTATAGGAAACAATTTAATTCCTTGGCTACCTTATAATGAATAAAATTATGGGTGCTACCTGAATCAATCAACACTATTACCCTTTTTTTCTTGATATGTCCTTCTATCTTGAGAGTTTGAGGAGTGGTAATTCCTGCCAGTGCATTACACGATATGGTCGGATTCATTTCTTCCTCTTCTAGGGTTGGTTCCCGGTGTATATCCTCTTCTTGTTCATTTTCTTCTTCCTCTTCACAATCTATGTAAAATAATTTCTTCTCAGCACACTTATGACCTTTAGTGTATTTGCTATCACAACTATAGCAAAGCCCTTTTGCTCTTTTTTCTTCCAATTGTTGTGGTGTCAACCCTGTAGGTTGTGGAAATCTAGGCGTAGAAACACTTCCTTCTTTATAGAAGTGAGTGGTAGGCTTCCTTGTTGCCATAATTTTACATTCAATTTTTCTTGCCAACCTGAATGCCTTCTCCAATGAATCAGGTTCCAAAACGCGAACTTCATGTTGGATGCTATCCTTTAAAGTACCTATGAAGAGATCAATCCTGTGTTCCTCTGGAATATCAGTTACCCTTATATTCAATTTTTGGAAGTCCTCATTGTGCTCCCCCACTAAACCCTTTTGTTTGAGATTTATCAATTGGCTAAAGAAGGTGTTGCTCTTTGTATCCTCATAATGTGCTATCATTTCCTCCGTAAAAATTGACCAAGTGACAATTTTTTTACGGGAGCAAAGCCATCGATACTATACAAATGTATTTTGTTCTAAATGTAAAGTTGCAATGCGTACCTTTTGTGTGTTTTTCACGTTATGGAGATCAAAATATTGCTCCATCTGTAGTATCCATGTTACAGGATATTTTCCATCAAACTTCCTCATATCCATTTTTGGAATATGGTGGTTCTTCCCGCCAACATTAGAGTTTATGAAATCACGATTAACATTTATTTTGTTCTCATCATGAGTTTCCTCTACTATCCTTTCACCATTAGGAAACATTTGTTGTATCAACTTTGTCAAACCTTCCATGCCTGCTTTAAGATTATTCTTCATGTTTTCCATTTTTTCATCGATCTTAGTTTCCAAGTTATCCATCTTAGATTCCATGACAACTTTCATGCCATCTATCTTAGCTTCTATGCCATTCTTCAAACCATCCATCTTAGATTCCATGCCTTTCTTCAAACCATCCATCTTAGTTTCCATGCATTTCTTCAAAACTTCCATGTCATTTTTTGTTGCTCTTTGCGAGAGCGAAATTTGTTGCACTTGCTCTTGTAAATTTGATATGTCATGTTTCCATTCTTTGTCTTCATGAGTCATAGTAGAGCCTTTTAAAGGCTTAATGGGTGTTGAATTATTTTTAGGGGAAATTTTAGTATCTAATACTAATATCTATTCTACAATATGCCCTTAGAATCAATTCAACTTAATTCTTCAAACAAGACTAATGCAATTTGGGAAAAAAAAATACACACCTTTTACTTGCTTTTTAGGAGCTCTATATTGAAATTGAATTATCTTTATCATTGCAGATCCTCAATATCTGAAATTCGGCATTTTTGTAGCCCTCTGAAGCTTCTTTCAAATGTCATAGGTCTAACCTGATTTGGATTCTTCAAGGAAAATTTATGTCCAATCTCCCACAATGACCCAATTATGGACTAGTTCAATAGAGAGAACTTGTATGACTTGCCACATGTCATTGTTTCCTCCTTTGTCTCTAAAATTGATAGACAGGAAACTACAGTCTGTTTACTTGCAGCCACTTTTTACAGCATTCCAATCCGATGTCAAAGAGAGAATTATGAAGATCTTGCCACGATAACCTCTTTGAGATGAAATTTGGGAGCCTGAAAAATACCTAACTTCCACAGATCATATCTCCTAAAATATTGCGAACCAAGATCTGAAATTTTGTGACGATGTTCCTCAAGATTTCGGCTTTTCTCTCTAAAAATTTCAGCTTCAAAATGTTCGTAGAAAACAAGTTATAGTGCAAATTCCACGATGACCTGTTTAGGATAAATTCAGGAGCCTGCAAAAATCCCTAACTTCCACAGATCATATCTCCTAAAATATTGTGAACCAAGCTCTGAAATTTTGGGACGATGTTCCTTAGGATTTTAGCTTCACACTCTAAAAATTTCAGCTTCTGAACCTTCGTATAAAAACCTTTATAGCGAAAATTCCACGATGACCGGTTTGGAGCAGCGAAAACCCTAGAATCCAAAGCTTTGATACCAAATGTTGTGAAACCAGCTCCAAAAATAGAAGAAAAGAGATATCAACACCTTAGAAATAAGCCAATCCAAGGGGGAAACCTCCAATACATTACATGAATGAACAATTCTTGGATGATACAAAGTACAAAACCTCATTTTTATATATAGGACTCCATGGGGCCAAAATGTAATCTTAGTGGGGCCACAATGTAATCCTAGCTGACCTAACAATATTAATTTAAGGTCACAATAATAACAATATGGGGGTTACAAGGGTACAATAATAATAATAAGGGGGTTACACTAACAACAATAAGGGACTATACTAGTAATATAGGGACCTAACAAAAAACCATTTAGATTACATGCTTCTCAAGATTTTATTTATGAGCTTTGCTTTCTAATCTTTTGTTTTGTGATGAAATTAGAATAATTATAAAATGGAAGCTTCTTATCTAGGCTATACTCAAAATACATAGGAAATTACCTGTTACTAGCACATATAGTGGATAAGCTCTACTGATTATGACTCCCTAGTTGACAATTTAATTTGTGGCGATATATCATTCATATAATTTCCCCAACAATATCCCTTTAGATTCTTCTGATAAACCATCTTCAAAACCCTTAAGGAAGGTTGATCATAATTTTGATATTTTAACTAGGAAAAATTTGCAACCTCTCCCTTTTATCCTGACCGACCTTATGCAAATATCTATAACAACCAAGTTTTCAAACCCTTTTCCACTATTTAAGTTGAACTTGGATTACATCTTAGAGTACACACTTGAATATGGATTTGAGATCTTGAAATAATTGGTTTTCCGCATATGTCTTAGGGAGAACTAATTAATACTTCATTCATAGTTCATGTAGGTCACCCATTTCTTTCTTTTACTTTTAAGTTGAGATGGGAGGAAAGTAGATTGATCTTCCTCAATGTCATTGCATTAGTCGAGGATGAATATTTGTGAGAATAATATAAAATTAGCACTAGAGTTCCTCTATCATTGATATGCCTCCCAAAAATTAATTTGACTAAAAAATGTGTAAAACCTTTTTTACTACTTTTTATTTCACGAGAACCTCATGATAATCCCTGGGGATGGGCTGAAGATCAATCATCGTTGTTATGGGAATCATTGAGAGTAGGTTTTTCCTAGGGTTAGGTATTTTTTCATGCGGTTAGAGCTAATCTCCATAAAATTTCCTTGTCATATCATAATTTATTAGATAATGTTCTTGATGCCAATTGTTGATGTTACAAGATTGGTTGTGCAAGCTCATTGGCTAGACACTTAAATAAATTTATACAACCTTCGATGTTGTCTTAGAAATTGTGTTATCACATTATTGTTGTATAGTTTTCATCGTAGCCTTTGGTAGTGTTTCAACATAATTCTCCATCACATTGTTTCAACATAATCTCATAATTGTCCTTTATATATCCTCAACACATTGTCTCCATCGTTTTCCTTTAATATATTATCCATTGCAATAATTTAACATATGATCTATTGTTGTTCTTGTCATAGCCTTTATCACATTAGACTTGTAATATGTTATTACACCTATCAATATGGTATTTCACGTATTATTTTATAACCTCCCATCTCCATATGTGATTAATACACAAACTTTGCAATGACTAATATAGAGCCTTTACAAATATTAGTATATCACCTCTGCAACGATTACGATATATCACCTTTGTTTCCAATGATATATAAAATATTCGCAGCATTAAAAATGTAACCTTCGCATGCCAAAAATGTAACTTTCACAATGTTTCATATATAATGTGATCACATGCATCGAAAAATATGACCTTTATTACATCATTAATATAACATTAGCATGTGTTGATATGTCACCTTATTTGAAACTTTTTAATATAACTTTGATCATGACATTGATACAAGCTTTGTGTGCATTGATTTATCACATTTTTTGCAGTGTTTTGATATACCTTTAATACAATACATGTATTACTATTTCAACACAACTTTTGTCATGGTTTCCAATGTAACCATTATTTATTCTTTCAATGTACCCATTTGAATCACTCCTTCATCATATCGTTTATATAACCTTTGCATGCATTGATATATTTGTACAATCTTGTTATGATATCATTGCAACATTTAATATGGTTTTATTGCAGTGTACCATAACCTTCCGTCGTTGCCTTTGTATTGGTATTGGTATATCATGGTCTCCATTACATTGCATTATCACTTTTTTCTTCATATAATACTTTACACACAAGTATAAAATATCTAGATCACCACAACTCATGTAGTAAAAATAGTATTTTGAACATATTAATCCTTCATCAATATGGCACAAGGATTGTCACTAAAAGTATGTTCAATTTCTCGAGGAAAATTAAGCATACTTTACTAGGATGAAGTGTGGATTCCCACCTAACTTCTCCAGGCCCTTTAACTTTTCAAATTCAATGACACATGCACATTCAACAAATTCAGCACCTACACATTCCAATAATCTCATTGATGCATATAAGGTGCCCCTAGTAGCAATTGGATCATCAACAACAAGGATGCAGTCACCAGGTTGTGCTACTCCAACATGCATCTCTATACGATTTTTTCCATACTCCAATACATACTCCTAAGAAATGACCTCACCAAACAACTTATTTGGTTTTCGAATAGGTACAAATTTGGTCCCAATTTCCAATGCAATTGGAGGATAAAAAAAACACATCCTCTGTCCTAAAATTATCCTTCATCGCTTCCATTGTGTTATGTTCATATGCACTTATATATCACCTCCATTTGTAATGCTTATACATATCATTGATGCACAAATTTACGATATAACCTCTTTGTATACTGTGCAGTTGAAAAAGTGCATATGCTTCATTGGATAGTGTGAAATTGAAATAATGGATATTCTTCATTATGTAGTGCACTGAATAATTACTTTTACCTTTAATAATATTGTGCACTACTATAATAAAGGATCTTGGGATTAACACATATTTCTATGTCTCCCTTGTCATTATCTTGGTTTTTTATGAGTGCATTTATGTAAGAACCTACCTTAAAATCACATCTTATATCATACCAATATCAAGGACCATTAATTGAAGAGTGATGTGAGCTTGCCTTGAAAAAAAATTATATTTAATCCATCATCTCCCAAGACCTTCAATTTGTCATTCAAGCTTTATGATTTTTCAAAGTATCACCTTGATTTCTCTTAAGGTATCAAATGTCAAAATGATTCACATTATTTCCAAAGGAGGGTCACAAATAAATCAAATATTTCTTTTTGAACACATAGATCCCTCAAGTTATGCAATACTCCCAAAAGTGTTAAACAATCATAGGAAGCACCATTTGCAATTCTTGCATATGTTTATAGAATAGCTCCATGCAAACATATTCATCTGTGGGATCCAGTGAAATATGCACAATACAAGCTCCATTATTTTCTTATCCTTTCCAGCAAAATGCTTTCAAATATTTTACCCATTCTTCCTTTTGCTTCATGATCGTTTTGCAATCATATTACCATTGAATCCGTATTTTTTATTCCCCTTAACTTCACAAGAGAATCATGTGCTTGTTTAGTACAATCTCATGTTATATTAACCACCCGCAACATAAACCAATGGGGCATAATTTATGGAAATGAAAGCTTAAATCACATCTTCAAAGGATTTTTGATTTCCATTTAAATATTCACCATGCATATTTGGTTGAAGTGGAGGAGTTAAAACATAAATGAGTCATGATAAAGAGTCACTATAGATAATGCATTTGAAAAAAAATACACATGGCGAGCTATCAATGAGGTGTGGACCCTTTACTACATTTGGTTCCTTCCTTGGAAGTATTATACATTAAGAATCAAAGTGCCAAGAGGGAATAAATGGGGAATGTATTCTCAACCCAATTTATTTTCTTGGAAAAGGGAGTTCAATGCAAAATTTGTATTTTAAGATTCAATATTTAAATGCATAAATGACCCTTTTCATGAAACAATTTTAACATTTAATGAATAAAAATGACATGATATGCAATGCAATTTTTACCATGATGATGCCATTAACTATGTCTACAAATTTTCACGAAATGATTATAGGATTCAAACTTGAATGCATGGGTAAAACCTTTCTCAAACCAATTTAACATACATGCATAAAAATTAACTTAATGATTAAGAATGTCTCTCGTATGTAATTTTATTTCTAGCAATATGAGACTATTATTATGACATAAGAATTCAATATTGAACATGCACTTTAGAGGATTAGAACCGAGATAACACATGTATGTCATTTTACCCATGAAAAAATAAAATTTTTGTTGGTAAATTGCAATACATACCATGGTAATATAAGGTTTAAAAATGCATCAATAAAGCATCAACTTCCCTAAAACCTAACACATTCAAAGAATAAGAACCAAGATGAATCAAGGCGAATATGTGTAATATGCCTGGTGAAAACATGAGCAACCATAGGTTTTAGTTGCATCTAGGTCATTGAAATATCTGACCAATCTGATACACAAACAAAACCATTAGAACCTTGAAAATAAGATGGGGACCCAAAATTTGGGTGTTATGATAAAATTTTTGGGTTGTGTTGTAGCCACTTCAACAATTGGTGGACCATTGATAGAATCCAACATCTCTTCCTTCTTCCCTTTAATAAATAGAGTACTGTTAATAAATAAAATGATGTATTGAGTAGATACTGTGGGTACCACTTGAGTTACTTCACCATTTATAGATATGTCATTTATCTGTCTCCTTAGATAGGTCTTATTATATTTTAAACAATAAATCAAAATATCACACATGTAAATATTTGATGATGATGCAAAGAACGTGAGAGAGGGTTTATGGCATTAAAAATTTAAAGTTAGCTTCTTGTGTTGCTATGCTACAAACGAGCATCCATAGCCTTGACGAAGTCACTCAAGAAGTCACAAGCATATCTTTGTTGCCAGCGAGCATCCATATCCCCAACGAAGTTTCTTGCATCACCTCTATGCATAGGAAGCCTTTCTCATTCCTTTACCCTTTATTTTATTAGTTTTATTTTACATGCACTTTGGCATAATTTATTAGGCGTTGATTGCACCAAGGTGGAAGAGCGATCCCGATTTATTTTACAAGAAAGAGAGGTTGTTTCTTGTTTGACATAAACTTAAATATTTTCTGACTTATTTTTCTCTTGTGCAATTTTTCTACGTCACATATTAAACTAACTAGTGGACAATGAAAACATAAAAGTAAAACATGTTTAGGAATAGACTAGGAATATACTTTAGGTTATGGATATAGGCCTTACAAACTAATCAAAGTTCCCCACAAGTATCAAGTCATATTTTCCTTGTCAATAAAAGAGACTCATGTATAGATATCTTGGATAAGGTTTTGATACTAGCAATACAAGGGGTTGCATCTTGGATTGACCACCCCAACAACACAACCATTGGTTTGGGTTCTAACATCTTGGACAACGCAAGTGAATTAGATAAGGGAAGCTGTTCACCTATCATTTATGTATAAGATCAAAAAATAAAGTGAAAAGAACAATGCTTAAGTGGAAGGAAAATGCATAATGCAAAGAAATGAATGCGAGATGAAATGAGCTCAACAATTCAATGTAGACAAGGCTAAATGCAATGCAATGTAAAGAACAAACAAAATAAAATCAAGGATAAGATATTGCCAAGTGCAAATAAAATTCATGATGCAATGAAGGGAACATGGCTACATGTAATAGAGGAAACGTAATGCAGGAATATAATGCTAATATGCACTAAAATAAAACAATGTAACAAAGAATGAAAATTTTATGCAATGAAATGTAATGCAAGAAGTAAGATAAATGCAACTAAATGTTGTGCAATGAAATGCAAGTAATTCCTAAATGTAATGAAATGAAAATTAATGCAATAAAATGATGCTAAATGTAAGCATAGAAAGCAATGCAAGGCACAAACTAAATGCAAGGACTGAATAGAAGATAACGTGAATAAAATGAGTTAAATGGTCAGCTACAAAGAATAGATGTAATGCAATGAGAAGTGATGTAGGGAAACGATGTTGGATAGAGGCCAAATGCAGAATTTTAAGACAAGCATTAAGTCATGAAGAAATCAATATCTACCTACAAATGAATGAAAAAAGGCAATGTTGGAAAAAAAATGTGAGTACTAAGATGCACCCGGGTGAAAAGAATGGGACCAATAACTAGATGCAATAAAAGAAAATATAAAACATTGAATCATAACTAAATGAAAAATGAAGTTATGTGACGCAATGTGCCAACATATAAATGCAATAAAAGGTAAAAGAATCATGTAATGAAACCAAGCACATGCAAAGCAGATGCAACTATATGCGAAAGAGAAATAGAGTGCAAAGAATGAAATCAATTTTATGAGCCATGAAAAATTATTCTAATAAGAAAAAAAAAGATATCCTAAACCTAAACCATACTTTAATTAAAAATGAGGTTGGAATTATTTGAAGTCGAACTTCCAATGCAACCACAAGCCCTTGGTCCCGACCTGACAACATGAAACAATGTGAAAAAATAAAGATGTTTACTTATATCAGTTGCATAAAATAAATAGGGTCACACATGTAGGAAAAAGAGTTATTGATAAAGGAATGTTATAACTAGGCCTCAACTATGTCCTAATAAATAGAATTATAAGCATAAAGACCCTAAAAACCCCTCATAAATGTGAAGTTATCCACATTTTCATTCATATAAAGCACAAGATAAAACTAAAGCTTATTTTTAGTAAAAAAGTTAGCTAGATAGGAATATTCCAACCAATCAACAATTCAATCATGATATTCAAAATGATGAACATGTACAACTTGTAAAACATTCCGAGATGAGAATTCATTAGATGAAAGAGTGATAGGGAAAGAATATTGTGAATAAACCATGATATGACTCTTGTTCAAATATCTTGTCGATATCATCAGGACCTGACATAACCATAAACAAAAGTTGAAGTGATTCAAATTCCTGACAAGTCCCTAAACTCTCAAATTATGGATCATAAAATTTTGGTGGTTTAGAAAGATTGATAGGTGAATATGGAAAAATATTATTATATTTGTCAGTGAAGACATTTTCAATAGGATGATAGTTGTTAAAGCCACTAATTTGATCATATTCAACATTTAAGACAAAAGATTCTTCATGGATTAAGGATGGGAATCAATAAAATGGGGGAATTTGTTGAAAATTTAGAGTTATAAAATATTCCTCTTCACATGTTAAAGATTGGAAATTGACAAGGGAATGAGGAATTGATTAATTATTTCCATCTTATAACTGTGAAAGAACACCATTGTGTACCTCATTGTAACAAAGACCAACTAAATAAAGATCTAAATGATTTAGAGAGATCGTTGGCGTAGTAGACCCATTAAAAAAATATGGGTATAATGAATAGTGTGTTGAGGATGAAAGAAGATGAAATAAATCTTGTGAATAAACATAAATTATTACTAAATATGATTCAAAACTCCAATTCTAAATATCCATATCAGCTTGAGGAAACAACAAATATACACACATGTTATGCTCTAGGGAATTGTTTGAACAACCGTTGTCACAAAAGAGAATTCCCTGGTCATGGAAGGGAGGTGAAGGTAAGAGTATATCATGGGAAGATGGAATATTAACTAAATCCACAAGAATTTCATAAACATGATAAAAAAAGGATGGCTTACTGATTTCAACAAGGGTTTTTTAAACTTCCAAGCAAGATGACTCTACTCTTTTACCTACAAATTTTCCTCATTACCTGATTCATTAACAACATAGATCTTCATGTTAGTGCCAAAATATATTTCATTTGATAATGAATACAAAGGAAGATAAGGGAAGTAAGGGGAAATCATTTCCTCCTCTAAACTCTAATTTTTTCTTTGACTAACACCCAAATAAAAAGTTGGCATACTAAAATTAGGGAGAAAAATACTTGAATCATCTAATGCCCAACTGCCAATGTTCATTTCATATGTAGATTCCCTCTCAAAAAGGCTATTTAGTCATGGAAATTCTCTCATTAATTAATAAAAATCCTTGTATTTCTTAGGAATTTTATATCAAATATTGAGAAATCTATTAGAACAATCTTCCACTAATTCAACTAGATTCATTATGAGTTTACAAAATTCTTTAAATAATTTCTTAGAATTAGACTCTTGAAAGGCATACATAAAATCATCTATGAGCTATTCAAAATAATGGATATAAGCATATGATAATGTATTACACCATGAATTTGCATGACCTTAAAAGGTAAGAGTGAAAAGTTGGAAAATGGAACTATCATTATGAACATCATTAGAGATACAAATATTGATAAATTGAAGGATATGATCAAATGCAAAGATTTCTCCTTCACCATTAAAATTATTCTTTGACAAGAGATTGAATAAATTCCCAGGGATTGAAATATTTACCTTTTCAGAAAGGATCTATTTCAAGATCAAATATTTAAAGCCAGATTCCACAAGGTCATCTTGTCATCTGCCCTCTTTCTAGCGCCAAATCTGTTGATGGGTCAAATTTTTTGAAGAATGTAAATAATGTCGGTTTTCATAATTGTGTTTGTCGAAATAAATTTTATTATTAAAGAAAATGACTTATTAAAGCATGGGTTTCTTGCTTAGTTCAATTAGTTTTAGGTCTAAGCTGCCATTAAAGGCTTATAGGTCTTGTATTGAGTCAATAGAGTCATTATCATTTTTATTGGACCCTCATTGGGATTTTGTAACATATAAAATGAATTATTTTTTAGTCAAAAGGGTCATTTTTCATCTCCATACCAAATTGGCCCTGTCCTCATGAAGTCGACCTAGATTAAGGCTATTTGACCCAACAAAAATTCTATATATAGAGAGACAACTTGACCTATTTGGATTACTCACTAATCAAGTTCGATAGACAAGAGAAAGAAGCATGAAAGAAGAGTGAAGTAGCTGGAGAAAGAAGGAATAAGTTTAGAAGACCTAAATTGAGTTCTTGGGAAATCTATCTCTCTCACGTGTGAAGTTTCTAGGTTGTAGCTGGGGCTGAAATTTTGAATCTACTGCAAGTCTGAAATTCTGTTGCTAGGGGTTGAAAATATGTTGCTAGGTGCTGAAATTATGAATTAAAGCTGCAACTGGGAAGCTAACACTTGAAGATTTTGGCAGGGGACATTTACAAGGACGAAGGGATGACTTGCTGATTAGAGGAGGTATTTTTCTAGGTCTAAAGGGTCTTGGATTGTATCATCTTGATTTGTATCTACTAGTGGAATGGTTGGACTAGGTTTTCCCCTTGGAGGGATTTTTCCCTTGATGAGTGCATACATCTTGTGTCTCTTGTTATTGAAATCTTCATATACATTTTATTTGGTAATTTCTGAATGAAATATAAACTAATAAAGAAGTAAAAATATCCAACTTAAATCACAAGTAATTATCAAGAAAGGGGAATCAAACCCTAAGCATTTATTTCTCAACATGGTATTAGAGCTAAGGTGAAAGAAGGGCTAGTTGAATATCACTTTTTTGGCTATCATTTTAAGAAAGGAAAAGTAATATTGGAAGGAAAGGTTACTCCCTAAATGGAAATTTACTTGAATATGGAATTCAATATCGTAAGAATTGCAGGAAGTTGGATTAGAAGGATCACCTATAATCTATCTAGGAGAGTCAAGAGTGAAGGATTCTTGGTTGCACTTACAGGAACACTTGATGGTGAAAAATGATGGATCATTGATAGTGGATCCTCAAGAAGTATGATGGGGGAAAGTGTAAAACTTATTATTCTATCAAGGGAACCATAATCACATTTAGTGGACCTAGGAGACAACAACAACTATGCAGTTTAGGGCCTTGGATCTACACCATTGAATCTGGAAAGTGGAGCAAAGCTACACCTCAACAACATCCTTATGTCCCAGTTTTGAAAAATTATTTAATTTCCATTTATTTCTTAGAAGATAAATGAGATAGGGTTTCTTTTGTAAATGGAAAAGTTTTGGTTTGGGGAAGGGATTCAAGTATTGAAAAGGAAAAAGTTATTCGAGTTCGTGAAGCAAGACTATATAGAGTTATAACACCATCTCATAAATCCGTCATTCATATGGAAATCAATTTGTTAATGGTATTGGATACCTCCAACAAACAAGGGGTCTCCCCGATGTGAAGTCCCAGTTAGACATCACACCATTTAGAGTAGGAGTCCCATCCAGAGTATCAACCGAACCACTGTAACTATAAGGTTTTCCTTAGTTTCAATGATTAAAATAATATATTATATGCATAACCCTTGAACAAGCAAGTTGACATTGTGAAACACTAATTATAATGTGTAAAGGGATAATTTCACGAGGGGGGGGAGGAAAAAGTGAGCCCCTAGAAGGAAGTAATAGTACTAACCTAAAAGAGACACATGGAAAAAGAGATATTCGTTAGTTATATAGCGAAATAGTTCACATAGACACAAAAATCATTAAATCACATACCACACACCTTCAATAAGATAAGCACCAAGGCCACCAAAATAGTTCAATTTCCTTAGTACATACAAATGAAACATATATATCAAACATCTAAAGAAAAGTCCTAAGACATTCACCGTACATGCATGAAAATGTGTTGGTTCATCAAGCTTAAATTATAAGGTGAAAGATCCAAGTACACATTTATGATGATGAGGCGCTAGTTCTAGTAATGCAACATTAAGTCACTTCTTACTTCTTCAAATAATATTTTTCTCTCCTATTCCAAGTAGAGAAGCCAAGATTAGCTCTCCTAAGATTAAGCCTCCAAAAGCCTTTTGCTTGAGTTATGAGGTTGCTTTTATAACAAGAGGAGTCACCTTTCCTCTCCCCTTGACTCTTGGACTACCCTCATGACTCTTGGACTTATAATATTTCCTTTGGAATTTTAAACAACTATTGAACTTCGACACACATTGAATATTATGATGACACTTATATAAATTAAAACTTGACAATGATGACATGGAATTCATTATGAGGTGGCAATTCCAAATTGTCTTCCATGTTGCTTAATCTTGCATTATTGATGGTAGATCTGAACTATGCTTCATCTTCATGAAAGACCCACTTTGTTGCTTATCTTCACCCTCCAAAGGGTCTTGGATGAGATTTTGAGTCCTTTGAGTCATCATGTAGTGTCTTATTTCTATCTTAGTCTAAGCTCGAGGCTTTAAGGTGCGATTTTTCACTCAAGAAAGAGAGAGAGAGACCTCAAGGGTGTAGGGTGCAAGTCCAAAGCACAAGGGAAGTCATTCATGAGTTTGGGGTGTTCTCATGCACTCAAAGGGACTAAAGAGGATGCAGGGGCGCACAATGAAGGAATTAAGGTGTCGGACTTCAAGCCTTCCTAGTGCACTAGTTCTCTCAAGAAGAACTAGGAGGGCACAAGGTGCACAATCAAAGCACGAAGGAGAAATCATTAATTGGTTTAGGATGTGCTCATGCACTCAAGGATGGCACAATTCTTCAAGTCGAAGGAATGCGCTCAAATGAAGGCTTCAAGATTCATGATTGTGCCATGTTCTCCAAGGGAAGAGGGAAGGATGAAAGCTTCGGCTTCAATATTGCACCATGTGCTCATGCTTCAAGATTGTTCCATGTGGTTTTTAAGATACATAAAGTCCTTAGTTTCCGAAGTGCGCCTCGTTTTTCCAAAGTGTGCTTCGTTTTTCCGAAGTGTGCTTCATTGTTCCTAAGTGTGCTTCTTTATTATAAAGTGCATTTTGTTGTTCTAAAGTGCGCTTCATTGTTCTAAAGTGCACTTCTTTGTTCTGAAGTGCACTTTGATCTTTTGAAGTGTGCTTCATTGTTTTGAAGTGCGCTTTTGAAGGGAGAGAAGGTACTTGTCCTTCCTAAGTGCACTAAAATGGTACTTATTCTTTTGAAGTGTGATTTTTCACGGAGTGTTTGAAGTGTGCTAAGGTATGGAATGGCACAATTATCTCAATAGTTATTTCTTGTTCATCTGGAATTCACTTTTTATCGAGGGAGGAAAAAAAAGGCTAGATCAGTTATCCTAGGAAGTAATAATGTACTGTGAAAGGGAGGAAACATTAGAACTTAGTGCACAATTATGGGAGTAAAAGATACATAAATGAGGCTCATTAATAAGCTACACTCATCACCTAGTAAGAGGGCTAATGCATTTACAACTTTCACTGAGAAGGAAAACCAAGAAGATATCCCAAAATGGCTAAGTCTGGGACCAAAAGAGTAGGAGAAATAAATGTATCCTAACATGACTGAGACATGAAACACACACATAAATTCCATCAATACAAGCTAATGGAATTCATAGGACTCATGAACCATAGTCACACTTTAAAAAAACATCAAAGTGACACCTATTTCTAAGTGAAATATAATTGAAATGACACATTACAAAAATTAGAACACAAGTTACGACAAAAATGGCAATTGAGACCAAAAGGCGTGATAAGATGTATGAATGTGTTTGATGAATATTACAATTATTTTTAAGACCATATCATGTGGAATAGTGTGCAAGAACTAACCTTGGTTATGTGAAAAGGTGTGACACATGCAGGAGAGAAAACAACAAATGAGAAACCTACAACAAGCAGAAAACATGAAGTCGACACTTTCAAAATGCAAACGACCTTGAAAGAGACACATGCCAAAGTGAATATAACATGAAAATGGCACTTATTAAAGTGAAAGTGAGAAAAAGTGTAAGACACGAAAGAAAAAGTGACACTTGTGAAAGTGAAGGTGCACAAAAGCGACAATTGAGAAGACTCACTGAAATAGACTTATAATTGCAATAAAAGTGAGGGAGAATGTCAATGAAAGTGAAAACTGAATATAAACATGAGATGAACATTTCATCTATGCCATCTTGATGTGTAATTCTATGCCTATTCGAGCTTGCGTATAGGAAGTGTGTTTATTCATTATAGACTGGGCATGCGTGAGAAAGTGACTTGACAATTAAAATTTCGAGAAGAAGACCTCAATTATTTACAAAACATCAATAGACCATGAGGTAACCATAGAGAAACAAATTGTGAGATCCTCAGTAGGCTCCAAACTTCAAGTGTGGGAAATTTTTTGGAGGGTGTTGATTGCGACGTCAATATTTGTCGACACATGGGTAGAACTCCAAATTCTCTATTTGGGTCTAATTCTCTAAGCACAAGGTCTCATTCCTTCATGAATTATTGATTCATCTTGTAGATTACCTTAGCTTTCTTGCTTAGCCTCGTTACAGATATAGTACCCTCCATCCCCTTAATCGGTTAAACACATATCAAGGCTTACCAAATCCCAATTGTTTCAATCTAGGAAAGGGTAATATATAACCATGAGTTTAAGATAATAAGAGTATGAGTTTTCATCTCTAGTGTTTCTCTGCTACTAGATGAGTCTGAACAATACCTCGATGAAGTTACTTGTTTCACCTCCCTGCACAGGAAACCTTTCTCTTCTTTCACCCTTTATTTATTTTACTTACATAATTTTTCTTAGGAACTTATTTATTTCACGGGTTGAAGAGGGATCTCGACTTATTGAAAGCATGAGATATTTTTCCTTCAGAGAAGGTAATATAGAGCTTTGATATTGGTTTGCTCGCTAATTTATTTTCCCCTTAACCTTATCTACTCGATTGGACCTTGCCATAAAAATAAAAACTGTGGAGATTCCAAATTCCCTAACTCAAAATTCACACCACAGAAACCTCCAAACTATATATTTACTCACAATACCAAGTTTAGGAAAGAGGATCCTATAATATATATATGATTTATAGTTCAGTCAAAGTCTTTTCATTCAAGTGAATCATTTTTCCATTGAGACCTCATTGAATTTAAATATATGTAAACCCAGATAGAGAAAAAGTAACAAATTAGCCAAGCATTATTCGTCATTGCAGTTGCACTTTTCAAGTTTTTCCACATTGTATTTTGATCCAAACAATATTATCTTTAATGCAAATTATTATTAAGAAAACATGAAAGAAAATACATAACAAAATAAAAGTAGAAACGAGAGACAACACAAATGGAGATTGAACCCAAGAGAATCATGTAAGACAAAAGTATGAAAATAGAATAGATGAAAAGACTAGATGGAGAGCAGGAAAGAAGGTGGATGCAATTCAAAGGAAACTAAATGCAATTAAGCCTACTCCTATCCTAACCAACTAGAATTTTAGGGCTAAGTGTAATGATATTTCCAATTTATCCATCTTCGTTCCCGATATGCAACAACAAAGATATGAGCAATTAAAATAAATATAAAACAATGTGCAATAGAAGAGATAAGAACTTTGAAAACTTGCACAACTAACTGAGGTTCTGGATTATTACCAAAAGGATGTGCCATATCGAATGGTTCGAGCCAATTTCAAACTTTATCTTGTTTTTTGAAATTTCAATTACACAAACCTTGAGGGTTTCTTGTGAATACACATTCATATATGCTTTCATTTCTTGCAAACACTAAGAAATATCGAAACTTTTTATTTGCAACAGAGATTTCCAGGTAAAATTGATCTAACCATTCAACAGTTGGATCTTGATATTCATAACAACCACTTTGAAGACCCTGAGACGGATGAGAAGGTAAATTCTTACTTAAAACATTCAAATAATGAAGATAATATCCGGTATAATGATCAAATTGGTCGATTAACATATAATGTTCTTGAGCCTATATCATTTTCTTTTGTATCAAATTACATGCAAATTCAACAATAAAAATCTTACGGAATTCAAAACAATTGTTGACATTATAGAACCAGAAAACCAATCAGGATACTGAGTTGAAAAAATATAAGAAATATGTGTAAAATCAAACCCAATACTGACACAAGAGTTTTGGTCGGATGAATGATTGAAGAAATTTAAATTATTCCAGAAGAGAAAATGTGCCATGGAGATTATTATTTTCATGATATTCAAAAAAGATATAATAAGATGATCAATTTCAGAAAAGTTTAACAAAGAAAAATCTTTCAAACCAAAATTAAATTTATCTCAATCATCGAAATGATAGGCCTTGAAATCACAAGAATCCGTGAAAGATGTGCTCTCCAACCCTCGGTCTAGCTCAAGTGGTTGACATGAAAAGGAAATAACCAAAAAAGAATATTTCATCTCATAGGGAATTTTATCTTGAAAATCGGTCTAAAAATGATGGGAGTCCTTTAAGAATGAAATCACCTTCAGTGGATGAATTCTAAATAAAGAATTATGCATGAAATTTTGGATCCAGTTTAGTTTAGAGATCTCAATAAGATTGCTAGAACCTAACATAACCATCAACAATAGTCGAAGTGCCTCAACTTCCTAACATGTAAAACTTTCTGATGGTGGATCATCAAATTTGGGTGTCTTAGAAACATCAACATGTAGACATGCACCACTATCATATGATGTATTAATGAAAACACTATCAATGCCACTGGTTGGATCAGTTTTAATATTAATGACATCATATTCTTGTCAGATAGAGAATTGAAATACATCAATCCTTTGATAATTAATGGTTGGAACATCTTCCTCCTAACTTACGAAAGATTTAAAATTGAATAGACCATGAATAATAGATTCAAACTCTTCATCCTCTAATTTCATTATCACACCATATTATACCTGATTGCAACCATGATCATCTGGATAATTATCAAAAGGATTTAGGGGGAGTTGTTGGTGTGACAAACTTATCAAACATATTTGAGTATAATGAATAGTGTGCTATAAGTGAATAAGGATTGAAAGGATCACGAGGATGGTCCGCAGTTGTACTTAAATCGTATGGAACTTGAAAGAACAACATATCAACATCATTGTCATCGGTATAATGGTCAAAGATAGGCATACCCATATGACACTTAGATTGACCAGGATCTTCAAAGACTCAAGAAAATCACAAATCACCACTTCAGATTGGTCATCCAAAGATGTATGAATTAAAGTAAATTCAGGATCATTCTGAATTGAAAGAGCAACCCAATTCACAAATGGATATTATAAAATGTGAGAAGCAGATTCCGAAATGATATATTGCAAACAAAATCCATTAAAAGAGAATATATCATCCAATATACTTTAATGTTCACCACCATATGTATTGATGGAAACACATATGCCACAGTGATGGTTATCCAAAGTCTCAACTTGGATGCGAGGTTCAAAGTCATTCGACAAGTTATCAAGAGTAAAAGATCAAAGATCAACCAGAAAGGAAAGATTATCATCTTGAAAGTGGGAGGAAAGATAAGACATACCTTCAACACTTTGATCCTCTACATGTGAAATACAACTACCTTTTTCTTGGTTTCCACTTGAAACAAAAGGTTGAGCATCATTATGAGTTGAAGTAGGTGAAACAAGAAGTTCATGAGATGAGGAATAATGAAACATAGGTGGTAGAGGTTGAATTTTGCTGGAAATTAAATAAAATTCAAGAATTTAATTATGCATATTGATGTGACATTGGATACTTATAGGACCAACATTCACCTCATAATGTTTGTAGTCATTAAACCATTCCAAGCTATCCCCCACAGGATTTGAAGCATGAGAAGGGGATGAAAGTGGAGAAAACAAATCAAAAACTTGATTTTAAATTTCCCCAACTATAACATCATCACCAGGGGGCACCCAAATTGGCACTGGAAAAGAAGGGGGACAAGGAACAAAAGGAACAATAGGTTCATCCTCGGAATATTGAGGTATGACATGGTTTGCAAAAGTTGGGGAGAGAAAATTATCCAGGAGCTCAGATTCAAAAGGTCTCAAAGAGAGTAGAATCAAATTCTGATTTTTTTCCATAATGAAATATGAATCAATAACTCCCTCGGGAAATTGACAGCAAAGGCGAAGAATCCAATTAATAAATTCCTCTATAGATTCACTAGGTTCCATTCTAAGCAAATAAATTCTATCACATACATATTGATAATCATACCTATCAAATAAGTTGCTCCTTATTAAGTTTCTCGAGTGAATGGATAGAAGCAACATGTAACGTATGACACCATTTCTTAACTCGACCTTCAAATTTGAGGGTGAAAAATATTGTCATGAAATATTTACAATGAATTCTTTTAGAGAGATAAACATGCATAATATTAAAGAAGTGTTTGAGGACATTTAGTTCACTCTCGCCATCAAACTTGAATTGAGACAAGTCATTAATGATTTATGCAGGGATGGTAAAATAAATATCCTTAGAAAAAAATCTCGAGATTATGATTTGGGAAAGATCCATTTAATATAAGATATTCAAAATAGACTCAATGGGCACCACTTGTCATCTGGCCCTCCTTCTAGCGCCAAAATGTTGACGGTGCTGCATACCACAAACATACAAGGGGTCTCCCCGATGTGAAGTCCCAATTAGACCTCACACCATTTGGAGTAGGATCCCCGTCAGAAGTATTGGCCCAACCACCATGACTGTAAGGTTCACCTTGGTTTCAATGAATACCATAAGAGATTATATACATAACCCTTGAATAAGAAAGTAAGTTGAAATTGTGAAACATCAATTGTAATGTGTAAAAGGTCACTTTCACGAGGGGGGGAAAGAAAAAAGTCAACCCTTAGAAGGAAGTAATAGTAATAACATAAAAGACACACATTAAAAAGAAAAAATTCGTTATTTATATATCGAAATACTTCACGTAGACACAATGTTCATTAAATCACATAAAACACACCTTCAACAAGATAAGCACCAAGGCCACCGAAATAGTTCAATTTCCTTAGTACATATGAAAGAAACATATATATAAAAAAATATAAAGAGATGAAAATACATGCATGTAAATGTGTTGGCTAATATAGCTTCAATTATAAGGTGAATAATCCAAGTACATAGTTACAATGATGAGGCACTAGTTCTAGTAGTGGAAAATTAAGTCACTTCTTGCTTCTCCAAAGAATATTTTTCTCTCCTATGCCAAGTACATAAACCAAGAATAAATATCCAAATATTAATCCTCCAAACTACTTTTTCATGAGTTATGAGGTTGCTTTTATAACAAGAGGAGTGACCTTTCCTCTCCCCTTGACTCTTGGACTGTCCTCATGACTCTTGGACTTCTAATGTGTCCTTTGGACTTCTAAATAGGTCTTGGACTTATAAATGACCTTTGGACTTGTAAACAGGTCTTGGACTTATACATGACCTTTGGAATTCTCTATGTGACATTTGGACTCATATACAAATATTTTTTCCATATATGACTGTGTGACTCTTCATGTTCCACATATGACTCTTGGAATTCCACACATTACATTTTGTACTTTTCTTGAGAATACATAATTAAATTCCACATGATGATGTGGCATGAAACATGGACACACATTGACTAATATGATGACACTTGTACAAGTTACAACTTGACAATGCTGACATTGACTTCACAATGAGGTGGTAATTCCGATATGTCTTCCATGCTACTTTATCTTGCATTCTTGATGGTAGATGTGATTGATGCTTCATATTCCTGAAAGATCCACTTTATTTCTTATATTCACCCTCCAAAGGGTCTTGGATGAGCTTTGGAGTCATCTGATTCATCATGCAATGTCTTCTTTATGTCTTGGTCCAAGCTCGATGCTTCAAGATGCACTTGTGCACTCAACCAAGAGAGAGATAGAGCTCAAGGGTACATGGAATAGGTCCAAAGCACAAGGGAAGTTATTCATGGGTTTGGGGTGTGCTCATGCACTCAAAAGGACTAAGGAGGGTACAAGGGCGCACAAAAAAGGAACGAAGGGGTTAGCTTCAAGCCTTCCCAGTGCGCTAGTGTGCTGAAGAGGAAACATGAGTGCACAAGGCACACAGTCGAAGCAAAAAGGAGAAATAATTCGTTGGTTTAGGATGCACTCATGTGCTCAGAGTCGAAGGAGTGCACAAAAATGAAGATTTCGGGCTTCATGACTGTGCCATGTATTATAAGGGAAGAGGGAAGGATGATGGCTTAAACTTCAAGATTATGCCATGCAATCATGCTTTAAGACTGCACCATGTGATTTTTAAGAGACAAAATGTCCTTGATTTTCGGAAGTACACCTTATTTTTCTAAAGTGCACTTCATTGTTATGAAGTGTGCTTCATTATTCTGAAGTGCACTTTTTTTTTTGAAGTGCACTTCACTATTCCGAAGTGCATTTAGTTTTTCTAGAAGTGAAATTTGTTGTTCCAAAGTGCACTTCATTGTTCTAAAGTGTGCTGCTTTTTTTTTGAAGTGCACTTTGTTGAAAAGTCAACAAGAAATGTGTGTCTAATTTAATTTTTCCTTAATTAAATTGGTCAATAAATTGTAATATTATCTCATAATCACTTGTAATAGTTAATTGAGTGTGATAGATTCAGTTAGATCTTGTAATTCGAGTTGAGGGTGGTTGGTGAGGCATGTAGAGTGATTCTATTTGTTGTAGAGTCCAAGTTGCGGTTAGTGTATTAGTTTAATGCATGAGAAATCAGTTAACTCAATTAAGTGAGTTAAAGTCAGTCTAACTAGTTGTAACTGATTGTTGTACTAGTGAGAGGTCAAGTGAATTAAATCAGATTTAATTCACATGCAGTGATATGTCAAGTGACTGATGATTTACTATTAATAGCTACATGCATGTCAATTCCGATGAATACCTAGTTGAGACAGAGGTTAAAGGGATGCTATCTATCAGTTGTATTATTAGAAAATTGCTAGCATGAAATTAGACAACCATAGGATTTACCATGATGTATTGTGCAGTTTGGAAGGTTGAATTTCCTAATTAATAGGGATCAATTGTTCTTAGAATTGCGTAAGAAAGGCATGCTGAGCAGAGGCATGAAATTGGCTAAGTGTTGGTCGATTTTGTTCGAATCAATGTGAGACAGTTGGTAGAGTGTAGCAGAATCTTGTGAGAAGAGTGAATTGTATTGTTTCATGATTTATTATACAATAAATATAGAGGGGTTTTGAGCAGCAAGATTTCCCTAGGAAAAATAGCTGTGTTGTGCGATTGATTTTCTTCTTTCTCTTAGTTGGTGTGATTGTGCGATCGTGTTTATTTTCTGCAAATATTGTAGAAGGATTCAGTATCTTGTTTTAGTATATTACATGATCAGATTGAATCCATTTTTGTAATTTCTACATGGTATCAGAGTGCCAAAAATCACTTTAATGGAGAAGAAATTGAGTTTGTGCTGAACAACATTTGAATTTGCAAAAATATTCTTTGGTGCGATAGGCAGTTCAAGGTGGATTTCAATGGATTAAGACTGGAATATGCACTCGAGGGAAGTTATAATTATATTGCATGGAAATATAGAATGGAGGCAGTTCTAGAGAACAAAGGGTTGAAAGAATTTATCGACACTGATATTCCAAGGCCCACAGCAGCAGACACTGCTCTTATTGATACTTGGCAAAAGAAGGTTGCAAAGGCGAGGAGGACCTTATTAGAGGGAGTTCGAGATCACATTGTCTTGAGTCTCCATGGAAAGGCGACTCCATATGCAATGTGGAAGGCCTTGAAAGATCTTTTTCAGAACAACAGTGACCACAAAAAATTTTCACTCAGGAAAATAAAAATGGAGAAAGGCGACACTATTCCGAAATACTTGACCAAGTTCATCCAATGTCGAGATGAGATTGGAAGTGTCGGGATTACTTTAGCGGATGATGACTTGGTGAGCCTATCACTTCTAGGCCTTCCCAAGAGATGGCATATTTATCAAGACTCTGTCAATGGGAGGGAGAAGCTACCATATTGGGAGTGAATTTGGTCAGATTTGGTACAAGAAGAATTCAGGCAGAATACTAGGGATGGATCCTCATCCAAGATAGATGATGAGGAAAATTGCGCCTTGTATGGTAAGGCAAAGAAGGGGAAGGGAAAGAAATCCTATTCCAAATCTGAGACCGGAAAAAAAGTCAAGAAGCGTGACATGTCTAGAGTGAAATGTTTTCACTGTCACGAGCATGGACATTATGCCATTGATTGTCCACAAAAAAAGAATAATAACAAGAAGGCTTTAAGATCTGCAGTGGGTGATGCTTTGGCTTCATACTTCGAGTTGGACTTCTCACTCATCGCATGCATGGTGTCTAGTGCGATGGGATCAATGTGGTACTTGGATAGTGGTGCATCTTTCCACATGATGGGAGACAAATAACTCTTTAATAGCTTGTAGGAGAAGGATCTTCAGATGCACATCGAGATGGGTGATGACGGGAGGTATAGTGCTACTAGGATTGGTACAGTTACTTTCTAGAGATAGTCAGGTTAAGATTTCTTATTAAAAGATGTCATGCATGTACCAGGATTGAAAAATAATTCAGTTTCAGTTGCTATGTTGGAGGATAGAAGATATGATGTGGTTTTTAGTGAAGGGAAATAATTCCTTCGTCACAAAGCCACAGGAAATGTTAAGAAGATTTGGGTTCGTGTGAAGAACCTCTACAAACTCGATGTTGATGGCTGGGCATCATTGATGAGTAAAGAAGACAAAGTGGTGAGCTAGGATGAGGGTGAGTTATGGCACATGAGATTGGGCCATCTATACCACAGTGCTTTGAAGGTCATGAAACAGATTTCTACAGGGCTCCCAAAGGGTACTATTGCACAAATAGACACATGCAAGGGATGTACCATGGGGAAGTATACAAAGGCCACTTTTCACGAGAAGGAGAGCCGAGCAGCAGAAATCATTGAGAGAGTTCAGTCAGATGTGTGTGGACCATTCTCTAGAGCTTCTACAACAAAGAACATGTATTATTTGATTCTTGATGATGATTTTTCTAGAAATTTTTGGATCTACTTCATGCAGAAGAAATATCAGACGTTCTCAAAATTTTGTGAGTTCAAAGCACTGGTTGAGAAAGATACAGGGAAGCATGTGAAGGCTCTAAGGAGCAACAATGGTGGTGATTATACCTCAAATGAATTCAATAACTTCCGTAGAAAAGAATGAATTTAGAGAGAGTTGATTCCACCTCATAACCCACAACAGAATGGGGTTGCAGAAAGAAAGAACAGAACAATTTTGGGTGCGGAAAGAGATATGTTAAATGATCAAGGCCTACTATTACATCTGTGGGCAGAGGCATGCAACACAATGGTATTTGTGCATAACTGTAGTCCTCTTCGGATACTTGGCATGAGTACACCAGAGGATGCTTTTTCTGGTAAGAAACCTGATGTTTCATATTTTAAAAGTTTTGGCTCATCTGTCTATTTCGATGTGACCAAAGATTCGAGAAAGAAGCTAGAAAAAACATCATAGATTGGGATATTTGTGGGGTACTGTTACACAACATTTTGTCACCGTCCCTGCATTCCCCATCCCACACATTAGAGGACCATTTCTGTGACTTATATGTAGTGTCATGCCTTGCAAAAAGTCTCATTGCATCCCTTGCCATGAAGAAAAAATTTCCTCTATTGACTATTCCTGGAACAAACCATCAAAAACACATGATTTTGGGTTGGCGTTGGTAGGCAGTTATGGCCTCACGTCGATAAAGGAAATTAACACTGAACCCTACGCCCATTGGTGCTCTGTCTTAGTGGACTGCCCGCGTTGAGATTTTTTTGGAAAGTTTTTTAAATATAGGAGCGAAGTTTCCATTGCTAACCACTTCGTGAGTGAGTCAGCATGGGTGGTTTGAATGAATAACATTGAGCACCCTCCTTTGGCTTCTTGTTCCCTACTTTTGGGCAAACCTCCCAAAGGATAAGGCCTCCCTTCCACCATTTGAGGGATCCCAACCTCCTCCTTTCCTTCTATAAATACATCTCTCTCACATAGATGCAACTAGCTGAATGGTTTGGATAGCTGAAAATTTTGGAGAAAGTTGAAATAGTCTGATATAGCTGGTGTGAGATAGAGCGCAGAGAGAGACCCATGTCAAGAGAGAGCTTAGGCTTATTACCTCGCCACATCCAAATTCATCGAGGAATGCTCGAGACCCATTTTGACTGGACCCACTGAAGGAGGCTGTGATGTCAAGGCTCATTTGGTTGTAATCTCTTTATTTCTCTTAATATATACATGACTGATGTTTTGGTTCTCGTCTTGTGTTGATGTGATTGATCTTACACAATACGTTTAATTCTACTTGACCAGTTAGATATTTATGAATGCAAACATTGTCTCGTATGCTGCTTTCGTTCTCTGATATTTGTGCAGGCACCTGAATACCATAGCTGAAAGACCGTGATGTTTCGAGATGAAGATCAGGAGACCACCGCCATAGCTATGACAATTTCATTGGATCAAAGGTAGGACAATCTATCCCAACTTAGTTTCATTCATTAACTAGGAATCAATGCATTAGAATGTCCTCTTACTGCTAGACCCACCCTAGGGCTAGAGGGATCGCCTCTGTCCGTAGAGGGGATATACCTACACAACAGGTACACTGATACTCCCCACAACTATTAGGTGTATTTTCCAAACAACAGGATGACAATTGTTAGATGGGATGTAAAATTTGATGAGGAGAAAGTCATGTGATTGCCCGTTGAGAGGGAGCTTTATTTGCATGCAGATAAGGATCTCTTGGATCCAAAGGATAAACCTTAAGATGTGGATTAGCCACATGAGGAGGATCATGGAGTGATAGAAACTACTCGTGCAAAGCCATCCACCAGACATGGTAGAAGGCGCACCACAGAGGCTAACAGATTGAGACTTGATGCGACAGAACATGTAGGAGCACCTGCATCATAGTGCAGACATAGACAACCACCATAAATTTATACTAGATACATGGCTCTTATGAGCAAGTTTATTGTGACAGAACTATCCTCTTTTGAGTAAGTAGTGCAACAACCAACTTGGGTTGACGCCATGGTTGAGGAGTATGACTCCATCGTCAGGAAAAGTGCATGGGAAGTTGTCCCAAGACCAGTAGAGAAGTCAATGGTTGTATCTAGATGGATCTATAAGGTGAAGCATGCAACAGGTGGGAGTGTGGAGAAGTACAAGGCTAGATTTGTAGCTCGAGGATTCCCACAGGTTGAAGGGACTGACTATGAGGATACTTTTGCGCAAGTTGCAGAATACTCATTGATTAGATCTATCCTTGCACTTTCAGTGCAGATGGGTTAGCAGATACATCAGATGGATGTGAAGAATGCATTTCTCAACGGATTTATTGAGGAAGAAGTGTACATTGAGTAGCCGAAAGGTTTTGAAACCTTTGATAGGGAGTCACATGTGTGCAGACTCAAGAGAGCACTGTATGGGCTGAAGCAAGCACCTCGTGCTTAATACAATAGGATTGACAACTATTTCACCGGGTTGGGCTTCACGAAGAGTGAAGAGGGTGAAGCAGATGCGAACTTGTACCAGATTCTGGTTGATGGTAAGATTCTGATTATTTTACTTTATGTAGATGATCTTATTCTGACAGGTGATGAGAAACTCATAACTTCTTGCAAAGAGGATCTTGCAAGAGAGTTTGAGATGAAGGACATGGGACTCCTTCACTATTTCCTTGGTTTAGAGATATGACAGTGAGATGGGGAGCTATTTTTTTCTCAAGGCAAGTGTGCCAAAGAGATTCTGAGGAAGTTCCACATGGAGAGATGTAAACCCATGGAGACTCCTCTTATAGGAAGCTGGAGGAAGGAGGATGGTACTTTAGGTGAGGTAGTGGACGCTACAGTTTACAGGAAACTTGTGGGTTCATTCATGTACTTAATGAACACATGACTAGAGATATGCTATGCAATTAACCAGCTTATTCAAGCTATGGTTAAGTCGACCAAGCTCTTTTGGAAGGCAGGGAAGCATGCCTTGAGATATCTTAGGGGCACTATAGAGTATAGATTATGGTACAGACGGACATAGGGAGTGAAGCTTCAAGGCTTCACTGATGTAGATTGGAAGGCAGTCCATCAGATAGGAATAGCACATCAGGAGGGATCTTCAACATAGGATTGACAACCGTTTTTCGGTATAGTAGGAAGCATAGATCAGTTGCACTTAGTTCAACTGAGGCAGAGTAAATGACATCTAGTGAGGCGACATGTGAGGCCATATAGATGAGGAAGATACTTGTTGGTTTGTTCAGTCATTAGATGTGTTGATCATGTCAACATTCTGTTAAATTCCATTAAATTCTGACAAACAATCCCCTTTAAACCCCCTCTGTTTGGCCTAAAAAAAAAATCGTTTTTCCGCCTATCGTTCCCCTTTTCTAAACTCAAAATGGCATTAAAAAGGGCAAAAACCCACACTTGAAAATATATATGGTCTGGCACCTTTTGGCCCTAGCTCCTCAGTCTTTTTCTCCACATAACCTGGGTGTTAGACCAAGCCACAGCTCGAAAGGCGCTTATCAAATGAATATCGGGCGCGTTCATAACCGTCGATCTGTACAGATTGGACGGCGTTCATTCATCTCTGTCGCGCCCATAGCCTACCTGCCTACCGTCTGATCAAACCGTAAAATCAACGGCCTGGAGTCTATCTGTCCCGATGGTCCCTGCCCCGCGTCCACTGTTCAAAACTGCCCAGTATCTATCGCACTGCCTTTCGTAGGTGGGCGGTATTTATCAATTCAGATCGATTCCATACATCGCGCGACACGTGGCTCCGTCACTATTCCAAAACTGCTACCTCATCACGCGTTATCGTTCGACTGAGGATACGAAGCGATATGCATTATAGCCGTCCGATCTGGGGGTCTCAATCCAACGATCATCGCACTACGGAGATGCACAGGTGTTAATCCAAGTGTACAGTGCCCCTGGCCCACTGCCCATCGCCTCCGATGCATTCACAGTCGTCGATCTCCTGCTGAGATCAGACGGTCCGGATTTGATCGCCCTCGCCTTAACCCGGTCTTCCTCCACGTCACTGTCCCACGTGTTTATCGCATTTTTCCTCCGCCATTTATATATTCCATTCATATGTCATATTTTAATGTTTTACATTATAACTTTGGCCAGTCCATCCACCATTGTTCCACTGCATTTTTCATCGCCACCCCTCATACTTCCACCATTTCATCATGCCACGTTGCTACACATTCATCCCTACTGCATCGCTGTCCCCATGCATTTGTTTTCTTGACTAATTTGCGGGTTTTGCAGGTTTACAACGGCGTAAAACTATCATGATTCACAGTCTCTATTACTATGATAGAGAGCACGTCAAAGGACCATTTTTCAGAGCTGAATTATGAAGAAATGCCTGGGAAGGTATGCCGACAAGACCGCCATTAAAAAAGAAGCAGGGTTAAAATCTATCAAACCCTCCAGAGTCATTCAAAGCATAGATTGTGCAGATGGAGACATTAATGGAGCGGCAAAGAAATATCAGTGAATGACCGAGGAATTCAACGATCAGCATTGAAGAAAGCAGGCAGCAGAGTACATACAGCGCTACAGAGTCATTCAACAGTATGGGCATGCACGTTTCAGCCATCCTACCTTTATGAAGCAAATTAAATATTCATCACCTACTCCCTTTTCGAGCTTTCTTTTTCTTCTATAAAGCTCCCGAAGAACAGATGATTTAGGGTTCCATATTTTATGAGAAAATTATGTAGTGAAAGGCTTTTTGTCTACATTTTGTAGAACTCTAGTATGAAGGCTCAGAGCCCATAGGGTCTCAGTGAGGAGGAGTTCCATCTGTTAAAGAGGATTCTGGTCTTAGGTATTTCACAGTGTGTAACTTTCTCTCTTATGTGTTATTTTAATATATCATTTCATTTCATCCATCTTTCCTGTATCATGTTTTGGAATGCGAGTGGCTCACTGATTTTTGGTATGGATTTATCCTAGTTGATACCCATGCTCGAATTAGTCAAGCACTTTAAATATGGCTCATGCATGATATTCTGTTCCACTATTCATCTAAACCGTATTTCTGCTATATTAGTTTCTTTGGGAGGGTGTTTTTAAAACGCTATTGTCATGTATGGATTCTTAGATTGGTAAGCCCATGCATGGTGGTATTTTGTATCTGGATATCAGCTCAATGTTAACTAATATCTCCTCAATATTTCATTCACTACATACACCTTCTGATAATTTATTTATGTGAGGTATTTCTGAATTGGCCCTCTTTGCAGTAAGCTGTCTCTGAATTGTCTGTTGCTTTTATATTGGAGTTTTTGCATATTACCTTTGTAGTATTCCTTCCTCTGCGTCAGTTTCTGAAGGTCTTGGTCCCATTCAGATTAATATTCCTTGTTTTACAAGAGATAGCATGAGAGCTTTTTATTGATAACTTCATCTGTTATACCATATGCTCCTTGCTATATAAGATGTCCTAGGCACTGGTCTATCACAACTCTAGGCTGTTTCTAGGAGCGACAACATCTTTTTGGCACCGTTGCCAGGGATCAAAGTTGAGAAAATATAAATCCCTGGGCCTCGACAAAATCTAATTCACTCTTCAAGAAGGTGAGTATGGAGAGTTGAGAGTTGTAGATCCCTCACCTTGGCGACTCCACATTTGTTATTAGATAAATTCATTTGCAGTCCTGGCTCCTCGTAAGCCACACCCGAGGTCAGATATGTCTCAGCCAAAGACACCTTCAGTGTCTGACCCTGAAAATATCATACATAGAAGAGATTGGAGGGAAAGAAAATCAGTCCACTTTGAAATCCCTGAATTGTCTATAGAAGAATTTCCATCCTCTTCTTCTCAAGAAGCTCAAGTGCCAGATCCCGACTCCACTATGGGAGATACCGATTATTATTATTCAGATAGTCCACCCCGAGGAGGTGTCAGAAATAAAGATAATTTTCACCCTACTCCTGAGGTTGAAGAGGTTAAAGAAGTCACTGAAGTATCTACTGTTAACAGACCATTATTCCCCTCAACACCTCAGCCTGTTGTTCAGTATATTCCTATTGTTATCCATACTCCACTTCCACCTCCTCCTCCTCCTCTTACTCATCAAACTATTGCACTACCTCCACCCCCTCCAATGGAAAATGTTCCAGGCTTCTTGCTAAATAAATATGCTCCTCTGGCATTACCCAAAGTGTTAAATTATATGCCCCAAGATTATTTGAAGATTTTACCCCGATTCAATGTGGAAAATGAGATTGATGCTCAAAAACATCTTGAGGTCTTCTGTGCTTTTGTAGAGAATTTTAATGTGGAACATTTAGATGTGGTCTTAAGGCTTTTTGTCCAATCTCTTGATGGTGAAGCTCAAAAATGGTTTAAGACTTTGGCGGGTCGTTCTATTACCACTTGGGAAATAATGGAAGATACCTTTCTCAGAAAATGGGGAGAGAAGAAGGACCATGGACATTGTCTTACTGAGTTTAATACACTCAAGAAAAGACATAATGAAGGGGTGTCAGAATTTATCAAAATAATTAACAAATTGTATCTGAGTCTCCCTACTGATATGAGACCCCATCAAACTGCTGCTAGAGTTGTTTTTGTAGCAGCTTTTGATTCAAAATTTGGTTTCTCTCTCAGAGAAAGAAAGCTTGCTACTCTGGATGATGCTTAGTCAGATGAACTAGAGTTGGAAGAAAACTTTTCCTCCACTGGAAAATCAAAGGGAAAGTTTGAACAAGATATTAGAAGAAGGGGAAAAGAGGAGGTGTCCACCTCCTACCAAGACAAAGACTCAACTAATGAAAAAATTGAAGAAATGAGAAAAATTATTAAGAACCTTTCTGGTAAACTGGTCAAGCTGGAGTTGGAGACCAAGAATTCAGCCCCCAAGAATTTCCACAATGCTCAAAACAGAGATTACAATCCTCAGTATAGGAAACCACCCTTGCAAATATTTCCAAGGGAAGCAAAGGAACAACAAGACCAGGTACCACACCCATTGTACTTGGAAGGGCCAGTAGATGATTCTACTGAAGACACTGCCTATGGACTGGAGGATGAAAATATTGCTTTTTCAAATAGTGATGGAGAAGAATGCCCTTTGCAAGGAAATGAAGGAGCTGAGTGCCCATGGCAAGAAGAAGAAAAGACCAGAGACACAGAAGATGCAGAAATTGATCATTATTGTAAACAATTTGCTGATTTTATGCAAGCACAGTTCAATAGAAGATATGATCTCAAATCTTCTAGGAAGAGGACTCGTACTCAAGATCAAGAAGAATAGCCTCCCCAGAAGGAAGCACCTGCTCAGAAGGAGTCTACAATGCGGAAAGTCACAGACAAAGGTAAGGGCCCTCTAAACAAACCTTTGCAGTCTAATGATCAAATTCCTTCTTCTTCAAAAGTAGTCATTCCTCCTAATACCAAGTCTGTGTCAAAAGAAGTCAAACCCTCAGTTTAAAATCAAGAGTCAAAAGAGGTTGTAATAGAAAAATCTTCTCCTATTTTTAGTCTGCAAAAGGAACTAGAAAAAGTCAAAATCCCAGTGCCCTTGACTGAACTATTAAAGCAACCTGCATATCAATCTCAAGTCACCTCTTTTATGATCCCTCCAGAAGCAACACTCACCCCAGATAGTCTCTGTAACGACCCATTCCCAAGTTATACCCAAAACAATATTAGTGTATGAACGATATAGGCATTTGATAGCTACACCTGCCTATACCGTCCACATCGCACTAGTACACCCACCTAATATCAAGATTACATAGATTGGGGACTTAATATTAAGATTTGAGATCTATATATATTAAGATCATCTAAGTATAGATTTTATGAAAAGAGGTAATAAAAGAAATGTTATAATAAAGTTAATCCTTAAGTTAAAATAAGTATGCAATATAAAAAAAAATAAAAAAAAATTAATATTAAAGGAACTTAAAATAAAGCCCCAAGCTCTATAAATAAAATAGTGATATAATCCCACCTTCATAATTATATAGTCGTACTCATCTTAATGTGGATCACCCACCATGAAAAGAAACATTTAATATGAACTTAGGGATGGATAAGGCCTCGGGAGGTTTGAGGCGGTGGGGAGGATTGTTTAATTTATATTCCTATCTCAATTTAATGAAAAGTACAGCATCATAAATACAGGAAATATCCCAATTAATAAGGGGAAAAGATCTCGGAAGTAGGAGGCGGTGGATGGAACTTATTTAAGGGAGGTAATATGGAGGTTTTGGGGGGGAGAAAAGAAACGGAATTCTGCTGAAATATTGTGAGATTGAATTGCTGGGAGTCTCTGTTCTTCTTGGTTATCTGGGCACGGGGGCAGAGGAGACATCCTCTGGGTCTGGGATTGTTCCCGGATTGGCTGGGAGGACTTGGTTGTTTCAGTAAACTGTTTACCTATCCACAACATCTGCATCACGGGAGGAGAGCCATCATCAAAACCATCAACTGTGTACCAGGTATTTCTCTTATGTATTTGATTGTTTCTCAATTAAATTTCACTGCTGATTTCATTAAAATACATTACTGCTGTATATAATTGTCTGCAATTAATTCTCTGTGTATGGAACTTTACATTTCATGGAAATACATCACTTCTTTTAAATAATTCTGTTTGAAATCAAATGACTGTGTTTGGAACCTTACATAAACTTAAGTTCATATAGGTACAGTTCAGAAATCAGGGATATGAGTCCTTACAGTCTCAACCTTCAAGAAGAAAGACCCATGGTTGTCTTTGGTCCACATGTTGAGGAATTAGATGCTTCTACTCCTCCCTTTTATGTGTCTCTAGTGATTCATGACTTGCTATTACATAATTGTATGTTAGATTCTGGAGCTTCCCATAATCTATTGCCTTTGTCAGTCATGGAACAACTAGGATTACAAATCACCCATCCATACAAAGATATCTATTCATTTGATTCCAAAAGAGTTAAATGCTTGGGGATGATCAAGGATTTGGTGGTCAATTTGGCCCAAATCCCAGCAAAAAGTGTGGTAATGGACATAGTGGTGGCTGACATCCCAGCTCGCTTTGGTATGTTGCTGTCAAGGTCCTAGAGAACAAAAATTGGTGGGTCTATTAAGCTGGATTTAATGTATGCCACTATCCCAGTTTTTGGTGGCCAGGAGAGGAGATTGTACAGGGAGACTAGATTTGTCAAGATGGTGACTAAGGCCGACAACTCTGTTAATTCTCCAGTCTACTAAAAAGAAGGATATTTCTCATGCTTGATGCTGGAAGAAGATCTAGATTATGCTCAAGAACCATCTTTCTGCCAGATCAAGACTGAGAAGCCCTTAGAGAGCCATGAAGTAGGAATCTGGACACTCCATTTTGATGGAGAAAATTCAAGAGAAGGTAATGGAGCTGGAATATTATTGATTTCTCCTACAGGAAAATGGGTTCCATTGTCTTTCAAGCTAGAATATGAAGCTACTAATAATGTGGCCGAATATGAAGCACTTATGATAGGATTGCAGACAGCCAGGAACATGAATATACAAAGTTTAAAAGTTCTGGGAGATTCAGAACTGGTAGTTAGACAAGTCAGAAATCAGTGTCAGACCAAACATCCTCGGCTAAGGGCTTATAGGAATGAAGTTTGGGACATGGTGGAAAATTTCTTCTTGGCATTCAATATCTAGTTCATGCCCCGAGAACAGAATAGGATGGCTGATTCCCTTGCTGTGGCTGCTAGTACATTTCGACCACCGCAGAACCCTCTTTTAAGATATGAAGTTGAGGTGCGTTATCGGCCGTCAATCCCAGATAACATCAAACACTGGCAGGTATTTGAAGATGAAGAACAAATGAAGAGATTCCTGGAAATTGTAGGGGAATTCTCCAATATAGAGATTGATGCCGAAGAAGAGGTTGAGTCTGAAGATACTTTAGAAAGAAATTGGGAGAAGAAAGTGGCAGGTAATAAAGTGTTGCAGTTAAAGGGAAACATTATACCTAGAGGGCTGGTGCCTCTAGAAAGATTATTTGACAAGAATGATATCCCACTGCAGCTAGGAAAAGTGGTAGAATAAAATCAGGTAGAAGACCTGAATCTTGGTACTGAGGCTGACCCCAAAATTGTAAAACTGTCCAGGAAGATCCCTGGAGAACATAAAAAGCTATATCAGAAATTATTTCAGTCTTACAGAGATGTGTTTTCATGGTCCTATTAGGACTTGAAAACTTTTGATATCAGTATAATGCAACACAAAATTCCACTGAAGGGAGATGCAAAGCCTCATAAGCAGAAGCTCAGACAAATAAATCCCTTGTTGCTTCCCTCTATTGAGAAGGAAATCAAGAAGTTGTTAAAGGCCAAAATAATTGTGCCATTGAGGTACTCTGAATGGGTGGCAAACCTAGTCCATTTCCGGAAGAAGAATGGGGAAATAAGGCTGTGTGTGGATTTTAGAAATTTAAACAGAGAATCCTTAAAGGATAATTATCCACTGCCTAAGATGGATCACATCTTGTAGAAGGTGGTTGGAGCTTCTAGGATGTCAATGATGGATGGATTCTCTGGTTATAACCAGGTGGTTGTAATTCCAGAAGATCAAAAGAAGACTGCTTTCACCACACCATGGGGTACATTTATGTATGCCAGGATGCCTTTTAGATTGATTAATGCAGGGGCCACTTTTCAGAGGGCCATGGACATTTCTTTTGTTGGGGAGCAAGATAAATTTTTGGTAGTCTACCTTGATGATATCACTGTGTTCTCAAAGAATGATACTGAGCACATTGAGCATCTGCGTAGAACCTTTGAGAAATGCAGAAGGTATGGTCTTTCTATAAATCCTCAAAAGTCTTTATTTGCTTTAGAAGAAGGTAAACTTTTGGGACACATTGTGACTAAAGATGGGGTGAAGATAGATCCTAAAAGGGTAGAATTTATAAATGGTAATTCTTTTCCCAGAAATAAGAAAGAGGTACAGGTGTTCCTAGGGCGCATCAATTTCCTAAGAAGGTTTATTCCTAACTATGCTGAAATAGTTAGGCATATAAATGACATGCTGAAAAAAGATATTGAAGTTAGATGGTCCCAAGAATCATGAGAGGCATTTACCAGAATAAAAAATGCTTTTGAAGAAGCCCCTGTGCTAGCTGGACCAGATTATGATAAACCTTTCATGATTTTTTCTTTTGCATCACCTCATACAATAGCAGGATTTTTATTGCAGAAAAATGAGGAAGGGTACGAGAAGCCCATTGCCTTCTTTAGTCAGGTGCTCCGTGATGCAGAATTAAAATACAACATATTAGAAAAGCAAGCATATGCCCTGGTAAAATCCCTCAAATAATTCCGCATGTATATCTTACAGTCCCATATCACTACATGTGTGCCTACAGTTGCTGTAAAAGATATTCTTATTCAGGGGGATAGTGAAGGAAAAAGGGGGAAGTGGATTGCCAAGATACAGGAGTATGAATTAGACATCCGACCTACTAAGCTGATCAAAGGACAAGGGCTTGCCAAAATATTATCTGAGTCAAACTATCAAGCTTTGGGTATAAACCTATCCATTATAGCAGGTGAGGAATCTGAAGAGAAAGAAGAGCGACAGGGAATTAGGGTAGCTACCCCGGGTACACATATAAAGTACCTCACCAGTCAATGGTACAAAGAGATAGTAGAATATCTACTCACACTCAGCTGCCCTCCAAGGTGTGATAAAGCCAAATATAGAACACTGAGATTGAAATCATAGAAGTACATAGTCACCAATGGCAGGCTATACTAGCGTGATCCCTCAGGCATTCTACTCCCGTGTCTCACAGAGGATGAGATAGAGAGTATTATAGCTGAATTTCATGAAGGTATTTGTGGGGGTCATTACAGCTGGAGGGCCACTGCTCACAAAATCCTGAAGGTTGGTTTTTATTGGCCCAAGCTTTTTGGAGATGTTTTTTCCCAGGTTAGAGCCTGTGAGAAGTGTCAGAAATTTGATGAAAGACAAAATTTGGCACCTCTGCCCATGATTCTCGTGCACGTGGATGAACCATTTCGACAATGGGGAATTGATTTTATAGGTGAGATACATCCTCCATCGAGTGGTCAACATAAGTGGATTTTAACGGCCACCGATTATTTCACAAAATGGGTGGAAGCCATACCTGCAAGGAACGCCATAGATACTGTGATAATAAAATTCATGGAAGAAAACATCATATCCAGGTTTGGCTGCCCTGCCAGAATAGTGACTGATAATGCACAGGCCTTCAAGTCTACAAAGTTTGTAAGCTTCTGTCAGTAGTATAACATCACACTAATTCACTCTACAGCCTATTATCCACATGGAAATGGCTTGGCAAAGTCTTCCAATAAAACCCTGGTGAGGGCATTGAAGAAGGCTATAAATGAAAACCAGAAAAATTGGGATTCCCAGTTAAAATTTTCTCTGTGGGCCAATAGAATTACCAGCAAGAGAGCAATTGGAAAATCCCCTTATGAATTATTATATGGGAGGGCAGAGTATTCCCTATTCAATTAGCCCTACCAATAGCCCGATTCATGCAGGAAATTCAAGAAGAGCCTGATGATAGGACCAGGCGAATAAATCAGCTGGTGGAATTAGAGGAAACGCAGAATCAGGTAAATCAAAGGCTGACGGAATATCAGGAGAAGGTGAAATACCTTTTTGATCAGCACGCTAAAGACAGGAATCTACAGATTGGTGATTTAGTGCTCAGGTGGGATATCCAGAGGGTTGAAAAAGGAAAACATGGTAAATTCGACCCACTTTGGTTCGGTCCTTTCAAAATTGTGGAACAGGGGGGCAATAACACTTTTAGGTTGGAGAATTTACAGGGAGATTTGCTTGATGCCCCTGTGAATGGTCAGTTCCTTAAGCCCTACTTCCAATTCTGATGCAGGCAAGGACAACATGGTGTATTATACTGTATATTAGTTTTTTGTTTCATCTTTATTTGAATAATGTGGGTGTCGTGATGAATCATGAAAAGAAAAATGGAAGTGCTGAAGAGCAGTGTCCGCATAGAAGATTTACCTGTGGTCTAAAAATTTCTCGACACGCCCAGGGATGAATGTGCCGTCCCTAGGTGGAGCCAATGTTGATCATGTCAGCATTATGTTAAATTTCGTTAAATTCTGACAAACAATCCCCTTTAAACCCCCTCTGTTTGGCCTATAAAAAAATCGTTTTTCCGCCTATCGTTCCCCTTTTCTAAACTCAAAATGGCATTAAAAAGGGAAAAAACCCACACTTGAAAATATATATGGTCTCGCACCTTTCGGCCCTATCCCCTCAGTATTTTTCTCCACATAACCTGGGTGTTAGACCAAGCCGCAGCCCGAAAGGCGCTTATCAAATGAATATCGGGCGCATTCATAACCATCGATCTGTACAGATCGGACGTCATTCATTCATCTCTTCCACGCCCATAGCCTACCTGCCTACTGTCTGATCAAACCATAAAATCAACGGCTCGGAGTCTATCTGTCTTGGTGGTCCCTGCCTCGTGTCCACCGTTCAAAACTGCCCGGTATCTATCGCACCGCCTTTCGTAGGCGGGTGACATTTCTCAATTCGGAGCGATTCCATACATCGCGCGACACGTGGCTCCGTCACTATTCCAAAACTGCTACCTCATCACGCGTTATCGTTCAACTGAGGATACAGAGCGATATGCATTATAGCCGTCTGATCTGGGGGTCTCCATCCAACGGTCATCGCACTACGGAGATGCACGGGTGTTAATCCAAGTGTACAGTGCCCCTGGCCCACTTCCCATCGCCTCCGATGCATTCACAGCCATCGATCTCCTCCTGAGATCGAACGGTCCAAATTTGATCACCCTTGCCTTAACCTGGTCTTCCTCCACGTCACTGTCCCATGTGTTTATCGCATTTTTCCTCTGCCATTTATATATTCCATTCATATGTCATATTTTAATGTTTTACGTTATAACTTTGGCCAGTCCATCCACCATTGTTCCACTGCATTTTTCATCGCCACCCCGCATACTTCCGCCATTTCATCATGTCGCGTTGCTACACAGTCATCCCTACTGCATCGCTGTCCCCATGCATTTGTTTTCTTGATGAGTTTGCGGGTTTTGCAGGTTTACAGCGGCGTAAAACTATCATGATTCACAGTCTCTATTACTGTGATAGAGAGCACGTCAAAGGACCATTTTTCAGATATGAATTATGAATAAAGGCCTGGGAAGGTATGCCGACAAGACCACCATTAAAAAAGAAGCAGGGTTAAAATCTGTCAAACCCTCCAGAGTCATTCAAAGCACAGATTACGCAGATGGAGACATTAATGGAGCGGTAAAGAAATATCAGTGAATGACCGAGGAATTCAACGATTAGCATTGAAGAAAGCAGACAACATAGTACATACAATGCTACAGAGTCATTCAACAGTATGGGTATGCACGTTTCAGCCATCCTGCCTTTATGAAGCAAATTAAATATTCATCACCTACTCCCTTTTCGAGCTTTATTTTTCTTCTATAAAGCTCCCGAAGAACAGATGATTTAGGGTTCCAGATTTTCTCAGAAAATTATGCAGTGAAAGGCTTTTTGTATACATTTTGTAGAACTCTAGTATGAAGGCTCAGAGCCCATAGGGTCTCAGTGAGGAGGAGTTCCATCTGTTAAAGAGGATTCTGGTCTTTGGTATTTCACAGTGTGTAACTTTCTCTCTTATGTGTTATTTTAATATATCATTTCATTTCATCCATCTTTCCTGTATCATGTTTTGGAATGCGAGTGGCTCACTGATTTTTGATATGGATTTATCCTAGTTGATACCCATGCTCGAATTAGTCAAGCGCTTTAAATATGGCTCATGCATGATATTCTGTTCCACTATTCATCTAAACCGTATTTCTGCTATATTAGTTTCTTTGGGAGGGTGTTTTTAAAACGCTATTGTCATGTATGGATTCTTAGATTGGTAAGCCCATGCATGGTGGTATTGTGTATCTGGATATCATCTCAATGTTAACTAATATCTCCTCAATATTTCATTCACTACATACACCTTCTGATAATTTATTTCTGTGAGGTATTTCTGAATTGGCCCTCTTTGCAGTAAGCTATCTCTGAATTGTCTATTGCTTTTATATTGGAGTTTTTGCATATTGCCTCTGCAGTATTCCTTCCTCTGCGTCAGTTTCTGAAGGTCTTGGTCCCATTTAGATTAATATTCCTTGTTTTACAAGAGATAGCATGAGAGATTTTTATTGATAACTTCATATGTTATACCATATTCTCCTTTCTATATAAGATGTCCTAGGCACTGGTCTATCACAACTCTAGGCTATCTCTAGGAGTGACAACAAGATGGATCCGACGGTGATACATTGTGATAACCAGAGTTGCATAAAAATCTCGGTTAATCCATTATTCCATGACAGGTCCAAGAATATTGACATCCAATACCACCATCTCATATATTTTGTTTAGAGATGCATTATTTTACTTCAGTACATTCCCACGAAGGATTAGGATGCAGATATTCTGACGAAGGTGCTTGCCAAGAGAAAATTCAAATACCACAAAGGCAAGACCGGGGTAGCTGATAATCCCTTTCTTATTGAGAGGGAGTGTTGAAAATTCAACAAGAAATGTGTGTCTAATTTAATTTTCCCTTAATTAAATTGGACAATAAATTGTAATATTATCTCATAATCACTTGTAATAGTTAACTGAGTGTGATAGACTCAGTTAGCTCATAAAATTCAAGTTGAGGGAGGTTGGTGAGGCATGTAGAGTGATTCTATTTGTTTTAGAGTCCAAGTTGCAGTTAGTGTATTAGTTTAATGCATGAGAAATCATTTAACTCGATTAAGTGAGTTAAATTCAGTCTAACTAGTTATAACTGATTGATGTACTAGTGAGAGGTCAAGTGAATTAAATCAGATTTAATTCACATGCAGTGATATGTCAAGTGACTGATGATTTAATATTAATAGTTGCATGCATGTCAGTTCTGATGAAGACCTAGTTGAGACATAGGTTAAAGGGATGTTATCTATCAGTTGTATTATTAGTAAATTTCCAGCGCGGAATTAGACAACCATATGATTTCCCATGGTGTATTGTGAAGTTTTGGAAGGTTGAATTTCCTAATTAATAGGGATCAATTGTTCTTAGAATTGCGCAAGCAAGGCAAGCTGATCAGAGGTAGGAAATTGTCTAAGTGTGGGTTGATTTTGTCTGGATCAGTGTGAGACAATTGGTAGAGTGTAGCAGACTCTTGTGAGAAGAGTGCCTTATATTGTTTCATGATTCTCTATTTGATTATACAATAAATATAGATGGGTTTTGAGTAGCAAGCTTTCCCCAGGAAAAATATCTTTGTTGTGCGATTAATTGTCTTCTTTCTCTTACTTGGTGTGATTGTGAGATCATTTTTATTTTCCGCAAATATTGTAGAAGGGTTCAATATATTGTTTTATTATATTACGTGATTGGATTGAATCCATTGGTGTAATTTCTACACACTTTGTTTTTTTGAAGTGAAATTTTGAAGGAAGAGAACATCCTTTCCCTTCTGAAGTGAAATCAAATGGTCCTTGTTATTCTGAAGTGTGTTATTTCATTGAGTGTTTGAAGTGTGCTCAAACCTGGGAGGGTGAATTCATCTCAGTAGTTACTGCTTCATTTGGAATACGTTTTTCACTGAGGGAGGCAAAAAAAATTCTAGATCACTTATCCTAGGAAGTACTAATGCATTGTGAGAGGGAGGAAAAATTACATTTGTTCCATCTTTATGGATAATCCTCTACTTGTTCGAGCTTGCGTAAAGGAAGCGTGTTTATTCATTACGGATTGGGAATGTGTGAGCAAGTGACCTGGTAGTTAAAATTTTGAGAAGAAGACTTCGATGCTTTACAAAAAATCAAGCGACCATTAGGTAGGCAGAGAATGACAAATTGTGAGATCCTCAGTAGGCTCCAATTTTCAAGTGTGGGAAATTTTCTGGAGGGTGTTGATCACAACGTCAACACAATCCTACTAAACTTTGGCATAGAATATATCGGCATATTAATTACAAGATAATTCCATCTCTTATTCAAATTGTAAAGGGCATCCCCAACATCAAGGAAGATCGTGAAGGAATATGCAAGGGATTTTCTTTGGGAAAGAATAATAGGAAACCTTTTACAAGCAGTGGTACAAGGCATAAGGAGATATTATACCTTATTAATTCTGATGTCTGTGGGAAATTGTATAATGAATATATTGGAGGCCATCTTTACTATGTGAAGTTCATTTATGGTCACTCTATAAAGACACAAATCTATCTTCTCAAGACAAAGGGCGAAGTATTTGAAAAGTTCAAGGAATTTAGATATAAGTTAAGACCTTAACTAAAAGAAAGATAAATAATTAGGATCTGAAAATGGAGGGGAATACACTTCAAAAGAAATAATTTCATATTGTAAAGAAGAAGGTATTAATAGGGACTGATTTTTCCCTACAACCTCAAGAAGAAAGGAGTATCAAAAAGGAATAATAGAACCATTGGAGAATGCGTAAGGACTATGATATTTGATCAAGATCTACCAAAATTTACATGGGGATAAGACACCATGACAACAATATATATACAAAATATAATTCCTCGTAGAATCCTTGATAATATGACACCATAAGAATCATTTACAGGGAAGAATCCATGTGTAGACCATCTCTGAATATTTGGGTGTCCCACATACATCCATGTTCCAAATACAAGGGAAAGAAGTTATAATCTATAGGTCTAAAAGGTATCTTCGTTGATTATATCCTTTCATCAAAGTATTATTGAATATACATGAATGAAGGAAGAGAAATCAAAGCTAGCAGGGATGTTATATTTGATGAAAAAAATGCCTACAAAATATCCAATGATATACCAATTAAATTTGATGAAGGTGTAATGCTATTTGAACAAGAAGAGAAACATGAAAAGGCACTTGCAAAACAAGAATAAGAAGAAGGACCAACTGAGCCTATTCAACCTATAGTCATTCCCAAAACAAATAATAGGCCAAATTGGTTAAAATATACACTTGAATATGTCGAAGGACATGGAGCAACTAAAGGAACTTTCAGAGAAAGGAAAATACCGAAGAGATACTCAGGATATGCGACATACATAATGAAGTTAATTGAAGTAGAACCAACTACCTTTGAATAAGTCTCTCATAAATAAGAATGGAAGAAAGCGATGCAGCAAGAATATGAATCATCATGAAGAATGGGGTTTTGGAAATCGTTCCTTGACCTAGTGACAAATTGGTTGTAACTTCCAAATGGATTTAGAAAATCAAACATTTCATTGATGGAAATAAAATAAAATAAAAAGCTATGTTTGTTGCAAGGGGTTTATCACAAAAGGAAGGAATATATTATGAAGAAAACTTTCTCCTAATGACATGTATACTACTATATTATATCTTTGGTTTTTCTAGCTACTACTATGGGATGGAATATCCATCAAATGGATGTAAAATCAAAATTTCTAAATGGAACCATTAATGAATAAGTATATAAAAAAAACTAGAATACTTTGGGATAAATAGCAGAGATACTCATTTGCAGACTCAATAAAGATCTATATGGCTTAAATCAAGCTCCTAGAGCTTGGTATGCAAGGATGGATACATACTCTTAAGAATTGGGTTCGTCAAAGTTTTTTCCGATGCATACCTATAAATCAAGATAGTGAATAATGAACCATTCATTATACTACAATATGTGGATAATTGTTTTATAACAGGTGTGGAGCGTAGAATTATGGAATGCAAGAAAATGTTGACAACAAAATTTTAAATGAAATATTTGGGACTCATGCACTATTACTTGGCCTTGGAATTTTGGAAGAAACTTGGTGAGATATATCTTGGTCAAGGTAATTACATAATAAATATGTTACAAAATTTTGGTATGATGGATTCCAAGCCTATCGATACTCCCATGATCACAGATATCAGGAAGTTGAGAAGCTTTGACTCAAGTCTCGTCGATCCTACAAGCTATCGTAAGTTGGTGGGATTTTTAATGTACTTGGTGAATACGATACCTGCTATATGCTTTGATGTAATTTTTCTTATTCAATTTTAGTTAGAACCTCATCATGATGATTGGATAACTCCCAAACATATCTTTAGATACCTACATTGTACAATTCATTATTTCCCGAAGTATGATGGAAAGGATGTTAAGTTAATAGGTTTTACGTATTCTGATTGGGGTGGAAATGAAACTGATGGAAGAAGCACTACCAGTGGTTGCTTTAATTTGGTATCTACAATGATTCCATGGATGAGTAGAAAACAAGATCCAGTTGCATTAAGTAGTGCTGAAGTGGAATATGTCACTATATGTGGAGTAGGAAAATAAGCTATTTCATTAAGAAAACTCTTGTCATATTTTTTGGAAATGATCTAGATCCTACAATGATAAATTATGATAATCAAAGTAGCATCAAGATGTCTGAAGACCCCGTATTCCATGCCAGGAAAAATCATATCAATAAAAGTACCATTACGTTAGGAGTTTGTTACAAGATGAGGTCATAAAGATACAACATATTTTGACGATGAATAGGTAGTTGATGCATTTATGAAATCTATTCTAAATAAGAAGTTTGAATATTTTAGAAGCATGCTTGGATTGGTTGATGTTAAAAAAAATTTTAATAGGGAGAGATGAAACATCTTGTGGAAACAATATTCTTGGTAGGAAATATAGTTGGCCTACCTGTTGATGTTTAGATCCCAAAGTAGGGAGGGTGGCGTTGGTCATGGAGCTCCGGCCTTCGATACACACCTAGACACCTAGGTTGGTGTTAGAGCTTAAAAACCTGATGGTACCTAGAGAGGATAAAACTTGAGTACACCTTAGTTGCACCTGATTAGAGTACCCTGGTTAGGTATCTAATATGTAGCGTTACGTGTGCTAGAATTATTCATATTTCATACCATTATGATATCTTCCATGTACCTATATTTGTATGTAATTATGAATACCTCCCTAGTTAAGAGGGAGTGTTGAATATTGTAACTAGTGTCGACCTTCATAATTGTATTTGTCAAAATAAAATTTATTATTAAATAAAATGACTTATTAAAGCATGGGTTTCATGCCTTGGTCAATGATTTTAAGGTCTAAGCCTCCATTGAAGGCTTATAGGTTTTGTCTTGAGTCAATAAAGTCATTTTAATTTTTATTAGACCCTTCTTGGGCTTTTGTATCAAATAAAAATATTACTTTTAAGTCAAAAAGGTCATTTTTCACCTCCACACCAAGTCAACCCTGTCCTCATGAAGTAGGCCTAGATTAGGGCTATTCAATAAAAAAAAAGGGCTATATATAGAGAGGCAAATCAGCCTATTTTGAGCACTCACTCATCAAGTTTGATCTACAAGAGAAAGAAGTAGAAAATAAGAGAAAAGTAGATGGAGAAGAAAGGAAGAAGATGGGAAGACCTAAATAAAATTCTTGGGAAATGTATCTCTCACATGTGCAAATTTTTTGGGCTGTAGCTGGGGCTGAAAATCTGAATCTATTGCACGTCTGAAATCCCATTGTTGGGGGCCGAAATTATGGATTAAAAATTCAACTAGGAAGTTGACACTTGTAGACTTTGGTAGGGGTCATATACAAGGAGGAAGGGCTGAATTGGTGATTGGAGGAGGTATTTGTATAGGTCTAAAGGGTCTTGTATTATCTCATCTTGATTTGAATGTACTAGTGGAAGAGTTGGTTTGGGTTTTCCCCTTGGAGGGGTTTTTCCCTGGCTAAGTGCCTACATATTGTGTCTCTTATTCTTGTGATTTTAATATACATTTTATTTTGTAATTGATTGATGAAAGATAGGCTAATAAATAAGTAAAATAAGCCAACATAAATAAAAAGTAATTATCAAAAAAGATGAATCAAACCCTAAGCATTGATTTCTCAAAAAAAAACATTTCCAATAGTTAGGGGGTCTCCTCGATGTGAAGTCCTAGTAAGACCTCACATTGTTTGGGATATGTGGTCCCAAATACCACCATGTGTGTGCTTATCTTAGTTTTTAAATGCAGAGATGTAAGTGTGAGGCTAAGTGTGAGATGCTTAGACTGAGGACGAGATCAACCCTCAATTGATGGCTTGCAAAACTTAATACAAGAAAGTAAGAAAAAAATAATGAGAAGGGGCATGTCTTCAGAAAGAATCAGATAGATAAGGCTAAATAATACATACACAAACATAAAAGTACTAGAAACCCACTACAAATTATTTTATAATTAATTACCGGCATTTGTATGGAATGAAAGAGAAGAGATCCAAAGAAAGCATACATGTCACATGCAAAACATTATTTCATTAACCTGTAATGGATATGTAAAGACACATGCGTATATGAAAAAATAATAGGATAGCCACTTCAAATTCCATTAACATACATGGGAATCAATGCAGTAAGTGAAAATCTTCTCATTAATACTATTTCCAATTCAAATTAATGTGCCCCCAACTCACCAAAACCCAATAGTGGGATGAGATTAGTTCATATCATCTTGGCACTAGAAGTAGGGATATAACCAATACAAGGAATGGATGTCATTTTACCCATGGAAAAATAAAATTCATGTTGGAAAATTGCAATACATGCTATGGTAATATAAGGTTTAAAAATACATCACTAAAGCATAAACTTCCCCAAACCCTATTGAATTCAAAGAACAAGAACCAAAATAAATCAAGGCTAATATGTGTACTATGCATCGTGAAATCATGAACAACCATAGGGTTTGATGGCAGCTAGGTCATTGAAATGTCTGACCAATATAAGACACAAACATAACTACAAAACCTTGAAGAGAAGAGGGGGACCCAAAATTTGGGTGTGAGGCTAAAAATTTTGGGTGGTATTGTAGAAGCTACAACACTTTCCCAGTGAGTTTCCTTTTCCTTTGATTGGTAGTTTATGACCCTGTGCAACTTTATCAATGCTTTCCACCGATAACTCTAAAAAACCAAAAATAGCTTAATCCCCATCCCTTGTGGTGTGTTAAAATTATGCAACTGCGGTCAAATTCCACTATGGACAACCATGATGGTCGAGATTATAATTTCATTAGATTCCGCTTTTCGAGGGGACCAAAATTGAACTATAGATCGCCATAATAGATTAAGCAGAAGTTTAATTATGAATTATATTATCTATTAAAGTGAAATTTAATGGGTCAGCCTAACCACATGTGGAATTAGTTAATTCGGCCTCAACCCCAAAGAGGAACCACGCAAAATCTATAAATAGAGGTGACCTCAAGCTCATACTCACACACTTGCTCAAGAAATCTTTGATTTTCATCCGTTGTATTGGTTCGTCTATTTTGTCTTGGCTCGCACAAGTTCGATGGAAGAATCTCATGCAAGGTTCAGGATCATAGGCGAGAGGATCGCTCTGATTTGGGTCTCTTGAGCCATAGTCGTGGGCACAGTACTATAGGATTCAGGCCAGAGCCGCAAGCTGAGCTTGTTAATGTAGCGGCTAAGCTGCTATAACTGCGGGCTGGGCATTTTAAGGTCATGGCTAGGGTTCCTAGATTATATCGGGCTGATTAGGACCTTATCCGCAAGCATAATGTGTCTAGGTAGCAGCGAGGGAAGCTTCAGCCACAGGATGAGTGTGTTGAGGTCGCGTGTTGGAGCGGGGTCCCCTAGGATACATTTTTTAATAAATTTTTGTATAAGTTTGAATATTTGCATTGCTCGGAAAGGTCAAGGGGCTTTGGGGCGGATCAAAGTCCCTCTTTTATGTAATTGGATTGTAAGGGTAAACTGTGGGCCTCATACCATGGTTTGAGACCATAGTATATGCACGCTAAGCTAGTCTAAATATGTAAGGGTCAAGTCATGAAGAGATATATATATCTTTTTGGTTATGTTTATGTTGATGAACATTGTGTAAGGGTTTTTGTCTAAGTCTCGGTTTTTGGGTAGAAAGGCTCCTGCTAGCTGTGTGCACAGAGACCTAGTCCTAGTTGTGTGTGGACTCCACTGGATGTGTGCGCGGAAGGGGTAATTGTAAGGGAAAATTCTGTTTGTACTAAATTTTTGGAATCTAATACAAAGACTAGTTTTGGTGAAGCATTATGTTATCTGTTTACTATTTCTGCTTTGAGATCGCTTACTTCTGTTATGCTTAATTGTATCTGATCAAGTAGATATGTTCTTTATGTATGAATATATGTTGTTGGTTGAATACATGAATAAATGTGCTTAATTAAATGCACATTGTGAAGATATGGCCCTGTTCTTATATATCTGCGAAGAAGTTGATATGTGATCCATCTGTTAATTGTATTCTATATATTGATATGATAAGTATTGTTTTGTATTTGCGTGCATCTATTCCGATCTATATAAGTTATACAATCAACCTGTTTAGGGCCACCACAATATTTGATTCCTTAGGGTGCAGAAACCTAGTTCCAACACCCCCCATACTGCTTCGGGTGAGACTTTTATTTGTGCAAGCGTGTCATTGCCAAAAGGGCTAGTAGTTGGAGAGTTTTTTGGTTGCGCGATAAAATCTGAACCTCAGTCAAGACCCCTCAAGCCAACAAATGGTTATGTTTCTGGGACCAGGACCATTTTGAGGAAGGTTTAATGTTGTAGCACCCTACGTAGAACAAATTGCAATATTGGCTAGATAGAAAGATCCTTGAATTTTCCATCCAAGAGAATCAAATTTATAAGATATCACCTGAAAAGTGGGTTCAGAATTACATCTATACAGAATTTCACGAGATATTCTTTTGCTCCTTTGCAACCGAGCTACATGAGTGGTTGTCACGAATAACTGAATTCAATGCCCACGCGAAGTGCAATGCAGTCACTGAGTGGACCCCTGAATTAATACAACAATTATAAAATACAGACAATAAGATAAACCTTGCAATATATCATTGGATCAATTGTGTCTTGGGAGTATTTGTGACTGAATTTGTCATTGATCAGTTTGTGTCATACTATGAAGTAGAAAGAGGATTTTTTAAGGGTCCTAGATGTAAGTTCCTGCACTCTTTGAAGTTATTATTGAAAATGATATTATGTGAAAAGGGCTATATGTGCCAACATATTTTGTGAATGTACCAAAGAGGCTCGACTACGCACAGTGGAAGAATTTACCGCGCAAACCCAGAAAAATGATTTATTTATAGTCCTCTCATGCACAAATCTGATAGTGATGGTGAATTAGAGACTAGTAGCTCTAGTGAATTTACGCACTCTAAAGAAGAGGAATTGTCACAAGAAGAAGTGTCATCAAATCATAACGATCAAAGAGCCTTGACCATCTTTCAGATCCCATCCACTCAACATCCACACTCATCTCACAAAGCGCCCACTCCACCACACACTCCACCTCCACCTCCACCTCCCCTAGGCACAGATATGGACGCGTCCATGAAGCTACTAACTTTCAGAGGTATTAGGAATGAATATATTAAGCACTCTTGGTTTGTGACTGATGTTGTATGGAGATCTTAGCAGGTTAATAATGATTATGTTAAGAAAGAAAAATTACCCATTGCTTTCCAAGATCACAGATTGAACTGGTATATCATATTTGTCCAAGAAAACCCTAATGCCACCCTGGATGAAGTTAAATATGCCCAAAAAGAACAATTCAAGAAGCCTAAGTCACATGCGAATTTGGTTACAAAAATGAAAGAGATTCACTAGGAGGAAAATGAATCTGTGTGGGAGGTAGATTAGAGGCTGAAGCGCACTATCACAGATGGTGGATTCACTATCGATGATACCCAACACGAGGAGTGGTTTATTGCTATGCTTCTCCCACATCTGCGCCAACCCTTGGGTCAATAGAAGATTGCCACGTAGGCTGAGGCTGTGTAGATTGCGATGAAATTAGAAGCTACACCAACACCTGTTGCGCTTGGAACTCAACAAATTCAGAGTTAGTTAGAAGCAATGCATTTGAATATTCAAAATCTGCGCAAAGATAAGGGCAAGGAGGTATGCACAGAGTTCTGGTTTATAAAATGTAAAGTTGTTGGGCACCATAAGGATCAATTTCTCGTATTCAATAATTATCTAAAAGTTGGATAACCTAGCCTGTTGAAGAGCACAACTGGGCCAATATTGTGCACAATCTGTCGAATTTCGAGTTTGCATGAAACATATTTTTTTCCAAGGGTTGGAAAGTATTAGCCTGAGTTGAAGCAAATTTTTTGTAGATTTTATTCATCACTAGGACATGATGAGAAAAAATGCCAAAATTATGATATGATGTTGGAAAAATATGAAATATATAGAATGCAGGCTGAACCTACCTCACCAGCATCCCCGTCTGGGTGCGGTGGATTTCAATCTAGAGGAAGAGAAAGAGGAGGTGGATCAACTGGTCGAGGAAGGGGGCAGGTTATTTTCTACAATTGCGGATATGCTGGCCACTATGCGTGTGACTATCCAAATACGACGCAACAATCATGAAATTATTGTAGACAACTTTACCATGTAATAGAAGATTTCTCTATTTTGATCGCTAAGATGTAGGAGAAAAATACGCAGACTCCGACGCAGAATCTTCAGATTGTCAGAGCAGAAACCCGCAAGGAATATCCTAGCGTAAATGTGGTCACTAGGAGTGGTGCAACCACTAATGAGTATAAGGGAGAAAATCGAGATACTGACCTTTGGATTTGTAAGGCACCTGAAAACAAGGAAGGATTTAATTTGTAGCGTGCCAAAGAGACTTTTGTTGAAGCGCAAAAATTATTTGCAGAGGGAAGCGCTTCAACATCAAGTAGACCCATGAAGGAGGCAGGGGTAATGAAGAAATCAAACCCTTTTTATAAGCTTGCATTAAGTTACTATGTAACAAAAAGGTAGTAGAGAACCTTTAGGCTTTGACAGATAATTGCAGAAAAAAGGAACAACCGCTGATAGAGAAGAAAGCTTCCAACAAAATATATAAGAATAAGAAGAGGACAGGGCGAGAGATGCGTATGACCACGCAGATTGGTGCTTATGAGATGGATCAAGTTATTGGGTCCGATGCAAATTTTCTACCTAAGAAAACTTGGAAACACATGGGAGAACCCAAGCTGGAGTGGTCTACCATTCAACTGTGCATGGACAATAAATAGAAAATAATTCCATTAGGAAGGCTTCCACAAGTTGTAGTTAGTATTGAAGGTGTTAAGGTACTTGAAGATTTCGAAGTTATACAAATTGTGGATGATACAAATCCTTATCCTACACTGTTAGGATTATACTGGGATATTGATATGGATGGTGTCGTAAACCTGAAGAAGCGAAGAATGGAGTTTGAAAGTAATGGAACTAGAGTCATAATTCCCCTAGACCCCGCAGAAGGAGCAAGAGACATAGAACCTATGCACACTGATGATGATATTGAATAGATCTATAAGTTGACTCTGCATGAGGAAGATTGGATCAACCCAATAGCTGATGGAAATCTTAATTGGGAAAATGACAGCTCTTCCTTCTCTGATTCTGATGAAGGATTGGAAAACTAGCAGAACCGGTTGCATGAAGTATCTACGCTACGATGAAATCGAGTGACTAGATCTCTTCGATGCATAACATCTGAGGTACGCGAATTACCACATTATGATGGTTTGAATGATGTAAACATGTTTTTAGGAGAACTAGAAATAATTGTTCCAGAAGGACAAATATTCCATGCCTTGGATCTCGGACTGCGCGCTACTCCAGCACGATAGTAGGAGACTCATAAAGAAAACATGGGAAAATGGGACGAAGTCCCAAGAATGATGAGATTATGCTTTGAATTTCCAACTATCATAATGGAATAAGTCTACTCTGGAAAGGATTATCTACACATACATTTGGCTAGATAGAATGAGATACGGGGCATAAAACCGAGACCGGAATGGTCCACATGTTCATTCATACATTGGGGAAGGTACCTACTAACTGGAGATGGAGTTGCGCCGAGGTACTAGTGAATGGTCTGCGCTAATGGAGAGTTTCATTCTAACATTAAGCTTTGAGAGTGGGTTTGACAAGATTGGTAAAGCATTGCATAACATTCAAGAAGTTGTCTTTGACACAACAAAGCCAGTGATAGAGTGAACTTCGCTAGCATGGGATGCACAGATGAAGAATATTGTTAACTGTAGGAATATGACGGTTGAAGAGAATGAAGAGGATCTAAGGAATATTATTATTCTAGAATTTGAGGGACAACGCGCAGTTTTTGGGCCCTCGATCACTTCGCTAGATGTCATAAAACCTCTAAAGATCCGACAAGTGAATATTGGATTTGAAGAGAAACCAGAGTTGGCAAATATTGGAGAGTATTGGGATGATGATACAATAGGAAAGGTTGTTGAACTACTAACAGAATATCAGGACTTGTTCCCTACAAATTTCTTAGAATTGAAAGGATTAATTGGAGAAATTGGAGTTATGAAGATCAATTGATCACTTTGAAACTTGATGCATGCTTGGTAAAGAATCGCCCATATAGATTGAATCTAAAATATAAGCAGAAGGTAAAATAAGATTTGGATAAGATGGTTGTTGCAGGCATCATAGAGGCAGTAGAAGAGTCTGATTGGGTGAGTCCCATGGTAGTGCAAGACAAGAAGACAAAAGGATAAATCATGATCTGTGTAGATCTGCGCAACTTGAATGATGCATGTGTGCATGATCCATTCCCAACTCCATTCTCTGATGAGATCTTGGACAATGTCAGAGGACAAGAAGCTTATTCATTCACAGATGGCTTTTCAGGATATCATCAGACCAAGATTGAAGACTACCTTTGCAACATAATGGGGATCTTTCCAATATACAATCATGCCCTTTGGCTTGAAGAATGTGCCTGCCATCTTCTCGCGCATAGTAGTAGTCACTTTCAAGGAGTTTATCCATAAGTTCCTGAAAGTATACTTTAATGATTGTAATATTTTTGGGCTATTGAAAAAGCATGTCTCCAATCTGCGCTTAATGCTGGATACTTGTAGAAAGTATCAGATCTCACTAAACTTGAAAAAATGCATATTTTATGTACCATTCGGGATACTGCTGGGAACCATTTTTTTCTAGCAAGGATTGATAGTAGATCCCGCAAGGATCACAGTAATTATTAATCTAGAGATACCTGAGAATTTCAAACAACTGCACTCAATATTGGGGCACACTAGGTATTATCGAAAGTTCATTTAGGGTTGTGCGTTGATAACTATGCCCATGGAGAAGCTGCTCAAGAAGGATGCAACATTCTGTTGGGAAGAGGAATGTTAGAAGAGTTTTGAAATTTTGAAGGAAAATATGGTCACTGCACCCATACTAGTCTTTCCAAATTGGTATAAGGTGTTTCATGTGCATGTTTATGCCTCTTGTATCCCGCTTGGAGCTATTTTAGCACAACCAGGAGCTAGAGAGATTGATCACCCTGTTGCCTATGCCAGTATAAAACTCTCAAGCATAGAACAGAATTATTCAACCACAAAAAGATAAGGATTAGCGATGGTATATGCGCTATAGAAATTCTGCCACTACATGCTAGGAGGGCATTTCAAGATGTTTACTGATCATTCTACTTTAAAGTACCTGGTCAATAAACTTGTGTTGGGGGGGGGGGGAAGATCTGCAGGTGGTTTTTACTATTCCAGGAGTATGACTTTGAGATCATTTTGAAACCAGGATGACTAGATGTTGGGCCAAACCATTTTTCATGCATTGAGATTGGTGAAGAACCTACGAACTTGGAGGATGGATTACTAGATGTGCAGTTGTTTGTGATCAAGGTAGTTGATGAGCATTTCCATGATATTATTCAGTTCCTGATTATTGGACACGCGCCTGAAGAATATACAGTAAAACAAAAGAAAGAGCTCGTGGCGCATGAAACGTAATTCACTATTATTGCTGGTCAGTTTTACAAGATGGGTGCAGACGAAGTTCTGCGAAGATATGTTTTCGAGTATGAAAGGCGTGCAATATTAGAGGAATATCATGGAGGGGTTGTTGGTGGTCACTATGCAGGGAAGGAAACCACGTAAAATATTTTTAAAGATGGGTTATGGTGGCCCACCTTGCACAATGATGCCTATGCGTATTGTTGCGCATGCGATGTATGCCAGGACTGAAAATTCATCGCGTAGAGATGAGATGCTCCTGCATCCACATACAGAACTACTAGCATTTGAGAAATGGGCTATAGATTTTGTCGGACCTATTAACCCCCTAGGCAAGAAGAGTGGTGCATGTTACATAATCATTGTGACTGACTATGTAACCAGATGAGTTGAAGCTAAGCCTGTGAAGGATTGTACTGCATATACAACTGCACAGTTAATCTTCAAGAATATTGTGACTTGCTTTGGATTTCCTAATATTCTAATAAGTGATGAAGGTACGCACTTTGTAAATGAAACCATTGAAGAATTGACAAACGAATTTCAGATTCATCATCAGAAGAGCACTCCATACCACCCACAGGCAAATGGTCTGCTGGAAGCTTTCAACAAGATATTGGAGACTGCGCTTACAAAGGTTTTCAATTGTAACCAGAAAGATTGGGATGAGTGCGTACCTGCATTTCTATGGGACTATTGCACCACATGTAAAAATTTGACTGAAAGGACACCTTTCGAGATGGTATATGGGAAAGAAGTTGTGTTACTGATGGAATATATTGTTCCTAGTCTGCGCATTGCAGCATTCACAAATATGGCAGAAGAAGATGTTATGGAGGAACGGTTGTCGCAGTTGGTTGCACTTGAATAAGATTGCTTAATTTCCAATTATCACCAGCAAGTTCAAAAGGTGTGTGAAAAGGCATGGCATGATAGGCACATCAGGAAAAAGGTGTTTAAGGAAGATGATTTGGTCTTGTTTTATGACAGCAAGTTTGCGCGCCACCCAGGGAAGTTGAAGATGCATTGGCTAGGGCCATATATTATTAAGGAGATCACTGATGGAGGTGCAGTGCACCTGGCCACATTGAGCAAAGTATATCTTCCTGGGTATGTCAATGGAAGCTGACTGAAGCCATACAGGGATGACCCTATCCCTGTGCGCACCAAATGACTATATGGTCAGAGTATTGGATTTGCGCAGAAGGGATGGCATATGTCTAGGAAGGTGTGATGCGCGTGTCATAGTTGCGCGAAGAGGTTGACTAGGTCGTAGAGGTGCCAAAATATAGCCATTGGAACAATAATCTGGAAAATAAAACTTTATTACCATTTAAGGGAGAGTCTAGGTTGCATTTAATGAGGGGCTTTTGCCATATTTGGAACCATTTTATCATTTATGGAGACACATTAATGCAAAAGGGACTGTTGAGGATGTGCCAAACCTATAAATATGAACTATGGGGTCGCAATAGTTCCCTTTTATTTCTCTTTGAATTTTCTACCTTGAGCTCTCTGATTTCTGCAACTTATTTAGTGTCTATGTCTGGCTTGGATCCGAGATTTGAGGAGGAGTTGTGCCATAGAGGGTTTGGCTACATTATCCCACCAAGCATGACAGCTACGCACCCAGGAGAGGATACTGTTCCACCGATGTATCCTATTGTGCGGTCGTTGAGACACATGCGCCTGCAAAGCCTAAGAAAGGTCAGACGTTGGGGACCAGTAAATCCCATAGGGAAAAGAATCCAAAGCCACGCTCCACTGTAACTGAGTGCCATAAGGGACCCATGGCGGAGATCCCTGAGACCATTATGGAGGAGGAGGAGGATGTGGTCGAAGTGGCCCCATTCTCATATTTTCTGACCTATGTCGCACCATGCAAGGCATTTATCAAAGTTCCAAAAGATCTGGACAAAGTGCGGTTGAGAATTAACATAGCCTTAATTCCTGAAAATGTCCCGGTTGAAGGCGATATGTTCGCCAAAGTGCCACAACTGAAGATGGAGGATTGGGACATCACAGATGTTGAGAAGCTTCTTGGGCTTGCGCTTGAGTGCTATCTAGATCATGTTCCCTATGAGGGGGGCCTTGTGCACCTCGAGCTGCAGTGATGGGTGTTGGGCCTGCATAAGGCAGGACTTATAAACTTATTGCAGGTTCCCCACTTTGGGCACAGCCCAATAATGAAATATTTGTGCGCCAATTGCTTGCACTCGTGCATGATGAAGCACTCTAGCTGGGAGAGCACATACCTATAGATGCCGCACTGATCCATTGGATCACCAACCTACCTAACCAAGGCACATATCCCATGGATGACTTTGGAGGAAAGGCACAAGAAAAGAGGGTGGCTGAAAAAATCAAATCAAAGTACCAAGTGTCGTACCATAGTCAAGGATTCATAGTCAGCAAGATCAATGATGCAAAATTTCAGTTTGGGATGCTCATCTTGGCCTCCAAGATGATGCAAAAATGCAGACCTAAGGAGGTTCCTGCACAAGTAATTGCACTTGTGGGACAATGTGAAAAAGGAGTAATTTACAAATGGTCTGAGAATTTATGTAAAGAGTTTTTGGAGAACGTGCGTGAAGAAAAAGAGGAGGGAAAGCACTTATATTATGCTTAGCTCCTATTGCTGATAGCCCTAATTTGCTGGAAGACCCCTGAGAAAACACAGTTTCCTGATATAGAGCCACAATTGTGCGAAGCCACATGGTATGCCACACTATGGAATTCTTCAGTCCCCGTGTGCATAATAGAGAATAAGATCTTTTGGGTGCTATTCGACGCCTCACTCTTTCAGGCAGTGCAATCCAAGCCGAGGCTATCTCTGACTTTGTACGACTAGTAAAAAATGATTGCAGATTTTAATTCGACCTTCCACAATATTCACATCCGCGCGAAGGGCACAATTGAAGGTGTGTGGTATGAATTTCCCAATCTCTTCATTGAGGACAATTTTCTATGCATCACTGTAGAGTGGTCGCAAGCATGGCAGGAGCCAGGTGAATCAAATTATCTTTCAAAGACACCTACCAAGCCTCGCACTGGTACATAGAATACTGAGAAGAAAACATAAAAATAAACCATGCTGACGACAACTGGTGAGACAATTGACATAGAAACAGACACTGCACGTGAGAATAATGGTGCCATGCCAAAAGATATAGAGGAGCAGGTGGAAGCTCAGACTTCCAAGGGCACAAAGCGCGGTTCTCAGGCCGCAGGAGGATCGAGGAGGAAACAAAAAGACTCTAAATCCATGGGAAAGGAAGAGCTGACATTGACTGAAGATGATTTCAACCAAATAGCTACCCCGGTCACAACACCAACTAAGGACATCAGATGAACATGGAAATGTAGTACAAGTATGTGCTTGATGAAGTACAAATTGGTATTTGAGAGCTCAAAATTCAAGCGATCCTAATTCAAGCGAGTGTTGCACAAGCGAGTCAGATGCAAGCGAGTGTGCATGAAACTAGCGTGAAACCAATCAATACATTCCTATCTGCTACTAGAGATAGTCATCTGATTCAAATTCCTGAGCCAACCATCCATGTAGAATCATCCAGTCAGCATGCACAACTAGGAGGTTGCAACGATATAAATATTAACTTATCTGTTTTTCAGGTAGAAAAATTGCATCTGACCCACAGTATGATTATGGATGAGCTCCGGTTCCATGAAGCTCGTGCCCACACCACTGCAGTAGAGTTGCAACATCAGCCTGCTGAAGCGCACCAGAAACAACAGACTGCAGAGGAAGCATCTCGAGCGGTCTAGGCTTAGCGCGCTGCACTTGAAGAAAAGATTAACCAAGTGTGTAGTGACGTGCCAGCAGTCCCAACCACATCAACCCAAACAAGAGTAGAGGTATTGGTTGCATTGAAGCCTAAGCCACAGAAACTAAATAATCAAGGCTCGAATTCAGCATCATATTACTGACTTATATTAAAATTTCATATAGATCCAACCAGGGTTAGGAAACATTAGGGAATTTGAGGTTCAGAAAATAACACTTATGAAAATGTATTGAACCAAATTTCTGCATTTTATGAGAATTAAACCACATTTTGGGGATACATCATCCCTAATGGTTGATGTGGCATTTCTGAGTTAAAGGTAATTACTTGTCACATTCTCAATGGTGGATAGAAACTCATGGTTAACCATGGTAGTGCTCTAAGTACTTTTAAAGTCAAAGTAAAGTACTCATAATAAATGTCATTTCACACTTTTTGAATAAAAATATATTATTGTCATTTCATATTTTTTGAAAGAAACAATGCATATCCCTATACATTTGTTATATTATATTATATTATATTATTTTTATATAGTATATTAATTGCATGTTATTACACAATTTAAATAATATAAATTTTAATTAATAGCATATAATATAATTAAGAATTTATAAATTTATATTTATATTTTATTTTAAGTTATTTAAGTACAAAGGACAAATGCATTAGTTGTTCAATGATAATGACTTTTTCTTGAAAAACTCATTCTTATTTATAGTCACATCAATACAATTTTTTTTATTAATTTTATTTTGGTACAACTTTTGAATTGAGTTTAACTATGGTTACATGGATTGTGGAGCAAAAAGTGAATTGAAAATTCATAAATATTATTTTATTGGTTTAGCTATTATTTTATTATTTCCTTAGGAGGCCCATTTTAGACCTCAAAATTCCCCCTAATGAGAGGGTTGCTGAAGTAAAGAAGGCTACTGACAGCATCGCTGCCACAGTCACACAGCGCAGTCAGCTTTTGGATGAGGCCATGGGTGTCTGGACTTCGGTTCATAATGAACTTATCGTATAGCAGCTGCACAATGAGTTTCATGTCAAATAATAATAGTTTGCGGATATTCAGATGGCGATGATTACCCTCGTCATTGAACAACACCTCGCCTGCCTACAAGAGGGCTGGGTAATTCAAAATGAAATTGAGGACCTGTGCCATAGAGAACAGTTGCTTGCGGCAAGAATGCAGTCGTGGGCCAAGGAGGCTCCAAAATTGTTGCAAAATTCAGATAACACGATGAATGCCATTCAAAAAATGTAGAGAAGAATTAAACTTTCCACTAAAGGGCCAACTACAGAGAAATTGGTAACTAAAGCACAAGGATCTGTTGCATAGAGTCTTGAGGTGGTGCTGCCTTTGAAAACTTCTGATGCGCTCCAAGCCAAGATGAATGAGCAGACCCCACAGTGACTCGGGATGAGTCACAGGTTTGTGTTGGGGGCCTGTTGGAGCAGGGTCCCCTAGGGTACATTTTTGAGTAAATTTTTGTATAATTTTGCATATGTGTGTTGCGCGGAAAGGTCAAGGGGCTTTGGGGTGGGTCAAAGTCCCTCTTTTATGTAATTGGGTTGTAAGGGTAAACTGTGGGCCTCAAACCATGGTTTGAGACCATAGTATCTGCGCACTAAGCTAGTATAAATATGTAAGGTTCGAGTCATTAGGAGATATATATCTTTTTGGTTATGCTTATGTTGATGAACATTGTGTAAGTGTTTTTTTCTAAGTCTAGGTTTTTGGGTAGAAAGGCTCCTGCTGGCTGTGTGCGCAAAGACCTAGTCTTGGTTGTGTACGAACTTCGTTGGATGTGTGTGTGAAAGGGGTAATTGTAAGGGAAAAGTCCATTTTTACTAAATTGTTGGAATCTAATACAAATAATGGTTTTGGCGAAGCATTGTGTTATATGTTTATTGTTTCTGTTTTGAGATCGCTTACTTTTGTTATGCTTAGTTGTATCTGCGCGAGTAGATATTTTCTTTATGAATGAATATATGGTTGAATACATGAATAAATATGCTTAAGTAAATGCGCATATGTGACAAAGTCAATCTGCGATCCATATGTTAATTGCATTCTCTATATTGATCTGATAAGTATTGTTCTGTATTTGCGCGCATCTATTCCGATCTATATAAGTTATGCAATTAGCCTGTTTAGGGCCACCACATTATTTTCTTCCTCAGGGTACAGAAACTTGGTTCCAGTACCCCCCCCCCCCCCCCTCCCATACTGCTTCGGGTGAGACTTTGATCTGCGTAAGAAGGTCATTTCCGAAAGGGCCAGTAGTTGGAGGGTTTGTTGGTTGTGTGATAAACTCTGAACCTGGGTTAGGACCCCTCAAGCCAACACAATGCATGGATTTTACAAGTTTTTATTAACTAATACCAAAGGGAATAACATTCTTCACTTTAGCATTGTTTCCATATAATTTATTACCATCTGCATCAGTGGGAGGAACATCATGGACATTATAGTCTACCGGTACTCAGGTCCACACATCTACACCAAATGACATCAGGTATGATTCCATCCTTATTTTCCAAAAGGCAAAGTTTGTCCCATCAAAGACTGGTATTCTGCTTGAATAAGCCTATTGGTTCTCCTTCCTTGACATAATTCCTTATATATCTACCTTCCAGTGGTTAGACTATTTCTGAAGGAACCTTTCTCTGATACCAATTGTTGGAATAATGAATTTCTGAAAGTGGGGGATGAATTAGTAATTGTATGATTGCTTAAATTTTCCTTTTGAATATATCCTTACTTCATCTCTCTACCATATGTTATTTATGAGAGAATTCATTCATAAGTAGATAAGCATTACAACATTATCATTCATATGTTCAATCAACAATTCTCTAGATAAGCACACACACATTGACACATGTATTTTTCACATGGAAACCCAAGGGTAAAAACCACCAATTTTTTGTTGTTTTAAGATGTGCATTAATCACCCACTTAATTACATCAGTTTTTTTGTGAGCACCCACTCAGTGGAGGCACCAACCCCCTTTGGATAGAAATAACCAACTTGATAAGAGGCACCGACCCCTTTATAATAGCAAGCACAAAATTTCCAAGAGGCACTAAACTCTTTGAATATAGGCCACCACCTGTTGCTGCCACTTTTCTATTATTTCATACAATTTAAAAAATGAAAACAAAGGAATTTACAGATAAGATAAATACCAACCCATTGTGTCACATAATTTGATTCTGATCTCGATCCTCTGTTGAAACACTGACTCCTCTAGTCTTGCACAACCACACTTTTTGTACTTGCTCAACATAACATGTGATCAACAATTTGTTGTCTCACAACACATCCTTTTTTTAGTCTCCCACAACTCAACATATGTGCTCCTGATCACCACTCTGATGCTTCACAACTCATCCTCCACTGATTCTCCACAACTCAGACTTTGTGCTCTCTCACTAAGAACTACACTTGCACTCCCAAAACACTCACTTTCTTAGCCAGTTCAACAATACTATTTTTCCCTCTTTTACACATAGGCTTTCTCTGGTTTTGTTCCATTGGTTTTTGTAACATACGACATTGTATTCCCTGATATCCTTGGCTTCCTTTTTTAACTGCTCTATGCCCCCGGTTCTTTGAGATCTCATGAACATGTGCCAAAACATACATCAAAAGCCCCTTTTAACGTAACGTTCCAAAAACCATTTGCATAGAAGTTACGATTTTCTCATCCTCTGATATGTTGATCTCCAATATGGCTTCATTTTCCACCACGTGGAAACTCCTTAGTGGATACACGTGTCACCCATATTTGGCCCACTAGGCCACCCAATAACATTGAATCTCCCTGCCACATGTCATTTCGTACTAGCACATCATGCTGTTGCCAGTTGCCACTGCAGCTTCTCGGAACCAATATCATGTTTCCATGTGAATTGTCAGACGAGAGAGAAGAGAACCCACAAGGCCTTGGTTTCGCAGTAAAATATTTTTTTAATTTCTTTTCAACTCTTCTTGATGCTTTTAATACTATTGAGCTGATTGGATATCATAACTTCTTAAATTTTTTTTTGTTAAGAACGTTCGATATTCTGCTATCCTGAGCCTCCAATGTTTCGATACTCGATAAGCCTTTTGCTTCGATGTTCCAATATGCTTGTCTGCTTCAAGGTTCCAATGTGCTATTTTCTCTGAGGTTCTGATGTGTCATCTTGCTCCGATGTTCCAATATACGATATGCCTCTTGCTATGATGTTTCGATATCCAGGAACTCTGATATTATGATATTCGATATGCCTCCTACTCTGATATTTCGATATTTTATTTTCCTCCTGCTCTGATATTTCATCCTTCTTAAGGCTTCAAATTCATGAACTTCAATATACCATATCTTCCGATCCAGGAGCGCATTTTTTCACTTCCATATATCATTGGAAATATATTCCAGAGAAATTTCCAATGGGTAGGGTCCAATGTAGGCTTGGAGCACTTTTTTTGCCTCTTAGGTGACTGCAAACTCTCTGCCACACTTTGCTTCTTGACTCTTCTTATTTTTCTTGGAATGTTGGGCTCCTAACCACCATAGTCATCATTTTATGGCTTCTCAATAAGCCTGCTACTATGATGATTCTCTACCAAAAGCCTATAGATATAAATAAATCAACATTGACTCTTGTTGACATCAATTCCAACACCAACACAAAAAAAATTGTCCAAAAACACATTTAACAGGAGAAATTGTGCTTCCAAATGGATTTGGAGAGTGTTGGAATTGTGTTCCTATGCAATGCATATATATTTGAGATTGATTTGATGGAAGGAATAATTTTTTATGTTTTTGCCATATAGTAGAAAAGATAATATTTTTGGATTGATATAGTTGATTGATATGTTTTCATGTATTTGTAGCTTATATGGAGATCAGTTGATGTGTTGACATATTGTCGTTTACATATTCCATTTTTAGATGCATCATGTTGCTGCTCATGTATTTGGATGGTTGAGTTATGATGATTGTTGCTAATATATGGAGCATACATACATTTTTATGCTCACTGATCTATGTCTTATGCCTCACTGGTGTTATATTTCTCACCTATGAAGAGGATAAGTATTTGTTGTTTCTTATGATGATTTGGTATCATGGATGTTGTTGCTTGGTTTTGCTCTCATAGGGAGAGAGAATGTGATGATGAGGATGCATAATGTTGTTACTTATGACATTCATATGTTGTTGTTATTAATCACCTTATTGTTGATGCACATGTGGAGTATGGCGTCAGTTGCTAGTGGATGCTATGATCTTGTTGCAGGATATTCATTGTTGGGATGTGATTGCCAAGGTGTTGAGTGGCCATGAAATGTCATAGGATTTAGATAGTGCTTCTATGTTGTTGTTACACATTGATAGATTATATAATTGCTCATGGAGGCCATATGTTTTGATGCTCATTCCATGTATCACATTTTATTGTTTCTAATTTATATGGATCATATGTTGAAGCTCATTATTGTGATGTACTCATGTTATTTTATGTTTTTGTGCATGTATTGATGAGAGAAAATTTATGTGCATATGTAAAATCCATGTAATATCATTGTTTTATCTTTTTGGCACATTTCTCATGGAGATACCAATGGTGTTTAGAATGGATTGGTCATTAGCTATGTATGGGCCATTGGATGTCTAAGTCATGTATTAATTTGTATATCTTTGAAGTAGTACCATTTCATTGGGTGCATGATGCAAACTTAGGTCCATAGAGTCATGGTAAGTGATAGGTGTAGAGGACTCATATATGAGTCCTATGTACTTGTCACAATCATGTACTTTCTATATGAAGTATTGCATTGTACTATATTGTGTGTCATGTACAAAGTCAGTTGGATTCATGGTCATGGGGAGTAGTATCTTGCACTTAGCAAGGAGGCTCATTGCAACAGATAGATGTGTTGCTACAGACAGAGTATTGATTGTGGCTTCATTACATGCTTAGGGGGAGCATGTTTAGTCTTTAGAGTTAGCATGGCATTGGCAAAGATATATTGGCAGTTGGTTTCCTTGTCTTTCATTCTTATTTTTCAGGAGATACTTATTAGGATGCATCAGTATGGTGTTGAGTATGACAGGGGGAGCACTATTATCTTTTGCCACATTACTGGCATTTTTCTTTTGTATTTGATGGCCCTTTTCAATTGATGTCAAAGGGGGAGATATTTTGGATTGATGGTTTAGCATCCCATGTTGTATTGAGGTTGAAACCAATGTCAACAAGCTCTTGGTGTTGCTGGTCATATGCATGACTGATGAGTGCCTGATGTTGGATGATTGGTGATGGTATTTTTAGTTGGAATTGATGTCAACATAGTGATGACTAGACCTAGTTGAGATGATGTTATGGCTAATGAGGAGATGGAATCCAGACATGTTGATTTGGTTGGAGATGTTGCTACTATAGGAGGTTGGAAATCTGCTCATGGTATGTTGATTGGAGATGTTGTTGCTCCAGGTTATTAGAGTGTTGCTCTAGATATTGAATATGTCTCTACATATCTTGGATACATTGCATATGTTGCTTCATGTGATGAGTTGTATGCTGCTTATGTTGGAGGTGCTTCCACCAGTGATGGAGGAAATTTTATGATTTGAGGTTGTTGCTACAGTGAATAAAGATTATGCTACAGGTCCTGCATATGTTTAGAGATGTTGAGGTTTCTTCTTGAGGAGATGTAGTATTTGGTATTGGTTCTAAGGTTGGAATAATAGGTCTAGCGCATCATAGACTTGTTCCTTTCCTATTCATTAGTTGCAAACCTTTTGCAGAGGCTTGGAGGAGTGACATACAAAATCAGATGAAGACATTTCAATAGGTGGAAGAGGTCCATGACAGAAGGACTTGTGTTTTACTTCAGTTTTAGCACCATTCGCAGGCATTATGGGTTAAGGGAGTGACTGAGATGCTAAAGTCACATGGAGACATGCCCAATGTAGTGACTATAGGCACAATAATTCATAGTCCCATGCAAGACAATGTTGAGGGAGCGAATAGGGGATTTCACGAGAAAAGCTCCACATTACTTGCATTGTTGAGCTAATTTATGGCTCGTGGTGACATACTTGATCAAAAATTCTTGGTTTATGGTTAGAAAAGAGTTTGGGACCTCAAAAAGCTAATTAAAGTTGAAATTGTCCAAAATTCTAATGGAGTTAGTGGTTAATTGGGTCAATGAGCTTAATCAATATCTAATCTAGCATATGAACAAGATTTTTGAGCTCAGTAGTTATAAGTAATTATTGAGTTGAGAACTTGAGTTCAACTACATATTGGAGGAATCTCATTGAGAGTATGGTTGGATGAGTTGATTACACTAGTGTGTGAGTGTGTGTGTACGTGGATAAGAGTATGCAAATTGCATGTGTTGTCTAATGCAAAATTTATGAAGCAGTTTGCAGTAGTAGAAACAATGAGCTGAAGTATATTTCATCCATCATGTTTATGTAGAATGTGTGATGATGAGATGTGGATTGTTGTAGTGAGTTTGAGGAGATTGTGTTGGAGCTTGTGTGGCGATTTTTGTATGGAGGTTTTGATTACATCTTGAGTTGCATATTATCATTTGATAAGCTTTGATTTTATGTTGCTGCAGTGCTCATGTTGAGCAAGTTTTCAAGGTCTAGTCTAAAAATATATGAAACGAGGCTCACATGGAGGTAGTGAAGGCTTGGAGGTTTCCAGTATACAATGTGTTGGAAAATTTAGTAGATGGAATATTTTTCTCCATCCAATGGTGGTTGCATAATTCATTGGAAACTACATGAGGAACATTGGTCATGGTGGTGACCAACATATTATAGTTTGTAGATTCAAATTTTTAGTTCAACAGTAACTGAGCGAGGATCGTTGATCTTGGTGGATTTCAATGGATGCTAGTCTGTAGATCCGTGAGAGAAACAATTTATATCCTGATAGTGCCAAATACTATTGAAATAAGTCAAGTCTTCAAGGCTCATGTGAGTGAGTTGATACATGTATACATTTTTCAAATATTAATAAAATAATTGAGTAGCGTAGCAGCAACAAGGAGATTTTTTTCCCAAGGAAGGTTTTTCCACTAGACATTTTGTGCCCATTGTGTGATTACTTTTTATGGTTGCATTTTTATTTGTGGTTCTCTAATATTTGATTATGTGTTTCAGTTTATGCATGCGTAGAATATTTAATAATTGGAGAAAAATTGTATAAGTTCCCACACTACTGATTCAACCCCCGCAAGTACTGATCTAGTTTCCAACAAAAAAAACCTTTCTAAATGGAACTTGTTATTGTTCTATAATTTAAGATTGGAAAGAATAACTATATAGGACAACATCAAAACCACTTTGGAGCCTAGAATCTAGCCCTCCTAGACTGAGAGAGGGATCTCTTTTTTAGATTTAGCTTTGTTTTATGATCCTGATATTAGGCTAGTTATAATGAAGTGAAGATTGATTTTTGATTGATTGTTTGGTTGGATTAGTAGATCTATTCAGACTAATTCCATTGGGCTATGGAGTCATAAAAGGTTGGGTTGTTGCATCAAATTTTCAATAGCATTCACAAGGCAAGCTTAGCTATACTTATTGGATCTTACAACTTAATGAATTGTGAGATGAAAGCAAAAGTGAATTCAATAGTGTTTAAAAATAATTTAAGAATTTCTTAACCAGACTTCAGAAGAAAAACATTCATATTGTAAATACAACCAGAAATAAGGTTCTCTAAAAACAAATATTACTCTTCAGATTTCTGCTTGACAATCATATTTAAATGATGCACTGAGAGAAATAAAAGTGGAAAACATTAAACAAATCAAAGAAATAACATCACCAGATACACATAGCTCAAGAATCTTGCAAAAGGTCTTTTATTATTGATGCTCCAGCTCCAAAAATACAATGCTCCAATAGAAAAGTTTTACAATCTAGGGTCCAACCCCTGATACTTAGAAGGAATGCAATATTTAACTAAATTCTACAACAATTTCCGTATCTACATCAGAAATATGTTACTAATTACAATAATAATTAAAATCTGACTAGTGTGGCCACAAAGTGGACACGATGGAATAATTTTGACATCTGACCCTATTTTCCAGAAGTTTGTTGCTATTTGATTTGATCTGGTATGTGTTGGCAGATTTGGATAATCTGATGTTGATATGCTGAGTTGGCTGATACACTGGCTATGCTGATTTGCTGATGCGTTGGATTTCACCCTTCTTGGTAGTCACAAAATTTTTCCCACTACTGCTCATTGGGGATCTTGATCCTGATCAACTTTCTGTATATCTCATCTGTCTCTGTGAATCCCATAAAAGTCGACCTTAACAGAAAAATGTGTTTGATTTCATGCTGTATGAATAAATCATTGTCCATTTCTTTAAGTAAAACTCTTCCAATCATTGATCCTTTAATCCCTGCAAACTTGGTTGTGTCCTTGGAAATTTCTTTCAGCTTCTTCGCATAGTCTTGTCTAGCCATGAACTTATCATTGATTAAAAATAGTGATGGTAACCCTCTTTTGGTTGGTGGCTCAATTCTGTTAAAGAATCTACTGGCACCAATTTCTTTGTTGTGGCACTTTTCATCTCACTGTGTGACCGAAATTTTCTTATTAAGCACCTTCTTGACTTCCAGGATTGTTGTTATTCCATCCTCAACTCCGACTACCTCCAATTCGAATGTGTTCTTGGAATTTAAAAATATGATAATGTTATTTTTTGTCTCAGGCGTCCCTGCAAGCTTCTTTTTTTCTTTAGATATGGCATCATTTACATGTTCAATTAGTTATTTCTATTCAAATATGATTTGAATAGAAGGCCATATTTCATTCATAGAATCTAGTATGTTGGTCCAAATGATCTCCTTCACCTAGCCAATGGTCTGACCAATGGAAGCTTCGATCTCTGCCTTTATCAATATTTCAATCTACTTTTGGGCTCTCTTTATTTCTATTTCATGTGTGTTGTCAGACCTTATCTTCAGATCCTTCAAGGTAGTGATATGTGCTTCCAGCTTTTTGATTTCCTCTCTTTGTATAGTCATATTCTCCATGGCTTTGACCACATGTTCTGCACCACCTGATGTGCTTGTAGTTGCTGGTGTAGTTGTAGGGATGACTACAATAGGAACAACATCCAATGGAATGATGGAAATATGTGATTCTTTTTCCTTTTCCTTCACTAATTTCTCCATCTATGTCTCCATTTGCTTCAGTTGTGCTGACTTCTCCATTATCAGCTTCATCATCTCTGATTTTTGTGCTTCATTCTCCTATATGTCCTTTGTTAAAGGGTCTTCAGTAGTTGACATTTTAAGTTGCTTTCTCAGGGATGATATGTCAACGTTCTTCTTCTTCAGGATCTCGTCCATTGCCTCTACATTTGTTGGATCATATCCAATATTAACAACTAAATCCTCCAGGGATTTGATTCTAGTACCCTTGGAAAGAGAAGAAATATTCTCCATTTTGAGCTAAGATTGAATGTTAGCTAGTGATACATGCAATTTAGATAGGCTCATTGTAGTGCTTGTCAGTGTGGAGGAAATCATGTCTCCATTTTTCTTGTGCATCTCCATCTGGTCTTTTGGATGGATGTCCTTGACATTGAATTCAAAATATACATGCTTGAAATTTGCAAGTGACTTTGGCTAAGAAATATGGGCTTCCAAGAAAGCCATTTTCATATTTCCTTTCTCTGAGTCAAAGGCTAATAAAAGCCTGCTTTGTGAATTAATGGTCTACTTCCAAAACTGGTTGTAGGTGTTGGTCTTCTGTATCTCATTTTTTCTCTTAATATCCCTGAAGGTGTCATAACTTGTCTCCTCCTTTTCCACTGTAGCAACAGTAGATGCAGGTGTTTGAAGACTTTTTTGCTGAACTGGAATTGTGGCAAAAGATGTAGAAAGTTTGGCCACCTACTGGAGATGAACTAGGAGAATCTCTTATTGTTATGACTGTCTGCTTCTTTGTTTCCTTGTTTTGATCTATGTCCATATGGATTCTGGATCTCTTTCTGTATTTCATTGTGAACTCCTTGCTAGAGGTATCAATCTCCAAAATAGATTGATCATCTCTAGGCCTCTTTCCTATTGCCTCTTTCTCCAGTTATTTTCCTTTGTCTTCCTTGTCCTCTTGGTTCTGTTTTTATTGTGGAATAGGGGTCTGCATGCTCGAGGATGAAATCACCTTCTCTTCTGCCTCCTGCAATGTTTTTTCTTCCCACTCTGTTTGGTTCATGAATTTCTCAATTTCAGGCCTGTGGGTATGGATATATGGAGTTGATTTATTTTCCACCATTTTCTTGGAGATGATTCCCAGTGGGTCATAAGACCAAGTGAAGCTATGTGTGAATTTCATCTCCTTCAACATCCTATCAGCACCCTCTCTTGCTGCTCTGATATTGAAAATGAAAGGACCAATTTGGGACTTGATACTAAACTAAGACTTCTTTTTGGCAGATACAATGTGTACCTCATCTGCATTGATCATTTGCCTGATGCTCATTTCTAGATGCACAAAGACTTCAAAAAATATTTTGTAGGTGTAATATTTTTGTTCCTTCATTAGCATGATTTTCCAAAGATTACTGATTGAGGTTGGGAGTCTTCTTTAAATTTCCTCATTATAAATGTGAACCTGCTTTCCTAAAAATATACGAATATGTAGACTAGGACTGAAGTGTATTTAAACACTTCCTCTGTGTGAAATTTAAAAAATTGGTCATGAATGGCATCAACTAGAAATTGACTGAACTTAAACATAATTGAAGGCTTGGACTCTCATGAAAGTATGGACAGGAAACCTATCATTGCTTCATTTATCCACTGATATGAATGATACCCTAACAAGTATGAAAGGACAGTGACAATGCGTTGGGTCCTATCAGGGAAAGTAGATGAGAGATATGGAGGATTATTCTTGGGAAATGGAGTGTCTGTAGCCATGAATAACTCTAGTGTTTTGGCTTTGCTGGAAAAATATAGCTTTTGGTATAATTCTCTGAGGGCTTCATATGAAAAAAGTATGGTTTCTTCAACAGTAGGAGCTTGCATAATTTTCATGATAGACTAGGCACTGACAATAGATCTCTGGTTTATATCATAGCATGTATGACATTTTATAACAAACTGTTGTGACCATCAACAACCCCCCCTTTTTAGTAGTAGTAATAACACTAATAAATGGGGACCCTTCTCACAGAAATCAAATATTAGCATTTAAGGTTACTTTTGTTTTCACAATAAAATAAAATATCAAAGTAGAACTTGCTAAAACATGTAAATTTACCTTCCCATACTCCAAGAGCATAAAACATCACAAATTATGAGTTTCCTTATAGAAAAAGTGCTACATGAACATTATACCTAAGAAAAAATTTATATAGGAAAGTCTCGAACATTAAGGGAAGCTTTATTATCACATCGCAAAAAGGTCACAGTAGGCATCCTTTATAGAAGTCGCTCCTTGTTGACGGGAAAAAATGTCCGGCCAACAGTAGGGGATCTCCCCGGTAGAAAGTCCCAATTAGACTTTGAACCGTTTGGAGTAGGGATCCCGTCCGGGGTGTGGGTCCGGCTACCACTTAAATGACTATCTCTTCGGCTTCGAGCAACCTGATTGAAACTGCAAACATACACTTATTAACACGATATAGAATACATGACTGATGAATAAAACCGATATATGACACTGTGCATAGCAAGGTAATAGACAGAATGCATACACTCAGGAAATGTCGTTAGCAACACATCTATGAGGTATGCATGCAAGATAATCTGACCGCCAAAGAAACAATCCTTTGTGGTAATAATATCCCTTAACTTTCCGAAGGATATAACGAGATGCTAATAAAACAGTTCATTAACATTCATCATGAAGTAAATAATAAACTTGAGCATCATCAACACAATCACAGATAACTATGGTGCATGAATGACACTATTAATAACACAGATTCATTAATCAAAAGATATTCTGAAAATGCACGCAGAATACACACAATGTTGTCACTGCTAAACACATCATCCAATCAAAGGGGTTTTAACATGTATTGTATTTCATATATCAAGAGTATGCTTCTTCAGCTACAATGCAATAATGCCTTTCAGTCCCAAAAGAGCCAGCCCATACAATGCTTCCCACTGGGGTATTTATAGATTCAACAGCCGCACTTATGGCCTTCCGACGGTTCAACTTCCCGACGGTTCACCTTCCTGTTTGTAAAAATTGCGACCTGCGACCTGGTCGCAAATGCGACCTACGACCTGGTCGTAAATGAGACCTGCGACCTGGTCGCAAATGCGACTTGCGACCCAGCGTTTGCAACTTATGAAGGTGGTCGCGCAATCGAGGTTCCTGGAGCGTCGACCTTCTTGCCTTTGATGAAGTCTTTCCAAGTTTGGTAATCCGCCGTTATAGAAGCGACAAGAGGGCTTTCCTCTTTTATCCGATGCATACATTCTAGAGCATTCAGCACCAGAGTCTCCTTCTTCTGGGAGATCATCATTGAGAGAGAAAAGAGCTTGGTGTAGATTTGCACTGGGGTGACAAGAAATCGGTTCAGATTCTCTTGTGATGCTTCGAATTCTGGTGCGGCGGCAGCTTGTCGTACTGGTTGCAGAAAAGACTGAATTTCCTGCTCTACCTGTTCCCGCCATTTCCATTTTAGTGCCCCCAAGATGGAGTCGTGATGAAGAGCCGGTCACGGAGTCGATACCACCGACAGGTAATAAGTACGCGTACACTACTTTGTCCAGGTCTTTGGACAAATTGTCTGACCGATACTCTGGTCCGAATTTGCACTTTGGCCTCTTGCGATGACTCCAATCCTTCCGAGGCACGTGTCTTGAGCTACGATACCGGGTCATCTAATTCATCACTTTGTCCAAGGCTGTCGAGGCTTCCTTGAGTTGTTCGTGTTTCTGCTTGGTTTCTTCCCGTGCCTCTGCCAATGGGACCACTGTTTGTTTCAGGGTGAACATTTCCTGGTATACTTGCCTCATTGTCATCTCCAACACATCACATTCCTTCTTGACCGCCAGTGGAACCTCATTCACTTGAGCGGGCCTACCCTAGAGCTGGAGCATCTCATTTTCTAGCCTTGATTTCTCTTGCTCTGCCGCTTTTAGCCGGTTCTGTAAAGAAATAATTTCTCTGCTCATCCTCGTGACATTTTCCTCTGTGGCTGCGGCAAAGGCGGTGCCTGCTGACGCTATCATAACCGGATTTGTCCTTGTGTCTGGGACAATGTCCTTTCCGGTGGAGAATGTGGAGATGGCAGGGTAACCCGACGTCAAGGATTTCCTCTTCTCTTGCCGTATCTTGAAAGATAATTGGTCAAAGGTTAATCTGGTCAAGTCGAAGACTTCTTCTTCTTGCTCCCCCAGAAAGTCATCAACACTGAGGGCACCTCCCGCGCCACCTACAGGGATATTCAGGGGAGATAGATCAATGTCATCTATTAGCTCGTCCTCTACATCCCGCGTTTGACCCTTTTCTTTCTCCTTTTGCTGGCGCTCTGCTTCCGCCTTGTCACGCTTTTCTTTCTCCCGGCGTTCTCCCTCTGCCTCTGCTTCCTTTTCCTGTTTCCTCTTTGCTGCGGCGGCCTTTTCTGCCTTTTTCTGATGATCGACTTTATCGAGCTCTTCTTTTAGTGCCTTTTCTGCCTCCGCTTGTGCCTCTTTTTCCTGTCTTTCTTTCTCTTCTTTTCCTCTTCCAATTTGGCCTGGGCTTCTACTTCCCTTTACTGATCTGCGGTGTCAGGTCCTGCACCGGTCTGTGTTCTTTTATCTTTGGAGGAGGAAGAACCTCCAATGTTCTCATACTCTGCTCCTTCTCGGTCAGGGTCGATTCCTGGTGCGAGATGCCGGTTTGCGTTATACCAATTTCTTCTCTCATCCTCATCCGGGCACTCGACGTGTTGATAACTCCATCTGAAATTGGCCCTTTTACAATGTTCGGGAACTATCCTGACTGGATCGTAATTTCGGCGGTCCAGATTTCTGAAGTGATAGCTCTTCACCTCTTCCCCTTCACGCGCTACTTCTCTGGAGTCTTTGACCGTATAGGAACCAATGGTGAGAGGTAGAGCAGGCCAAGGTTTCTTCTTCCCTTTGGCAAGGATGTTAGAGAAACCCAAGGTCATCTGAAAACATACCTCTTGAATGAGCACCTTGTCCGTAACAAACTTAGGTAGAGCGTGTGGTGCTTTAAACGAGCCAAATACTCGGATGATTGTGAATCGGCGACGGTGGAACCAAGAAGCCACCACGACCGTTGTTTCTCGCACGCCAAGACATGCGGGGGCATCTGACAAATCTTTTCCCGTAGAGGAAGGCATGTGGATGAGAGATTTTCTGATGTCCGACTTGTACCTAGATTCCCGAATACCCCGACCGCAAGGCGTATTGCCTCGGGTCTGTCGGGGTCCTGCCATGTGGCCATCCTCGACATGCATTCATACAGACAAGATCTAATAGATACGAAGCTTAAGAGAATTCTATTGAGCCCTCATTCACAGCGTCAAGCCAAGTTTCTTGTGTGCATGGAGCCCATTAATATTCCCGCCCAATTGAATCGAGTGCCGTGGACTGTTACGTGTTCTATGATGGTTGCCCATGTTCCATTGAATGTGGTGGCGTCCGAACGCCCGTATATCCTGCACAGCATGGCGGCCACTAGCTTATAGACTTTCCTCAGACTGGCCACCGGGTACTCCTGGTCCTTCTTGATCTTAAATTTGTCTGGTTCTGCCCACCATCTTCTGATCGTGTCAACCATCGGCACTTCATTTGCAGCAAACCATCTTGGGGTGAAATTCACCTCTGCTTTGGGTAGCGAGTAGTAGACCCGTGCTCTTGAACTTTCCAATGTTGCGAACGCTTTCCCTGCACTATCTCGGATTGTGAAGCTTTTCGGATCAGTCTTCTGTATGATCCAGTCCAACATCTCTGGGCACGGAAAGATGGCAGGATGCGACCCGACTAGGTGTAATCTGGACCCTTTTACTTTCAGGTATATTTCACGATCCGGGAGATCTTCTGGGAAATCTCCTTCTAGCATGGCGAACTCACGGTATACTTCATACCACCTAAGGCTATCCTCCTTTGCGAAGGTGCAAAGGGTGTCTCTGTATATTGGCGGCGGAGATAGTTGTATGTCTGCGTCTGATTCTTCCTCCACCACCTGCCTGCTTCTCCTTCGGGATACCCGGGGTGCCATATTGCTCGAGTCGGAGGGGACCGGTACTGTGTCTGCTCTGAATTCACCTACTGCATTTAGAACAGAATCACATGATAAGAAAGACATGATGATAATGGCTAAATAGAGTCTGAACATGCAAAGATAATTTACTGTTTTCTGGGAGTCGCTGGGTCGCCGCTCCACAAAAGGACTCACCCGCGACCTCTGCGACCTTGCGACTAGGTCGCAGGGTCGCAGAGTCGCTGAGTGGGATTTTTTCGACCCCGCGACCTATGCGACCTTGCGACTAGGTCGCAAGGTCGCAGAGTCGTTGAGTGGGACTTTTGCGACCCTGCGACCTGGTCGCTAGGTCGCAGGTCGCATTTGCGTTTTGCGCACGCGCGACCTTGCGGCTAAGTGTTTACTAATGGGAAAAAACTGCGGTCTGAAAGGTCCAGAATTTACCATAAGGCATAGCCATGAGGATTTAGGCAAGGGGCGGGCGACCTTGGGGTTTTGAGGGAAACACAATGACGACAACAATCCAAAGAAAAACCCCCATCCTTCTTAGTAAATAAATAAGACCGTGGGGAGGCTCAAAAATGGCAAGAAATGTTTATGCAGGAAACATAGGGAGGAAAAAGAGGCAACTTACCCGGAAGAAAATGCGCCAGTCAACCTGTCAGAGCAACTCCGCGGTTTTCGCTGAGAGTCACAAATGCGACCTAGCGACCCGACCTTATATAAAAAAGGTCGCACGTGCGGGCGTTTAATGCGGTCGCAAGTTGCAAGTTTGCGACCTTGCGACCTTGCGACCTACAGGTCGCTGGGTCGCAAGGTCGCTGGGTCGCAAATTTCTTTAAACCTTCACTTTGCGACCTTGCGACCTCAAGGTCGCTAGGTCGCAAGGTCGCAAAATGTTCAAATTCTGACTCTTGCGACCTGTGCGACCTGTGCGACCTTAGGGTCGCAGAGTCGCATAGGTCGCCTGGGTCACAAATAATGCATATGCGACTTAGCGACTTGCCTTTAGAACTTTACTTGGTCTCTTTTCCTTTTAGTTTTAAGGGGGGCTCCAAAAAAATTTCAAGTGTGTGTTATGATTTTATGTATTTTTTGGAGGGTGTTGTAGGAGCTACAACAAATGGCGATTCACTGGATGAATTCAGAATCTCTGCTGATGAAGGGTCAATGAGGGAGGAGGGAGGGGATCTAGTACTTGCTTGTTCTTTTTACCTCAGAGTTTACACTTTCCTTCCTTTGCCACCCTGCGTAGTCACCTGCTCCTTTTGGCTTGTTGGCTGCAGATCAACCGAATTTTAATTCCTCATGCTCCAGGATCGAGAGGGTTGGGGAAACCTTGGACAACTGCAGGGTCCGGTACAATTATTTCGTCCTCATGGTGTTGCTCCGCTGCCAGCGAACCTCTCGGCTCCGGCGGAGTCACTGCCTAAGGAGTCGTGAACATTGCTCCGCTGCCAGCGAGCCTGGTCAGTACCCCGGCGGAGTCGTTACAACACCTCTCTGCGCAAGAAGCCTTTCTCAAACCTTTACCCTTTATTCGTGTGCGATTGCACTTATTTGAGAATGTGCCTGTGGCACTTATTTAGATGGGCAATATTTTGCCTGGGCGGTTGAGGGATCCCGACTTATTTTGCTTGCAGAGAGGTTGCCCCTGGTCTCATATGAGGACTCGGGTTTTTCCCGGATGACCTGCAATTCTCTTGAGTTAGCCCTGTTCCCTCACGATCCGGTTGCGTCTATGCAAGACCTTTTCTGCCTGCACCCTTTAAGCTGCTAGGTGGTTCCTTATGCTTGAAGACTCTGGTAAGACCGTGTATTATCCTTAGGTGCCCATTACAAGCGAGTTTCGACTGCCCCGTGCTTTGCGGGAAGGGCCTTTCATCAGCATAGAACCTCTTCAAGGAGTGATCTGGTTGCGGGCAGCTTAGACAAGGTTTTCTTTGAAGATTTAGGGAAAGAGTTTTTTTTTTTTTTTTTTTTTTTTTTTAACAACAAAAGAAAACGGCTTCTATGATACAGGGGGAGAACAGCCCTTTGAGGGCTATTCAAGTAAAATAGTGTTTGAGGTCATGCCCGTTTACCGGGAGGACCTCGACTTTTCCTTCCAAAGTTTGCAATCGGAAAGTATGGGAACCTATCTTTTCTTTAACCTGAAAGGGACCTATCCATAGTGCTTGAAATTTTGCATGTTTTCCTTTCTCTTTGTGCGCCTTATCCCACTTTAGGACAAGATCTCCTACTTCAAATTTTTTATCTCCTGCAGAATTTTTATCGAACCATTTTTTGATCCGACTCTGGTGGATGGCGAATTTCTCCCGGGTTTTCTGCCTTTCCTCTTCTAGTTTCAGCAGGGTGTCAATGCGGATTTGCAAGGCGGGACAAGGGGTACCGTGGCATTCTTGAGACAACTGTAGAGCGGGGAGAGACAAATTGGGCGGGAGGACGGCTTCTTTCCCATACACGAGAAAATATGGTGAGGTGCCTATTGATGACTTAGGGGTGACGCGATCAGCCCAAAGTGCGTTTTGGAGAGCGTTATGCCAGTTTCGTTGGTGAGACAGAAGGGTCTTTTTGACGATTCGGATCAGATTTTTATTTGTTGATTCTGCTAGACCATTTCCTTGGGGATAGTACTTTGCGGAGTGTTTGAGAACAATGCCATTTTCTAATGCAAAATCATATAATTTAAAAGATGAAAAATACGTTGCATTATCAAACACTAAGGAAGTTGGAACGCCAAACCTGGCAATGATGGAGTGAGTGACAAATTGCATTACCTCCTGATCGTTGACTTGGCGTAATGGTACCGCTTCAACCCACCTGGTGAAGTAATCAGTGGCCGTCAGAATGTACCTGTGTTGCTTAGAAGAGTGGGGTATAATCTCACCAATGACGTCCAAACCCCATTGTTGAAAAGGTTCTTCTACTGCTACTGACAACAAAGGAGCAGCCGGCCGCGCTTCTCGGCTTGCAAATTTCTGGCATTGAATGCATTTCCGAACATACGCGTGAGCATCTCTGAACAGGGTTGGCCAATAATAACCTGCACGCATAATTTTATGAGCAGTGGTATCCCCGGCGAAATGACCTCCCGCTGGTCCATCGTGCAACTCGGTTAAGACCTTCTGAGCTTCATCCTGTTCTAGGCAGCGCAACATTACTCCGTTTGAATGTTTCTTGAAGAGCTTCCCTTGGATTAACCGGTAGGACGCGACTTTGAGTCTGATTGCACGTTTCTGCCGGGCATCTAGATTTGATTCCAATACCCCGTGCGCCAAATATCCCGAGATATCCGAGTACCAAGACGGGTTCCTTTCCTGGGGCATGACGTCAGTTTGGTACATGTCAATCTCTTGCTCCCAATTATCTTCTTCACTTTTTTGGGAACCTGCGGCCTCCGCGGCCATTTGGCATAAACCTTGTCCTTTAACCGTGCGTGCTGGCTTAAACTCTAAGTCGTACTCTTGCATACACGCAACCCAGTTCCCTCTCCTCTCGCCCAACTCTTGCTGCATGAATAGTGATCGAACAGCTGGATGGGGAACGTAAACTGTGACATGGTTCTTCAAGATGTATGGTCTGAAATGTTTAACCGCTTTGTACACCGCATAAGCTTGTTTCTCGATTTCAGGATAATTTAATTCAGCTCCCTGTAGGCCAGTGCTCATGAACGAAATGGGACGCTCGTCATTATTTCTGTCCTTTTGTGTGAGCACGGCTGCCAGGGATGAATCCGAAGCGAACGTGTATAGGCTGAAATCTCTGCCGAAATCTGGGCTCTGGAGGGAAGGCGCTTCGGCTATAGCTTTCTTGATCTGGTCGAAAGCTTCCTTTTCGGGTTGATTCCATTTGAAAATGGCATTTTTCTTTATCATTCCTTGTAGTGGCTTCACTATCTGGGCGAAATCTGAGATAAACTTACGTACAAAATTGATTTTGCCCAAAAAGGATTGCATTGCTTTCTTACCACTGGGGAGAGGGATTTGAGAAATGGCTTTTGCACGTTCTGGATCAACGACAATGCCTTGCTTCGTTATAATATGACCTAGCAGATTCCCTTCCGCTACGGCGAAAACACTTTTCTTTGGGTTAAGCGAGATACCGTATTTTCTGCATCTTTCGAAAATCTGTCTGAGGTGACGCAAGTGATCCCCCCGATGTTTGGAAAACACAGTAACGTCATCCAAGTAAACCACCACACTTTGGCCTATCAGACCTCTGAATGCTATGTCCATCGCTCTCTGGAAAGTTTCTCCTGCGTTGATTAATCCAAAAGGCATACGTCGGTATGCGAAGGTTCCCCACTTAGTCCGGAAGGTAGTCTTTAACCGGTCTGGTTCAGCCACCAGTACTTGATTGTAGCCAGAGAAACCGTCCAACAAAGAGAACATCTCTGAGCCGGACACTGCTTGTAATATTTGCTCCATAGGGGGCACTGGGTAATTATCTTTACTCGAGGCCCGGTTCAAGTTCCGGAAATCTACACATAAGCGAATCTCACCTGACTTTTTCCGTACCGGCACTAAATTGGACACCCATGTGGAATGGCGAACTTTGAAGATAATGCGGGCGTCTAAAAGTTTTTTGAGTTCTTTTAGAATTAGCGGCTCCATTGTAGGGTGTACTTTCCTAAGTTTCTGTTGGAATGGTTTTACATTTTCTTTAATTGGTATCACATGTTGTATAATTCGCGTATCGTATGTGCGTAAGTCCTCATATGTCCAAGCGAATACGTCGCGATAATTGCGAAATAATTGAGTGAAATCTTGGGCCTCTTGGGGGGTGCAGTCTTTCCCCAGGTTGATGAATTTAGGATTATCTTCTGATCCCAAGTTCACTTGTCGATGAGCCAAGATCGAGCTCTGCACTTTTGCATTTGGGGGCCCACAGAACCGGTTTTGCAGATCAAACAGCTTTTCCAGCGATACCACCCCTTTAGGCATGGGGTTTCCCTTAACCTGCTCGTACTCCTTTTGCATAGCCTGGTCGTGCTCATTTTCATCTATAGCAGCGTCTTTGAATATTTCTGAGTTGCACATAAATTCCAGCACCTGTTGATCATCATCAAAAACACGCAGATTAGTGATATTGTCTGGCACGGACGGTCTATACATAACTTCAATAGAAAACCCGTCCCTCAAAGGGGTAAACCTGGCGGCAGCATTAGCTAGAGTATCTGCTGCTGCATTATGCATTCTTAAAACAGACTTAATTCCAAAAGCATCAAAGGAAGAAATTAATCGCCATACCTCTTGCTGTTACGCCTTTAAATGTGGAGACAAACAATGAATAGTGTTGCGTACCTGCCGAGTGATAATTTCGGAGTCACCAATAACCCGTAAGCATTTCACCTTCAAATCCAACGCCTTCTTAAGCCCGAGGATCAGAGCTTCATACTCGGCAGTGTTGTTAGTGCATTGGAACTCGAGTCGACAAGAGACTAGGAATTTTTTCTTATGTGGATCAAGCAAAATGCAGCCGGCACCAGAACCATCGAGATTCTTGGAACCGTCGTAATACAATGTCCATATATCATTTTCCGGGTCCTTGGGGGCAGTGTCTTGCGGAGGAATTTTGGGTTGGTGTGATACAGTTTGAGCTTGTTCCTCTGCGACGAGTGTCATTTCAGAGAGGACCTCGGGGCCTACCGCAGACTGGGGAGGTTGGTAACATCCAAAAACGGAATCTAGAAAACACATACCAAGTTCTTCTTGGGTGAAGCTGATGGGTTCATTTGTGGCATCCAAATCAGTTACAGTGTGCTTCATGTATGGTTCACTTTCAACTCTGATTTGGTTGTTTCTTCCTTTGTAGGGTAGCCATAAGTGAGACCAATCTGTGGCGAAGTATCCTTGCAATTTGCTAGACCAGTCTCTACTAAGAAGTACACCATAGGCTTCTGGGATGTCGACAACCACAATATCAATACATTGATGAACCCTCGAGTCGGATGAGAGGCGGATGATGACATTGTTTAATTCTCCGACTGTCGGTACTTGTGATCTGTCCAGTTGAATGATTTTTGCGTCAGTTTTTTCTGGGAGGATGTTGAGTTTCTTGCATACAGATAAAGGCATGACATTTGTGGAAGCACCAGAGTCAACGAGGCAATTGTGAACGTTGAAATTGAACATCTCGAAAGATAAGAGAAATGGAGGGGTGGACCCTCTCGAGTTCGTGTTGACCGCATTTACTATAGATTGGAAATCTGGACTAGTTTGTGCAGATGTGTTGCTAACGGTCTTCATATTTTGGTTGTTGGCGAAAGCTTTTAGGATAAGCTCCTTTTGGTTCGTGATGCGGGCCAACTCGTAGAGCGAGATATTAGCCCTGGTCTTTTTCATGTCCTCCACTATGTTGTAGTTAGTATCATTTTGGGGACTAGGTTCGGTAGTGGTTTTCGATGGTTCCACTGGGAGTTTGGTCTTTTGACTTGCTTTGCCGTTACTATTGGTAGGCTTGTCCGGCGTAGCTGGTCCTTCGTTGCTAGGGGGGAGAATTTTCCTCAGGAAAGCCTTTTTCTTGTCTTCATATGATTGTTCGGGAATAGCTCCTTTACTTCTAAGACTATAGTTTCGAGTGGGCTGAGCCTTGGGACTTCCTGCCATATTAATATCAATGGGAGCGACTCTCTCTCCCCCGCGGATTACATCGAAAGTTAAGACAGAGGCTCCCGATTCCCCACCTAGGAGCGAAACTTCGTCTTGATCCGAAACTTCATCCTCTGTCAGGCTTCCAGGAGTTTGATCATCCAGAAGTTGGTTGACCACTGCGGTCATGCTGCCGATCCATTGCGGGCACGTCTTTTCAGAATGGGCAGCTTGGTGAAAAGAACAAAAATTGTCCTTCCCTATTTCCTCCACGTTGAGAGCGGCACTGGTGTTTGACGGAGGCCTGCTGGTGTTGGGATTGTTTTTCTTGAAAAAAGGTTTGGGAGGTTTATTTGTATTTGAGGTTTCAACGCCTTTTCTCTTTAAGTCAGAGACCTCATTCGTTAGCAGTTTGAGGGTCTTGGCCATACTTTCGAAATCGAAAGGTTCTCTCTCCCTATTTGGGGTGGAAGACTGACCCTTTTTAGTGGTTGACTTGTGATCATCCTTTCCGTCATGATCCATGACTCCTATTGACAACATGTATTTTTCTACTGCGAGAGCAGCCGCGTAATTTGCTGTAAGAGTAGCGCGGGCCTCGCGTTTGACGAAGACTGCAATATCCCTAGGGAGGGCTTTGGTATAGTAGTCGATGGTGATAGAATCGTCCAACGCTAAGTTTGGAGGAAATTTTTGCAATATGGTTGCGAAGCGTTGGTTAAAGTCTTTAACTTTCTCTTTTCTATGACACTTGATGGTGCTTAGTTCTGTGAGGAGCATAGAGGGTGTTTTATCTTCTGCAAACTTTTGCAGGAACACACAACGGAACTGGTCCCATGAAGTGATAGAAGCACTGGGCAGGGAACGGTACCAGGTGGCCGCTTGGCTTACAAGAGTGTGCGGGAAAAGTCGACATGCGACATCATCGGACTGAACTCTCATGATCTGTAGTGATAGATAGAAACTACTAATATGATCTTCCGCTGATGTGCCCTTTTCAGGATCGAATTTAGGAAGATGTTTCTCTGGGTGTCTAGGCATGTCATGAAGGGGACCTAAAAGAGCCAATGGGGATTGAGCCATCCAGGCGAGAGGCTGCACCCTCCTGGGGCGTTGATGATGTCGGGTTTCTGCTTCAGACTCACTTCCCATCCCGGACACCGATGTTCCTTCATGATGACAAGAGTGTTCATCGCGGTGTCTTTCCCGGTTATTTACGTTCCTAAAAAGCTCCCAGTTGTAAGGAGGGGGTCTATTTTGGTTTTGGTGGTGATTATGGTTGGCCTGGTGCCTCGGGCCACGAGTGATATCTCCTCTACCCCCACGACCGTGGCCTCTGTTGACTCCACCTTCATTTCTTCGGGGCCTATTAACTTCCTCTGCATTCCTTCGGGTTGTGTTACCTTCTCTTTCGTTTCTTCTTTCCCCTTCTCCTTCTCGTGGGGAATAAACTTGGTTATTGGTCCACTGATGTAAGTCAGGTTGTGGTTCAGGGAAAGGTTCAGTATTAGGGAAACCTTCACTATCGTGGGTAACGGGGTCATTTTCCTGGACAGCCCGTGCGAGGTCCTCAATCATGGTATTCACAAGTTCAGGCACGGTACGGACTAGCACGCCATTGCGAGTGATGTTATCGGCAGGGGTCCTAGTGTGAGCTAGGAATTCCATGATAGGGGTATACCGTAAATCCCTGATGAGATTACGGGCAACTGGACGCAAGGCTCTCAGCTGTTCGTTAGTGATTTCGAAGTATCGGGCTTCCACCGTTGGAATATCTTCTAAAGGAGGAAGGGCAACTTCGTTATTTATGACCTCCCGGCGGGGAGTTTGGGATGGAATGTCTGTTGTATGCTGGGAGGATGCCATGGCCCTCCTTCTAGCGCCAAATCTGTTGACGGGAAAATATGTCGGGCCAACAGTAGGGGATCTCCCCGGTAGAAAGTCCCAATTAGACTTTGAACCGTTTGGAGTAGGGATCCCGTCCGGGGTGTGGGTCCGGCTACCACTTAAATGACTATCTCTTCTGTTTCGAGCAACCTGATTGAAACTGCAAACATACACTTATTAACACGATATAGAATACATGACTGATGAATAAAACCGATATATGACACTGTGCATAGCAAGGTAATAGACATAATGCATACACTCAGGAAATGTCGTTAGCAACACATCTATGAGGTATGCATGCAAGATAATCTGACCGCCAAAGAAACAATCCTTTGTGGTAAGAATATCCCCTTAACTTTCCGAAGGATATAACGAGATGCTAATAAAACAGTTCATTAACATTCATCATGAAGTAAATAATAAACTTGAGCATCATCAACACAATCACAGATAACTATGGTGCATGAATGACACTATTAATAACACAGATTCATTAATCAAAGATATTCTGAAAATGCACGCAGAATACACACGATGTTGTCACGGCTAAACACATCATCCAATCAAAGGGGTTTTAACATGTATTGTATTTCATATATCAAGAGTATGCTTCTTCCGCTACAATGCAATAATGCCTTTCAGTCCCAAAAGAGCCAGCCCCTTACAATGCTTCCCACTGGGGTATTTATAGATTCAACAGCCGCACTTATGGCCTTCCGACGGTTCAAATTCCCGACGGTTCAACTTCCTGTTTGTAAAAATTGCGACCTGCGACCTGGTCGCAAATGCGACCTGCGACCTGGTCGCAAATGAGACCTGCGACCTAGTCGCAAATGCGACTTGCGACCCAGCGTTTGCAACTTATGAAGGTGGTCGCGCAATCGAGGTTCCTGGAGCGTCGACCTTCTTGCCTTTGATGAAGTCTTTCCAAGTTTGGTAATCCGCCGTTATAGGAGCGACAAGAGGGCTTTCCTCTTTTATCCGACGCATACATTCTAGAACATTCGGCACCAGAGTCTCCTTCTTCTGGGAGATCATCATTGAGAGAGAAGCGAGCTTGGTGTAGATTTGCACTGGGGTGACAAGCAACCGGTTCAGATTCTCTTGTGACGCTTCGAATTCCGGTGCGGCAGCAGCTTGTCGTACTGGTTGCAGAAAAGACTGAATTTCCTGCTCTACCTGTTCCCAGCCTTTAGTTTCATTTAGTGCCCCTAATGATGGAATGTGATGAAGAGCGTTCATGGAGTCGATACCACTGATTAGGTGGTTATACGCAGACACTACTGTGTCCAGGTCTTTGGACAGCTTGTCTTTGGATTGCATACTCATCCGAATTTGCACTTTGGCCTCTTGCGTATGACTCCAATCCTTCCGAGGCACGTGTTCGGGAGCTTGCTGATACTGGGCTGTCCAATTCATCATTTTGTCCAAGGCCGTCGAGGCTTCCTTGAGTTGTTCGTGTTTCTGCTTGGTTTCTTCCCGTGCCTCTGCCAATGGGGCCACTGTTTGTTTTAGGGTGAACATTTCCTGGTATACTTGCCTCATTGTCATCTCCAACACATCACATTCCTTCTTGACCGCCAGTGGAACCTCATTCACTTGAGCGGGCCTACCCTGGAGCTGGAGCATCTCATTTTCTAGCCTTGATTTCTCTTGCTCTGCCGCTTTTAGCCAGTTCTGTAAAGAAATAATTTCTCTGCTCATCCTCGTGACATTTTCCTCTGTGGCTGCGGCAAAGGCGGTGCCTGCTGACGCTATCATAACCGGATTTGTCCTTGTGTCTGGGACAATGTCCTTTCCGGTGGAGACTGTGGAGATGGCAAGGTAACCTGACGTCAAGGATTTCCTCTTCTCTTGCCGTATCTTGAAAGAGAATTGGTCAAAGGTTAATCTGGTCAAGTCGAAGACTTCTTCTTCTTGCTCCCCCAGAAAGTCATCAACACTGAGGGCACCTCCCGCGCCACCTGCAGGGATATTCAGGGGAGATAGATCAATGTCATCTATTAGCTCGTCCTCTACATCCTGCGTTCGACCCTTTTCTTTCTCCTTTTGCTGGCGCTCTGCTTCCGCCTTGTCACGCTTTTCTTTCTCCCGGCGTTCTGCCTCTGCCTCTGCTTCCTTTTCCTGTTTCCTCTTTGCTGCGGCGGCCTGTTCTGCCTTTTTCTGATGATCGACTTTATCGAGCTCTTCTTTCAGTGCCTTTTCTGCCGCCACTTGTGCCTCTTTTTCCTGTCTTTCTTTCTCCTCCTCTTTTTTCCTTTTCCATTCTGTTCTGGCATCTTTCTTGCGTTTCTCTTCATCTTCCTTCCTCTTCTTTTCCTCTTCCAATTTGGCCTGGGCTTCTGCTTCCCTTTGCTGATCTGCGGTGTCAGGTCCTGCACCGGTCTGTGTTCTTTTATCTTTGGAGGAGGAAGAACCTCCAATGTTCTGATACTCTGCTCCTTCTCGGTCAGGGTCGATTCCTGGTGCGAGATGCCGGTTTGCGTTATACCAATTTCTTCTCTCATCCTCATCCGGGCACTCGACGTGTTGATAAATCCATCTGAAATTGGCCCTTTTACAATGTTCGGGAACTATCCTGACTGGATCGTAATTTCGGCGGTCCAGATTTCTGAAGTGATAGCTTTTCACCTCTTCCCCTTCACGCGCTACTTCTCTGGAGTCTTTGACCGTATAGGAACCAATGGTGAGAGGTAGAGCATGCCAAGGTTTCTTCTTCCCTTTGGCAAGGACGTTAGAGAAACCCAAGGTCATCTGAAAACACACCTCTTGTATGAGCACCTTGTCGGTAACAAACTTAGGTAGAGCGTGTGGTGCTTTAAACGAGCCAAATACTCAGATGATTGTGAAATCGGCGAATGGGAACCAGTGTGCCACCTGACCCAGTGTTTCCATTGCTCGCCAAGACATGCAGGGGGCATCTTGACCAAATAGTTTTTCGTAGAGGGCGGGCATGAATATGTGAGAGATTTGCTCGATGTCCGACTTGTACCTAGATTCCCAGAATACCCCGGTCTGCAAGTGTATTGCCTGGGTCTGTTCGGGGTCCCAGTTATGTGGCCATCCCTCGACATGCATCTAGGCACAGACAGCATCTAATAGATACGAAGCCATGTAGAATTCTGATGGAGCTCCCTCATCTGGGGCTAAAGCTGAAGCCAAGTTTGTGTGCATGGAGCCCATTAATATTCCCGCCCAATTGAATCGAGTGCCGTGGACTGTTACGTGTTCTATGATGGTTGCCCATGTTCCATTAAAGGTGGTGGCGTCCGAACGCCCGTATATCCTGCACAGCATGGCGGCCACTAGCTTATAGACTTTCCTCAGATTGGCCACCGGGTACTCCTGGTCCTTCTTGATCTTAAATTTGTCTGGTTCTGCCCACCATCTTCTGATCGTGTCAACCATCGGCACTTCATTTGCAGCAAACCATCTTGGGGTGAAATTCACCTCTGCTTTGGGTAGCAAGTAGTAGACCTGTGCTCTTGAACTTTCCAATGTTGCGAACGCTTTCCCTGCACTATCTCGGATTGTGAAGCTTTTCGGATCAGTCTTCTGTATGATCCAGTCCAACATCTCTGGGCACGGAAAGATGGCAGGATGCGACCCGACTAGGTGTAATCTGGACCTTTTTACTTTCAGGTATATTTCACGGTCCGGGAGATCTTCTGGGAAATATTCTTCTAGCATGGCGAACTCACGGTATACTTCATACCACCTAAGGCTATCCTCCTTTGCGAAGGTGCAAAGGGTGTCTCTGTATATTGGCGGCGGAGATATTTGTATGTATGCGTCTGATTCTTCCTCCACCACCTGCCTGCTTCTCCTTCGGGATACCCGGGGTGCCATATCGCTAGAGTCGGAGGGGACCGGTACTGTGTCTACTCTGAATTCACCTGCTGCATTTAGAACAGAATCACAGGATAAGAAAGACATGATGATAATGGCTAAAAAGAGTCTGAACATGCAAAGATAATTTACTGTTCTCTGGGAGTCGCTGGATCGCTGCTCTACAAAAGGACTCACCCGCGACCTATGCGACCTTGCGACTAGGTCGCAGGGTCGCAGAGTCGCTGAGTGGGACTTTTGCGACCTTGCGACCTTGCGACCTGGTCGCTAGGTCGCAGGTCGCATTTGCGTTTTGCGCGCGCGCGACCTTGCGGCTAAGTGTTTACTAATGGGAAAAATCCGCGGTCTGAAAGGTCCAGAATTTACCATAAGGCACAGCCATGAGGATTTAGGCAAGGGGCGGGTGACCTTGGGGTTTGTGGGAAACACAATGACGGCAACAATCCAAAGAAAAACCCCATCTTTCTTAGTAAATAAATACGACCGTGGGGAGGCTCAAAAATGGCAAGAAATGTTTATGCAGGAAACATAGGGAGGAAAAGGCAACTTACCCGGAAGAAAACGCGCCAGTCAACCTGTCAGAGCAATTCCGCGGTTTTCGCTGAGAGTCACAAATGTGACCTAGCGACCCGACCTTATATAAAAAGGTCGCACGTGCGGACGTTTAATGCGGTCGCAAGTTGCAAGTTTTCGACCTTGCGACCTTGCGACCTACAGGTCGCTGGGTCGCAAGGTCGCTGGGTCGCAAATTTCTTTAAAACTTCACTTTGCGACCTTGCGACCTTGCGACCTCAAGGTCGCAAGGTCGCAAGGTCGCAAATTGTTCAAATTCTGACTCTTGCGACCTGTGCGACCTGTGCGACCTTAGGGTCGCAAGGTCGCATAGGTCGCCTGGGTCACAAATAATGCATATGCGACTTAGCGACTTGCCTTTAGAACTTTACTTGGTCTCTTTTCCTTTTAGTTTTAAGGGGGGCTCCAAAAAATTTTGAAGTGTGTGTTATGATTTTATGTATTTTTTGGAGGGTGTTGTAGGAGCTACAACACTCCTTAAAAGTGTGATCTGCGAAAATGCGAGATCACAAAGCTTGCAACCTCATAGCCTCTCGCAAATCGCCTATCATGGTAACCCAACGTAACGATGGTTTTTAACGATAGTAAGTTTTGCAATATTGCGAAGCAAATCACAAAATCTCTTTTATCGCAGATCAAAGGGGCTCACAATTCTAAGATAGTAAATTTCCGGCGTTCGATGAAAAGTTATGAGCATTAAAGTTTAGCTTAACGGTCCACTAGTGTTCATTTATTAAAAAGATGTGGATCAGGGTAAAAGGACCATCTGACGCAAGTTGATATCATTTGATATGATTTAGAATTAAAAAATTTCCCGTCACCTGATTTTTTTCTTTCTATTCATTTTTCCTGTATTTACTATCGTCTCTGGTCTCTGCTTGCAACTTTAAGGAAGAATACCCAGAGCGTAAACTACAAAGAAATGGTGAAGAAAGGCAAGGCTCCCGCATCTGAGAAGTCAGAAATGACCCCATTATTCACAGAAACCACCTGTAGTAGAGACGCAACGATATATACCTGGGAAGCTATGTATCAGTTGTTAGAGGAGGAAAACCCAAGAATTATGGAAGTTATAGTTACAACAGATGAACGTAGCTCTTTTGAAGCATCCCTAACTCAGATTGCATGCTCATTTCTACACTGCATTGTTGTGAGGCCAAAGATACTTCCCTACACTAATATGGTGAAATGGATTATAGATCAAGCGAACATATCTGATAGAGAGTTCAAGATGGCCAGTCGGAAAGTCATGGGGTCGTTTACCCCAAACAATTTGAGACGTATGTACCATTTGCCAGAACCCTAGGCTAGCTACAACAAGCAATTTGTAGAAAAGTTCGCCAAAAAGAACGAGGACTTGGCAGAATTCACAAAGCACTGGTCAAACAATGAAGAAAGGTTGAAGAAGGATAAAAATGGTATGTATTCCACCAGTTCTCTTTCTTCTCCTTACTATTTTTCCGCTGCAATGTTATGTAGATTGTTTGGGAAACCAAACATCGCCAAGTTTTCATCAGAATGGTTACCTTTATTGGATGCGGCTGTCAATGCCACCATAATGGATTGGGCCCAAATTTTATCGGATAATTTAGCCTCTGCAATTGTGGCATATAGAAATAAAATAAGCTCTACTTTAAGAATTTACCCTCCTTTATTTTTGAGCACTTATTTCATGGACGCTATTTGTTTTGTTTCCGATTTCCCTATTATGGGATGGAAATGAACAATACAAAATCCACTTCCCATTCAGGTTTATCACAAAGTATTATGGGAATCCAATTTCATCCCACATTTCTTTAAGATTTGTCATGGAGTTATGCTCCCTATTTATAAAATGCTCTACACTCAAGCTATCCCAAGGTTTTCCCCAAAAGCTGAAGTAGACATTCTCCCTGTGGGAAGGTGGTTTGGGGAAGAATCGTTCACGTATATCAGGGTGTTTGGAAGCATTTCTTCACCCCATGTGCTACCCTTTTACGTCCCCGACAAACTAATTGCTAGGGAAATAGCTTATCAGACCTGTGGTGTGGGAAGCAAGACATTGAAAGAGTCTAAGAAGGCTATTTGGCCCCAATTTCCTGTAGTATCTGGAGCTTTTGCATTGTTTGAATTAGGTCATGCCTTTAAAGAAGTTGATAATATGTTATGTTTTCAACTACCAAAGTTCCCGGGGAGGCAATATGATCCCTTTGATGTTGCAAGTAATTTTACTACAATTGTTAAAATAAAAGTGTTTTCCAATGAAGAAGATATCTTTGACGATGTATTTCTGCAGAAGAACACTTTCAAAGAGGTTCTACATATGGCACAAATTTGGTTTGACCAAGAAGAACTCCAAAAGTTTGAAATTTACAGAAAACAGAGGTTATCAAAGGTCCCGTTGGACCAATTGCTCATCGAACCTCCAAACGAACCTAATCCCAGTGTTAGCATAAGTGGAAATTAAAAATAGAAATCTAAATCGAGTTCTGAAAGAGAATCAACTGGAAAATACAGTGATCAGTCCAAGAGTGAACACAACAGAAGTGAAGGGTCAATTAAAGATACAGCTCAATCTAAAGAAAAGCCTGGCCAGCAGGTTTTGTCCCCGAAACAAGCTGAAATTTCCACTCCTCTTACAAAGCCAAAAAATTAAATTGTAGTGGATTTAGAGAGAGAATGGGAGAGTTTTAATAAAGTAATCAACACTGAAGAACAGAGCACAGAACTGCTTACAAACCCAAAAGAGACAGCCACAGGAATGGAGGTAGAAGGGACTATCAATACTCAGGAAACAGAGCATATTCATGTTGCTCCGTCATCAGAAATTGTACTAAGGATAGAGGAAATTCCTCCTCTAGACGTATTTTATAGTCCTCAACATAAGGCTATCATCATAAGGCAAAGAAAGAAAATAAATCTAGAGGCCATGCTCGCTTTAGAAGTTGAACCTCTAGACGTTATTTGGAAAGATCCCACTACAGACCCATCAAAAAATCTAACTAGGCTCTCTCAAATCACAGGAGCATATTATTCTGTAACAATTGATAAAGAAACAGAGGTTCAGTTACTACTTAAAGATAAAGAGGACATGATTTTGTTTTTAGAACAGCAACTGCGACAAGTCAGCATCAATCAAGAAGTAGAGACACAACTAGCAAAACTACAGCAAGAATTCCATCAGATGCAATTAGATCATCAAAGAAGTTTAGTCAATAAAGAAGAATAGTTACAAACTATGATAAAACTGCATAAGGATGACCCCAAAATTGGGGAGTTTATCATAGAAGCACTCGCTCTCAATTCTCAGCTCTTGCAACAGGAAGAATTATTCTGCCAGAAGATCTCGTAATGGAATTCCCATTGTGAAATAAGTGATAAGATTACAAATCAAGTCATAGATTTACGACTTGATTATGATTCAATTTTTAAGAAGGTTTTAGACTTCTTGGACTGGCAGAAATCAGAAGAAGGGAAAAGAGAAGAATTGCCCAGAATTGACGAATTGCAAAAAGAGATGTTATTTGCGAAATGGGATTTCCAGCGTAAAGAAGAAAAATAGGCGACTCGAGAGGCAGCATAAGCAGTGAACACTATCATTGAGTGCATAAATAAAAATCTTTACATGGCCAATTTGATTGCAGAGACTATCCCAGGCTTCCTTCCAAAGACACAATAGCTTCAAACAAAGTGGAAACAAACAACATAGAAAAAAGTAGAGATAATTAAACAAATAAACAGGTTAAATTGGGACACATACTGGCGGTACATCGTAAAGCCACACAACCAATGCATGACCCTGAGATGCCTCATAACCTCTGCCGAGAAGATGGTGCCACCTCTTTCCAATGCCCTATTTGCAGGACAGTTAAAAGCTGAAGTCGGCCAACCGACGCTTTTGAAACCGATGATGGATATTTGCAATCTAAAGGATCATATACAAAATTTATCATAGATACAGTTTAGTTTTATTTTAGTTCATTTTTTCTTAAAATGAGGCAGGTGGTTTAAACCTCCTCATCTATTTTTGTAATATTTATTTTTAGATTTCATAGGGTAGTATTTAAACCCCTCTCATGCATTTAGAGAGGGGTCCAGAATTTTATCAACAACAATTCTTCAGAACGTGCAGTTTTTCCCCTCATTGAGGAAGTTTTGATAAAATAGATGGAACAAGATTTTTCTTTATATGAGTTTGATATCTGCTACTGAAATGCACTTTTGTACTCTTAGTGGATGTTGAGTGATTTGAAGATAAATCTATATCGTTGCAGCTCATGAGTAGAAATTATTAACAATGATATTTTTATCTCCTAATACATTTTACTTATGTGCCAAGTGATAAATTATTTTCATTTATTGATATATGAAAGTTTGAATGTTTAGTTGTCATTATTGCACTTCTGTATGGTGATAACTTATTTTTTATGTTGAATATATGAATAACTCTTATGCGATATATTTCTCATAATTGTTTCGGCTAACTTTTTATATGAAAGAATCATCTTTAATGAATTATTTTCTCATAGTAATTGAATGATATTTATTATCAATTGTTGTTAGAAATTATTTTAGATCACATAAGTAAAAGCTATTCCTGAGACAGTTTAGATTTATATGTTTTCTTTGATTACAATAGATTGCATATGATAGTTAAAAGATAGATTAGATTTAGAATAAGAATTTACCCAATTAAACCCTAAAAAACAAAAAAATCATCCCGTTAGCACATCCATCATAAAAAAATTGGGAAATTTTTCCCATCATCCCCAGTCGGAGCCACTATTCCAAATGGAAAAGGAGCTGCTTTAAGGTCCGGACCGGGTGGTTATCCCCCTTGTTGTAGACCCGATTTTTCGAGCCTTCAACATATTTGGTGCTAGAAGGAGGGCCTGACTGTGAATGGAAAGTAAATATACATATTCACGCCATTCTAAGAGTAAAACTCCCTCACCATCTCCCTCAACTTCTCATTCGCATTCTGAATCTTCCATCACTCAACCAGAAGTTGAAAAGAAAAATACACAGCACATTACCGAAATCCCAAACGAACTAGATTATTCTTCTTCAGATCCCCCTGAGTTACAAACTTTAATTCATAAGTTACAGGGAATTTATTTATCTCAAGACGAATCTGAATTTTCCCAAGATAGTGTCACTTCTCATCTGACCCTGAATCAACAACTGACTAGAGCACAAAGCGAAAAGGTAGGAATCCCACCAGTTGAGTTTCCTTTACCAAGTCGTAAGAAAGCTAAGAAATCATCAAAAGAATCTAAGAGTGATATTTTATCATCATCTTCATCTAAAATTTCATCCATATCATCACAATTTCATCCATCCATCCCTCAAATCCAGATCGTGGTTCACACCAGTACAAGAGCAACATCCTCCTCTACTCAACCACCTTCAACTACTGCTACACCTACTCCTACTCATACCCCAAAGATGGCAGGAAACCCTCCACCAAGGCCATGGACCAATCCAGGAGCTGTGAGAATGCCTGCACCTTTAGCACAATTACTGGCTAATCCCGAGAAATGGCTTCCCAAGTTTAATCCTGATAATGGCCTATCAGCCGAAGAGCACATAAATAATTTCATGTTGTCTATTAATTTAAATGGAGTAACAGAAGAGAAAGAAGTGTACGATTATTCCCTTATACCTTAAAAGGAGCAGCAGGATCATGGTATTTTTCATTACCATCAGGCTCCATTAATAATTGGAATACTTTTCAAGATCAATTTTTGACAAAATTTGGAGATGACGGATCTACAACAACTTTGATAAATGATTTCTCCAATTTGAAAGTTGAACCAAGAGAACCAATCAAGGATTTCAATTCTCGCTTCAACAAATTATTAAAAAAAATACCAGAAACATCGAAGCCCAGCAACGAAGTCCAAAATGAATGGTATATTTCTTCTTTGCCTTCAAATTCAGCCATTTTTGTAGATAGGGTTGTTAAGCCAACGTTAGCTGAAAATATGAAAGAAGTGATAGCTATAGAAAAATGTATCCTAGCTGTAGAAAAGAAAAACACTGTAAATGAACGAAAGTATAAAAAAGTATCTGTTAGAGATGATTCTAAGAAAAAACAATCAAAGGACCCATTCGACTTGGAAGGGTTAAATTTTTTTTTTAAAACCATGGCCAATGAAATGGTTGATATTAAGAAACAAGTAGCAGAAACCTCTTCTAAGAAATATTTTAAACCCTTTAGGAGAAATCCTTCAAATGATTCGAAACCTCCAAACGCTATAAAAAATGCAGAATCGGAAGGAGAAGAAGAAGAAGAAGTTTCCAATGAGGAACAAACCGATGATGATGAATTCGTGGAGCTAAAAGGTATGTGGGACTTCATTCTTACAGAAGAAGAAGATCAAGATGTATTACCTGTTGCTACGAGAAGTAGAAATCAACTTGATCCTCCACAACCCAATTCTAAACAGAAAAACCCAAGCCCGACTCCCAAGGACAAAATCACAGGTAAGAAATCCTCATCAAGGGCTACTCAGACAAACCCAGTTCAATCTGATTCAACAAATCCATGTAAAATGCTTATCATCTCTGATGAAATGGAGTATAACATTGTTGAAGACATGAAGAAAACTAGGGCCAATATTAATTTTCATGAGCTCAGCAAAAATTTAAAGCATCAACAGAAATTGCTCTTGAAAGAGCTGCATGCAGTACCTATTAAACCTTTACCTACAACTGTAATTTCACAAGCTACTGACAAAATGGGAAGACCTTCGACTGGCATGACAGATAAAGTTGATCCAAATGAAATCGCTTTGATTGGAGGAAGGTCTAAATCCCATACTCCGTCACTTCTCCTTACCTTTGAAGTTTTCAATAAAAATTTGCATAACTGTCTGGTAGATTCAGGTGCTTCATCTAATATTGTACCTAAAAAAGTTTGCGCAAAGTTAAACATCCAACCTTAGAAATCTGTAGTATTCATAGTGCAGTTGGATCGGTCTCAAGTCGAGGTTATTGGTGAACTTAATTAAGTAACCATAAGGCTTTCATCAAACCCGAAGGTATGTCAATTTATTGATATACTTGTCGCAGACATTCCTCAATTTTATGGACTAATCCTTAGTAGGTATTGGTCAGAGAAGCTTCACGGTTACTTTGCGACTGACTGGTCTCATATATGGCTCCCTTACAATGGTAAACCAAATCAGATAAAGGTTGAACGATAAAAACACCAAAAGTATATATTGACAGAGTTAGAAGGAGAAAACGAGCCTGTAGCATATAGCAACAACATAATTGGAAATTATTCTGCTGATTCATTCTTAGGAAATTTCAATGCTCATACTTCACCTTTTTTTAGAAAATTCCATTTTATTCCAGATAGAAAATTTCTCTCAAACAGATAGTTCTAGGTGCATTAATTTTGGAGATAGACCTGTAAATAAAACTTTGTTTTAGAAATTATTTTTTGATGGTTCTAAGTCTACTGATGGAGCAGGAGCAGGTTGTATATTAGTCATTCCAAAAGGAGAGAAAACCATGCTAACATGTAGACTCGAGTTTGATTGCATGAAAAATATTGCTGAATATGAAGCATTAGTTCAAGGGTTATACAAAGCAATCGAGCTTGATATAAAATATCTGCAAGTCTTTGGAGACTCTGAGATTTTTATCAAACAGGTAAGAAATACTATACATTGCCTGTCAGGACACTTGAAGCACTATCAATCATTAGTACAAGACCTGACTTCACACTTTATAGCATTTAATATTTCATCAATTCCCAGAATCCAAAATTCTAGTGTTGATCTCCTCGCTAATATAGCTTCCAAGCTCATTCCACCAGAAGACTATAGCCCAGACAGATTCTCGGTTGAATTGATCTTTAGACCCTCTATCCCAGATAACATTACCAATTGGAGAGTTTTCAACAATGACCCTGATATCGTAAATTTTCTGTCTTCAGAAGGGTCTTACAATAATTAGATAATTGATGAAGACCAGCATGACAAGCAGCTAAAACAAGGAAACAACAATAACGCTATACCCAAATCTATAGTTAAGCTGGAAGACCTATATTATTTAAAGGACATATTTAAACGGTCCACTAATTCAAAACTCCAGAGTTCAACTCTGAGATATGAATTAATAAATCTTGGGACTGACATAAAACCACAGAATATCAACCTAGGTCTTGGTCTAACACCCAAGGAAAAGTTAGCTTTCATTCGACTGTTAAAACAATACAAAAATGTCTTTGCCTAGAATTACGATGATCTCAAGACTTATGACACTTCAATTATACAACATATAATTATGATGATCTCTGATGAAAAGCCAGTCTAGTAGAAATTGAGGAAAATCCATCCCAATTTGGAAAACCATATTCACTCTGAGTAGAACAAATTACTTAAAGCCAAGATTATTTTTCCTGTTAGGCATTCTAGATGGGTTTCCAACATGGTACCAGTCAGAAAGAAAAACAGAGAGATCCGGATTTGTATTGACTTTAGAAATCTCAATAAGGCCTGCCAAAAAGATAATTTTCTGCTACCCCCTATGGAATAAATATTACAATTGGCTGCGGGGTCTAAACTGATGTCCTTTTTAGATGGCTTCTCAGGGTATAATCAAATCTTAGTCCACCCATAAGATCAATTGAAGACTACATTTAGAACAAAATGGGGCACTTATGCATATCAAAAGATGCCATTTGGGTTGATTAATGCCGGTGCCACGTTTCAAAGGGCCATGGATATTGAATTTAAAGGATTAGTGAATGGGTCAGTGGTGATTTACTTAGATGACATAACAGTGTATTCTAAAAAACACAGTAGTCACCTCAGAGACTTAAAACAAATTCTCCAACGATGTCAAAAATATGGGATCTCACTCAATCCAAAAAAATATTTTTTCGCATTAAGTGAAGGGAAGCTTCTCGGATTTATAGTGTCTAAATATGGAATCCATATCGACCTAGATAGGATTAAAGAAATTTCTGAGATATCCCTACCCCATAAAAAAAAAGCAATGCAATCATTCCTTGGTCCGATCAATTTTGTTAAATATTTGTCCCCGATTTCTCAAGAATCGTCTCACCTCTCCAAGCCATGATAAAGAAAAACTCTCTTTTCAAATGGGGTCAGGCAGAACATGAAGAATTTGACTTGATAAAGCAATCGATTATAAATGCCCCATCTCTATAAAATCCAAAATTTTTCGATCCTTTCACTTTGCTTAAATTTGCCTCTGAGAAATCGTATGCTGCAATACTCACACAGGCCAATCAAGATAAAGCTGAAGCCCCAATTTCCTTCTTCAGTTCAAACTTGCAAGGAGCTGAATTAAATTAGTCCGATGTGGAGAAACAGGCTTATGTTGTATTCAAAGCAATCAAACACTTTAGACCCTTCCTTCTCAAGACTCATACGAAAATAATAGTACCATTTCCAGCGGTGAGAAATATTTTGGTACAGAAAGATGTAGGCGAAAAGAGGGAAAATTGGGTCACAGCCCTACAAGAATATGATGTTGAAATTAAACCAGTAAACATTATAAAAGGTCAAGGTTTTTGCAGGATGTTGGTTGGATCATCACACTTGTCAGAAACACAGTCTCCAAATAGTGAAGTACAAACGTATGAGGTAAACCTAAACGACTCTGAATCAAGGTATGCAGATATCATGTTTTGCTTAAAAAACGGATATGATCCTCCACATTTGAATCATACAAAGAAAAGAGCCCTGAGGCTAAAAGCTAAAACAGTATCAAATTGTAAATGATGTACTCTTTAGAATGAATTATGATTCTCTTCTCCTTAGATGCCTTAAGAAATCTGAAGAAAAAAAAGTATTGCAGGAACTTCATGACGGACCAGCAGGCGGGAACTACGCAGGAGATGCAACATCTCACAAAATCCTGCGTGCAGGTTACTACTGGCCAACGTTATTTAAGGATGCACATAACTATGTAAGGAAATGCCAGATTTACCAGACTGCTGCCGGAAGACAAAATAAACCATCATTGCCGTTGCAGCCAATCAACATTGATCAACCATTTGAACAATGGGGATTATATATAATAGGTGAGATTGTTCCTCATTCTTCTAAACAACATAAGTACATCCTTACAACTATCGACTACTTTACCAAGTGGGTAGAAGAAATTCCGCTAAAGACAACCAACTCTGAAAGTATCATTGAATTTATAGATCAATTTATAATTACCAAGTTTGGCTTACCTTCTGCTTTAATGTTTGATAATGCATCATATTTCTCAAGTAATACTATGACTAAATTTGTGCTCAAAATAGGTTTTAAGCTCAAATATTCTGCTAATTATTATCCCCAAGGAAATGGATTGGCTGAATCAACGAACAAAAACCTTATTAGGATCATTAAATGGACTATTGATCACAATCATAGAAACTGGCATAAGTCTTTAACGTATGCTCTTTGGGCAGATCGAATAACTAAGAAAAATTCTATTGGCACTTCTCCTTTTAATTTATTTTATGGGAAAGAAGTGGTCCTCCCAAAAAAATCTAGCTATTCCTTCTTTAGCCTTAGTTCAATTCATTGAATAAACTCCTTCTTCATCCTTGCAATTAAGACAATTGCAGATCCTTAAACTTGAAGAAGAATGGGAAAAGGCCAGAATTATCCATGCGCATCATCAACAATTAGTAAAAGCTTCTTTTGATTCAAACTTGGCATCTAGAAAAGATTTTCAGCTTGGAGACTTAGTATTAAAATGGGATAAAGCCCATAAAGATAAGGGCAAGCACACTAAATTTCAACGGATGTGGCTTGGTCCATTCCAAATTGTCAAAATCATCGGTCCATCAACTTTCATGTTACAAGATTTAGCAGGGAAAAGAAAGCATTTACATGTTAATGGACAGATCCTTAAAAAATATTTCCCATAGAAGATGATATCTTCTATTTTCTATAGATTATTATTTTTGTTTTAGTTTTTTCTTTGATAAATAAAACAAGTTGAGAATATTTACTTTTGGTTTCCATGAAAGAATAGTGTCTCATATCAATTTTGTTTTTTCACTTGTACAAGTGGATATTGTTAGGAAAATTAATCTTTATTTTTGAAACATAGGGTCAAGTGTTATCATCCTGAAAATTCTTATTTGTTCTTTTGTTTCAACTATACAATTTTTGGTTAGAATCAACTTTCAAGAAGAAGTTTTCCTCATATCAGTCATAAAAGGTACCAATAACAAAACAAAGATTCTCCACAGAAAAGCCATTTTTTAAAAACTCTATAATTGTTGTCCTGAAGAATTCTTAAGGAACCAATGACTTCCTCCCCACTTTAGGAAACTGCGAGATTCAAAGAGTAATCCAACTATGCACTTCAAACTTAAAGAATAAGAAGTCTCATCAAGAGCCGGCTTATCATGATCATAAAGATTATAACTAACTGACATTGCCATACTGCATACCAAAATAGGGTAATGGCTTGAGATTGTTTCAATCAAAATACAAGGGGTCTCATCATGAGCCAACTTGTTCAGTTAAGTTATAAATCAAGTGAATGGCACTGTTAATTTTTGCTACCAAACCAAGACATTGTTCTTTAAGAATTAAAAGAAAGAAATAATATATATATATATATATATATATATATATATATATAAAGCAATAAATGTATATGAGGATTTATCTTTGAAAATTGCATGCTTCTCAAAGTGGAACATAGGATCATTACTGGGTAACAGGTAACCTTGTCGAGGCTATGGATGCCTGTTGGCAGCAGAGGCTCTACCTATGAAAAATGAGTACACCTAAACTGATCTACGGAGATGTTTTTGTTTTTATCTTTACAAACCAAGTAATTACTGATATGAGTAAAATGACTAATTTTGAGGAGAAGATAATCAGAATAAAGATAGTTAGAACAAAACATTGTTGTTAATAAATAGCATTGTTTACCTTATATTTCTACAATGAAGTTTCAATTTCAAAACCATTTCTATTTTAGAATTTTTTAGAAAATTCAAAAAACCATCAGAGATAATTGGTTCTTCCAAGTGAATCGCCAATTGTTGTGACCATCAACAACCCCCCCCTTTTTTTAGTATTAGTAATAACACTAATAAATGGGGACCCTTCTCACGGAAATCAAATATTAGCATTTAAGGTTACTTTTGTTTTCACAATAAAATAAAATATCAAAGTAGAACTTGCTAAAACATGTAAATTTACCTTCCCATACTCCAAGCGCATAAAACATCACAAATTATGAGTTTCCTTATAGAAAAAGTGCTACATGACCATTAGACCTAAGAAAAAATTTATATCAGAAAGTCTCGAACATTAAGGGAAGATTTATTATCACATCGCAAAAAGGTCACAGGAGGCATCCTTTATAGAAGTCGCTCCTTAAAAGTGCGATCCGCGAAAATGCGAGATCACAAAGCTTGCAACCTCATAGCCTCTCGCAAATCGCCTATTGCGATAACCCAAAATAACGATGGTTTTTAATGATAATATTTTTTGCGATATTGCGATCTGTGATATTGCAAAGAAAATCGCAAAATCACTTTTATCGCAGATCAAAAGGGCTCATAGTTCTAAGATAGTAACTTTCTGGCATTCGATGCAAAGTTATGAGCATTAAATTTTAGCTTAATGGTCCACTAGTGTTCATTTATTAAAAAGATGCGGATCAGGGTAAAAGGACCATCCGACGCAAGTTGATATCATTTGATATGATTTAGAATTAAAAACTTTCCTGTCACCTTATTTTTGTCTTTCTATTCATTTTTCCTGTATTTACTATCGTCTCTGCTCTCTTCTTGCAACTTTCAGGAAGAATACCCAGAGCGTAAACTACAAAGAAATGGTGAAGAAAGGCAAGGCTCCCGCATTTGAGAAGTCAGAAATGACCGCATTATTCACAGACACCACCTGTAGTAGTGATGCAGGGATATCTACCTAGGAAGCTATGTATCAGTTGTTAGAGGAGGAAAACCCAAGAATTATGGAAGTTACAGTTACAGTAGATGAACACAGCTCTTCTGAAGCATCCCTAACTGAGCTTGCATGCTCGTTTCTACACCGCATTGCTGCGAGGCCAAAGATACTTCCCTACACTGATATGGTGAAATGGATTATAGATCAAGCAAACATATCTAATAGAGAGTTCAAGACGGCCAGTCGGCAAGTCATGGGGTCATTTAACCCAAACATTTTGAGACGTATGTACCATTTTCTAGAACCCCAGGCTAGCTACAACAAGCAGTTTGTAGAAAAGTTTGCCAAAGAGAACGAAGACTTGGAATAATTCACAAAGCACTAATCAAAAAATGAAGAAAGGTTGAAGAAGGATAAAAACGGTGTGTATTCCACTGGTTCTCTTTCTTCTCCTTACTGTTTTTCCGCTGCAATGTTATGTAGACTGTTTGGGAAACCAAACATCGACAATTTTTCATCAGAATGGTTACCTTTATTGGATGTGGCTGTCAATGCCACCATAATGGATTGGGCCCAAATTTTATCAGATAATTTAGCCTCTGCAATTGTGGCATATAGAAATAAAAGAAGCTCTACTTTCAGAATTTACCCTCCTTTCTTTTTGAGCGCTTATGTCATGGACGCTATTTGTTTTTTTTCGATTTCCCTATTATGGGATGGAAATGGACGGTACAAAATCCACTTCCCATTCAGGTTTATCACAAAGTATTATGGGAATCCAATTTCATCCCACATTTCTTTAAGATTTGTCATGGAGTTATGCTCCCTATTTATAAAATGCTCTACAATCAAGCTATCCCAAGGTTTTCCCCAGAAGCTGAAGTAGACATTCTCCCTGTGGGAAGGTGGTTTGGGGAAGAATCGTTCACATATATCAGGGTGTTTAGTAGCATTGCTTCACCCCATGTGCTACCTTTTTACATCCCCGAAAAACTAATGGCTAGGGAAATATCCTATCAGATCTATTGTGTGGGGGGAATGAGCAAGACACTGAAATAGTCTAATAAGGCCATTTGGCCCCAATTTCCTATAGTATGCAGAGCTTTTTCATTGTTTGAATTAGATCATGCCTTTAAAGAAGTTGATAATATGTTATGTTTGCAACTACCAAAGTTATCGGGGAGGCAATATGATCCTTTGGTGTTGTAAGTAATTTTACTACAATTGTTAAAATAAAAGTGTTTTCCAATGAAGAAGATCTCTTTGATGATGTCTTTCTGTAGAAGAACACTTTCAAAGAGGTTCTACATATGGCACAAATTCGGTTTGACCAAGAAGAACTCCAAAAGTTTGACATTTACAGATAAAAGAGGTAACCTACTCCCAGTGTTAGCATAAGTGGAAATTCAAAACAGAAATCTAAATCTATTCTGAAAGAGAATCCACTGGAAAATCTAGTGATCAGTCCAAGAGTGAACACAGCAGAAGTGAAGGGTCAATTAAAGATACAGCTCAATCTAAAGAAAATCCCGGCCAGCAGGTTTTGTCCCCGAAACAAGCTGAAACTTCCACCCCTCTTACAAATCCAACAAATTCAATTTTAGTGGATCTAGATAGAGAATGGGAGAGTTTTAATAAAGTAATTGACACTAAATAACAAAGCAGAAAACCACTGACAAACCCAAAAGAGACAGCCACAGGAATGGAGGTAGAAGGGACTATCAATACTCAGGAAACGGAGCATATGCCTGTTGCTCTGTCATCAGAAATTGTACTAAGGATAGAGGAAATTCCTCCTCTAGACGTATTTTATAGTCCTTAACATAAGGCTGTCATCAGAAGGAAAAGAAAGAAAAGAAAGCTAGAGGCCATGCTCGCTCCAGAAGTTGAACCTCTAGATGTTCTTTGGAAAGATCCCACTACAGACCCATCAAAAAATCTAACTAGGCTCTCTCAAATCACAGGAGCATACGCTTATGCAAAAATTGATAAAGCAACATAGGTTCAATTACTACTTAAAGATAAAGAGGACAGGATTTTGTTTTTAGAACAACAATTGCAACAAGTCAGCATCAATCAAGAAGCAGAGACAAAACTAGCAAAACTCCAGCAAGACTTCCATAAGATGCAATTAGATCATCAAAGCAGTTTAGTCAATAAAGAAGAACAGTTACAAACTATGATAAAACTGTATAAGGATGACCCCAAAATTGGGGAGTTTATCACAGAAGCACTCGCTCTCAATTCTCAGCTCTTGCAACAGGAAGAATTATTTTTCCAGAAGATCTCGCAATGGAATTCCCATTGTGAAATAAGCGATAAGATTACAAATCAAGTCGTAGATTTATGAATTGATTATGATTCAATTTTTAAGAAGGTTTCAGACTTCTTGGACCTTGGACTGGCATAAATCAGAAGAAGGGAAAAGAGCAGAATTTCCCAGAATTGACAAATCGCAAAAAGAGATGTTATTTGTGAAATGGGATTTCCAACTCAAAGAAGCAGAACAGGCAATTGGAGAGGCAGCAGAAGTAGAGAACAATATCATTGAGTGCATAAATGAAAATATGTACATGGAAAATTTGATTGCAGAGACTATCCCAGGCTTCCTTCCAAAGGCACAAAAACTTCAAACATAGTGGAAACAAATAGCAGAGGAAAAAGCAGAGACAATTAAACAGATAAACAGTTTAAACTGGGACACATATTGGCGGTACATGGTAAAGCCACACAGCCAATGCATGACCCTGAGATGCCTCATAACCTCTGCCGAGAAGATGGTGCCACCTCTTGCCAATGTCGTATTTGCAAGACAGTTAAAAGCTGAAGTCGGCCAATCGACGCTCTTGAAACCGATGATGGATATTTGCAATCTAAAGGATCAGATACATAATTTATCATAGATACAGTTTAGTTTTATTTTAGTTCATTTTTTCTTAAAATGAGGCAGGTGGTTTAAACCTCCTCATCTATTTTTGTAATATTTATTTTTAGATTTCATAGGGTAGTATTTAAATCCCTCTCATGCATTTAGAGAGGGGTCCAGAATTTTATCCAAAACAATTCTTCAGAACATGCACTTTTTCCCCTCATTGAGGAAGTTTTGATAAAATAGATGGAACAAGATTTTTCTTTATATGAGTTTGATATCTGCTACTGAAATGCACTTTTGTACTCTTAGTGGATGTTGAGTGATTTCAAGATAAATATATATCACTGCAGCTCATGAGTAGAACTTATTACCAATGGTATTTTTATCTCCTAATACTTTCTACTTATGTGCCAAGTGATAAATTATTTTAAGTTATTGATATATGAAAATCTGAATGTTTAGTTGTCATTATTGCACTTCTGTATGGTGATAACTTATTTTTTATGCTGAATATATGAATAACTCTTATGCGATATATTTCTCATAATTGTTTCGGTTAACTTTTTATACGAAACAATCATCTTTAATGAATTCTTTTCTCGTAGTAATTGAATGATGTTTATTATCAATTGTTGTTAGAAATTATTTTAGATCGCATAAGTAAAAGCTATTCCTGGGACAGTTTAGATTTATATGTTTTCTTTGATTACAATAGATTGCATATGATAGTTAAAAGATAGATTAGATTTAGAATAAGCATTTACCCCATTAAACCCTAAAAAACAAAAAAATCATCCCGTTAGCACATCCATCATAAACAGATTGGGAAACTGGTTCCATCATCCCCAGTCGGAGCCACTATTCCAAACGAAAAAGGAGATTCTTTAAGGTCCGGACTGGGTGGTTATCCCCCTTGTTGTAGACCCGATTTTTCAAGCCTTCAACACAAACTCAGGGAAACTGTGGGTTTTTGGGAATATGTAATAGGGTAATTTAGTCTCCGACAACCCTATATCATCGACTTCATCGATGAGCTTGTATTCTAGCCAACAGTAAACATAAAAAATGTCAAATTCTGAATATGTCTCATGTATCTTGAAGTCTCTATCAGCCAGGGCCACATGATCCAGGTCCACCTGAGGATGAAGCATTGGGTTAAATGGCTGTCGCTCCTTCTTTGGAGGCATAATTTCTCACTGAGAAAGAAATTAATTGCAAATGCACAGAAGGGTATTAGAATAAGAGGGGAAAAAAGAAAGGGAGTTGTGATTGAATCAGTAGGGGACCTGGGAGAAAAATGAATTGAAGAAGGGGAGCTCTGTTGATTCTGTAGAATTAAAAAAAAAAAAAAAAATCTTTTTTCTGTGCCTTCTTTTGCTCTGAAAAAACTTAATTGTGATCACTTGTTACAAAAGAAACATGGAAGCAGTGTAAAATTTGAAACAGGTGGGGAAATTTAGTTTTTATGGTGACAGGAATATTGTTGACATGTCGCGAGCCCGTTGGATAACGAATTAGTCAATTAAATGCCTAACGAACCTTTAGGTGGGAGCATAGGTGATTGGATAGAGGTGACAGGAGTGGTCATCGTGGCACAGAGGGTGTGGCGGGTATATAACGGTTAGTGGCACGTTTCAGCAATGGAGGAAAACCACTTTTTGTAGGGGGTCGTAGCTGGTAAGCGGAATGGAGAGGGGGGGTGGGGGTGAAAAATGATTAGGGACATGTAGCAGATGGAATGGTTTCAAAAACCACCCATTTCAGACCCCCCCACGACGTTAACTTTCGGAAAGAAATGATCGTGGGATGTGAGATGAGATGGAGGGGGTGGAGATGGGATGGGAGGTGAGAGGATTTTAACATTGATGGGACGTGAGTGGATGGTGGGGTTGGGTGAATAAATATCGAGTGGGGGCATAGTTAGAGACTTAGGATATTAGTTATGACATAAAATATGTCAAAATGTCTTGGATAAAACATTAATCCCGGACCTTAGGACAAAACACCTTTGTCTTTTGATTTTTTCCTTTTTAACCAAGAAATACATGAAGTCCTTAGGATGAACTTTGGAATAAAATTTCATGTTTCTCCATATTTATTTTTCTATCATTCTACCTACCCATTTCACTATTCTAACATTTTTTCATTCTTTCTTTTGTAGGGTGCATTTAGGCTTGCAAACCCTAATAATTTTTTTCTATAAAACTATAACCTACTCTATCCCTTATTCCTTCCATTAACTCAGATTAAACTATTGAGTCAATTTTATTTCTACCTAACTACTGATCTACTAAGGTTAAACTGTTTGGAAAATCCTTATTTTCTAACCTATCCAGCAGAAATTTAATATTGTTCAATCATGATTAGACTGTATGATTGAACAAACTAATCTAATCAGTAGTGGAATTTTGATTTGCATCACTTTTAGTATTATTATTTTTTTGGGTTGTTCTTTTCTTTTCTTTTCCAATTTACCCTCTTTTCTTTTCTTTTTTCATTTTTTTTTTGGAAATCACTTAAATATTGAAAATAATACACAATATGAGATTATAACTTATGGAATACTCAATCACCTTGAGATCCTATATTTTATAGGACCCTAACAATGGCTCCGGTTGGGGATGGAACTTCTCCAAGTGAAGTGTCAAGAACCTAAGACCAGTAGCCTTGAATGCTCCATTTTATGCAAAATCTTCATCTGATTTCTTTTTTATGTTTTATGACAGCTCATCAAAGCAGGCTTAGGGCCTTCTCCAAGGGCTTCAACCTTTGTTTATGAATTATTCAAACCACAAACCATAAAACTGGGGTATTTACAATGATGAAAGACCAAACTCTATTCTTAAGAGAAATAATGTTTCATCATACTTCCATTGACATGACCTTCGGGTATCCAAGTTCCATCTAAATCTTTAAGGAATTATGCATTGTTTCCTCTAAAAGCATCAATAATGTATGATCGTTGCCAAAGGTTGTCAAATTTTCCATGTTTACCTTTGTCTTCTCTTCTAGAATCCCATTTTAAAACTTTGTCTCCTAGATTAAAATCATCATCCTTTGTCCTTTTATCAAAAAATTTCTTGATATTTTCTTGAATCACCTGAGTTCTATTATAGACTTCCTCTACTGCAATTGAATAGTTTGATTGATCCTTCTCTGTATGTCATTTGGTTCAACTTGAATTTCCTGAATGATCTTCATGAATAGAACTCCTAAAGGGGAAGGAAAATCTTCATCCATGCCATAGAACAATTGGTATGGAGACATGCCAATTGATTTTTTGGTAGTAAGTCTATTAGCCCAAAGTACATTGATCAACTTGTTATGCCATGATTTCTTGTTGTCATCTAAGAGCTTTTTGATGATATTAACCAAACTTTTTTTTGAAGATTCAACCAATCCATTACCCTGAGGGTAATAGGCTATTGAATGTCCCAAAGTTATATGGTACCTATGACAAAAATCAACCATTTTCTTGGATTTTAAGACTGCATCATTATCAGTGATGAGTTTTCTAGGTCAACCAAATCTAGAAAGGATATTGGTTTCAAGGAATTCTATAATGACAGAGTCTGTGGTATTTCTAGAAGGAGTGGATTCCATCCATTTGGTAAAGTAGTATGTGGCAGTAAGAATCCATTTATGTTGGGCAAAGGATGGGGGATGAATTTCACCAATGAAATCCAATACCCATTGTTGGAAAGGGCTCTCAACAAAAATGGTATTTAAGGGCAAGGGCAACAATTTTCTCTTTCCTTCAAAAATTTGGCACTTGTGGTAGGCAGTTACCATCTTGTGGATATTAGGAAAAATGGTAGGCCAGTAGAAACCAACTCTAGGAATCTTATTGGTAGTGGTTTTCCAATAAAGTTGGCCACCATAGTCACCTTCATGGAATTCCTGCATAACTTCATCTGCATCATATTTTAGCAAACATTTGAGTAAAATACATCCAACATATTTCCAATATAAGACATTTTCTAAAAAGCAGGATTTGACAACTTTCAATTTTATATATCTTTCTTTAGTTTTGTAGAAACTAGGATGAGCATTAAAATTAAATAAAAAATACAAGATATATGCATACGAGGGAGAATTTAGGAATGCTTCATTAATTTGGGGAGTCGCCAGTTCCTCTTGATAATCCAATGAATAGACCATGTTGATGTCTAATGCATGAAAATTTGATTCAACCATCAATTTGGCTAATCCTTTCCCTTCAATCAATTTGGTAGGTTTTATTTCCACATCATATTCCAAAATAACATAAATCCATTTGCCCATCTTTTCATCAGGACCATTCTGTGTTAAAATTTTTTTGGCTACTGCATTGGGCACATAAGCTATAATATGTGAATGTATAATGTAAACTCTGAAATCTTTTAATGCTTTAACCAAAGAAAAACCCTGTTTTCCATGATGTTGTATTTTAAAGATGCATCTCTTAAGGATTTTCTAAAAAATGCTATTGGATGTTCATGTAATTCACTTTTTTTCTGCAATAATACAACATCAATAGTATGTTCGGATGCAAAAGGAAAAACTATGAAGTCTTTGGTAAAATCCAGGATGATTAGGACTGGAGCTTTTGTCAATGCTTGTTTGACTAGATCAAAAGATTGTTTAGCTTCAATGTTCCATTTAATTTCTAAATATTTTTTAATCATGTTGGTTATATTTCTCAAAATCTTTGCAAGAGTGGGTATAAATCTCCTTAAAAATTTGATTTTACCAATGAAAGATTGAAGTTATTTGAGATTCCTGGGATGAATAATTTTGAATATACCATCAATCCTGCGAGGATCAATTCTAATTCCATCTTGAGAAATAATGTGACCCAAAATATTTCCTTCTTCAAGGCCAACTAATGTTTTCTTTGGATTTAAGAAAATTCCAAACCTTATACATTTTTCAAAAACTCTTCTTAGATGTACCAAATGCTCTTCATCAGTTTTTGAATATACAGTGATGTCATCAAGATAGACCATAATGAAATGGAAAATTTCATCTGCAAAAGAAATGTCCATGGCTCTTTGAAAAGTAGCACCAACATTCATTAATCCAAAGGGCATTTTCACATACATAAAAGTCCCCCAAGGAGTAGTAAAGGCTATTTTTTCTTGATCATCAGGATGCACTAAAACTTGATTATAACTTGAAAAGCCATCTAAAAAAGAGATCCTACTAGAGCCCACTACCCTCTGCAATATATGATCCATTTTTGGTAAAGGGTAGTTGTCCTTAAGGGATACTTTTTTCAGATTCCTAAAGTCAATGCAAAGTCTGATTTTTATTTCTTGTAGTAACAATGTTGGATACCCATTTAGAATATCTAAGTGGAACTATGATTTTGGATCCATACATTTTCTTGATTTCTTTCTCAACCAAAGGAATTAAGACAAGATTTATCCTATGAAGTTTTTGTTTAAAAGTTTTTTGATCCGCTTTGATTGGAATTTTGTGTTGTATAATGCTAGTATAATAATATTTTAAGTCCTCATAGCTCCAAGCAAATACATCTATGAATTCCTTAAATAGATATATATACCTTTTTTTGTAACGATAGGCAGTGATTTTGATAATTTTGTGATTTTGGGATTTTTTTCAGTGCCTATGTTACACTCTTCAATGTTTGTACCTATTGGTTCCATTTTGGGTTTCTTGGCCACGTCATTAAAGTCAAACAATTCTTCTAAAGGGACCATCCCCCTAGGCAGGATATTATCCTTGAGTTGAAGTACTTCGAATTCCTCTTTTTCTGGGTCTTTATGTATTTCTGTTTTATGAACAATTTTATTTGCTAAATATTTACATCAGAAACAACAGATTGTTGATCTTCGCCAATTTGTACATCAATGTGACTGTCTTCTTCACAATCTAAGTCTATATTTCTATCCTCAAATTCATCCTTTGAGTGCAAGAAACTTTCAATTTGTTTTTCACTACCGATTACTTGCCAGTATCTCATGTTATCCGGTACAAATGGATGATGTTTAACCTCTACTGTGTATTGTCTATTTGGGTGAGGAAACTGACATGTGCTTGCTGAAAAGGCTAAACCATTTGCTAGGATGTTTTGATTTCTCGGAATAACTGCTAGATCATACTCTTCATATGTTCTTACCAAATCAAGTACAACATTACTGTATGCTCTTAACCTAGGATGTTTTGCAACATATTGTCCTTTTATTTGTCTTATGACTAATTCAGATTCACCATGGACAAAAATCCTCTTAGTTCCTAATCTTTTCAATAATTGTAATCCTAAGAGTAGGGCTTCATATTTTGCTATATTGTTGGTGCACTGAAAATTGAGCTTGTAGGAGTGACCTTGTGCATGATTTTTCTTGGCATTATACACCCAAATACCTACTCCTGAACTTGGTTTTCCACATGAGCCATCAAAACTCATATTCCAAAGAGGTTCATTTTCAGGATCTTTTTATATTGTTTGTATTTGGCTGTCATGTTTTTCTTTAAGATCATTTTCTGCATGGGTAACCTGTGAATCAATGTACCCATAATTATAAAGAATGAAGGATTCAAGGTCAGTATGGACAGAGTATAGAAGATAGTTGTGTGGTTTTTCTTGACTACTCATCATGTAATTCATTAAGGTTTCCCTATACAGTCTTCTGGGTTGACCAAACACTAGTATTGTGGCATAATTCATATCCATTTGAAGGGTCCCTTGTAACTTTGCTCCCCATGAGCGTGATAAAATCATGCCATACTTAGGAGGTATGTCAGCTATTACTATATCCATCACTAGAATTTTTGCTGGTATCTGAGCTAGAGTGACACAAAGATCTTTGATAAGACCTAGACATCTAACTTTGCTAGAATCAAATGAATACAAATATTTGTAAGGTCTAGTAATTTCAAGGCCAAGCTTCTCCATAAAATCCTTTGGCATAATATTATGTGATGAACCTGAATCCAACATGGAATTATGGATAATTTTTTCATGAGCATTGAGATTGACATAAAATGGAGGGACACCTCCTTCTTGGGGTTTACCATCAACTTCTGGCCCAAACAAAAATTCAAGCTGATCATCATTTAAATTAATAGTATCAGTAATTTCCCCTATGTTTAGTACCTTTAGAACTTGAGTCCTATATACATTCTTGCTTATCAATTCAGTGAGAGGAATAAATATTTTCAGTTTAGCAAGTTTGTTCTCAATGTTGAATGGTGTTTGAACTTTGAGCAAATTTGGAAAATTAGTTCTTTTAGCCACTACTTTTTGGGTAAATTCGGTTTGTTGAATTGTACTAGGGATATTAGTTTGAAAAATTTTAGTAGGGATATCAATTTTTCTCTTAGTAATGTTTTATGTGTTCTTCTTTTTTCAATTGTTCACACTTTTCTTTGAATTTTCTGTTGTCTTGTTGAGATTGGGTTCATAAATTTTTTTTACAGAGTTTTCATAATTATTTTTGTTGGAATTATCAAAGTTTTTTTTGCTTCTAAGGTTATATTATCTGTGAACCTCCATGATGGCATTCTCAAATCCCTGTTTGTAATCATCATATTTTTCAGATTCTACCTTTGTCCGAGTTACTGAAAATAATCCTTGTTCTTCTTGAGTGAGAAAAACAGAGTCATCATCATTAATTCCCATCAAATTCATCTGATTTTCTTCTACTTCCTCCACTGTTCCTTCATCCTCATCAACACAATTCTCTTGGAATGGAAGCCTAATTTTCTAATCAGGACCTCTTTTCTCTTTTTGTCTTATCTGATGAGGGTTTCTTCTAGGATTTTGATTTCTGTTTTGGGGAGCTGGTTGATTTTCTCTAGGAATAGTTCTCTCATTTAGATTGATTCTCTCCATGATTCTCTCCATAGTCCTAACCAATGAGTCAATTTTAGCATCAGATGTGGAATTCGAAGGTTCTTCTCTTATAATAACTCTTCTTTATGTTCTCATTCTAGCTCTCTTTGCTAAAAGGTTGGCTTCTACACTCACTGCATCCCTCGTCATTTCCTCTAATGTGGCTGAGTTTCTTTCCCTTAGTTGATAAGACATTTTTGGTTCAAAACCATTTGTAAATTTAACCAAGGCTAAACCTTGTCTTGGTTTTATATGAGCAGGTATTGAATTATATAAACTGTTTAATATGGTGGAATAATCCTAAACACTTTTAGCTGGGGCCCTTCTAATTTTTTCATATTCAGATAAAATTTGAAGAGGGTTATTTTTTGCTTCCCACCTATTGAGGAATGTTTGATGAAATGCAGGGATGCAATTGATACTGTTTTCAGGTAAAGATTTAAATCATTTCCCAACTTCTCCACTAAGACTCTGAGCAAACGTGCTTAACTTAACACTTTCTTCATGTACCTCTTGAAGGTCAAAAAAATCATTCATTTTGTCAACATGTTGTTGGGAAGTTATTGGACCAGTTTCATCATATAATGTAATTTTAGACTGGTAATCTTGTGGCATAGCTGCCAAAGGTGCTGTCAACACCAATGGGGCATATCTAGCTTCCATGATTGGTGGAGGTGGTGGAGGAAGGCGGACAGTGGATGAAGTAGGATGGATGGCGGGAGAATATGTATGTGTGGGGGTTTGAGTGCTCTTATGAGGAAGGATAAAAGAAGCGGTGGGGATTGTGGAAGCAGTAGGACCAGCTGACTTAAGATGGGCAGTCTAAGAGGTCAAATAAGATGTTGCTATAGTTAATGCAATTAATTCTATATATTGTTGAAGATAAGAATCATCAATCGTTGAAGTGAACCCTGTTACTAAATCTTGGAGAGTGTCAAAATCCTGGAGAAGCTGAAGATCAAATTGAATTTGTGAATAAGCTTCTCTCATTGGACTTTGTTGCAAACTAGATGGATCAAATAGTGTCTGGTCTATCCAATTCTCAGATTTAGTTCTAAATAAACCTTGTTCAAAGTGTAAATAAAAATGAATGTCTTGTAAGGTGACAAAGTTTTCTTGGAGGGAATTTTCTCTGTGAAGAAATCTGTTACTTTTTTGGCTCTCAGTTCTAGGAGTTTTTCTTAAAATTTTATCAGGATTGTCCACTATAGGAGGAGGATCTGGATCGGGATGGGATCTATTAGAAATTATTTTAGGAGCCAAAATTCAGATCAGAATCACAAACAAACTGATTATTTTAAAAAACTGAAAGAAAAACAATCTTAGAAAATACTTCTATCATACAATGCTTTCAAGCAGGGTTTATGAATTCGAATGAAATGACAAGTTTTTCAGTTTATTCCCCAATATGGTCACCACTATGTTATTATTATATAATTTTAATATTGGCAAGAATAATTATATAGGACAACAACAAAACCACTTTGGAGACTAGGATCTAGCCCTCCTAGACTCAGAAAAGGATCTCTATTTTAGATTTAGCTTTGTTTTATGATTATGATATTAGGCTAGTTATAATGATAATGAAGATTGATTTTTGATTGATTGTTTGGTTGGATTAGTAGATCTATTCAGACTAATTCCATTGGGCTATGGAGTCATAAAAAGTTGGGTTGTTGCATACAATTTTCAAGACCATTCATAAGGCAAGCTCAGCTATACTTACTGGATCTTACAACTTAATGAATTGTGAGATGAAAGAAAAAGTGAATTTACTAGTGGTTGAAAATAATTTAAGAATTTCTTAACCAGACTTCAGAAGAAAAGCATTCATATTGTAAATACAACCAGAAATAAGGCGTTCTAACAGAAATCTTACTCGTCAGATTTCTACTTTACAATAAAATTTAAATGATGCACTGAGAAAAATAAAAATTGAAAACATTAAACATAGCAAAGAAATAAAATCACAAGATACACAACTCAAGAATCTTGAAAAGGTCTTTATTATTGATGCTCCGACTCCAAAAATACAATGCTCCAACAGAAAATTTTTACAATCTAGGGTCCAACCCCTGATACTAAGAAGGAATGCAGTATTTAACTAAATTCTACAGTAATTGTCGTATATACATGGGAAATATTTTATTAATTACAATAATAATTAAAATTTGACTAGTGTGACCACAAAGTTGACACGATGGAATAATTTTGACATCTGGCCCTATTCTCCAGAAGGTTGTTGATACTTGATTTGATCTGGTATGTGCTGGAAGATTTGAATAATCTAATGTTGATATGCTGAGTTGGCTAATAGTTGGTTGATACATTGGCTATGTTGATTTGTTGTGCGTTGGCTTTCACCCTTCTTGGTAATCACATAAATTTTCCCACTACTGCTCATTTGGGATCTTGATCCTAATCAGATTTATGTATATCTCATCTGTCTCTGTGAATTTCATAAAAGTCGGCCTTAACACAAAAATGTGTTTGGTTTAATGTTGTATGAATAAATCATTGTCCATGGCTTCAAGGAAATCTCTTCCAATCATTAATCCTTTAATCCCTGCAAACTTGGTTGTGTCCTTGGCAATCTCTTTTAGCTTCTCAACATAGTCTTGTCTAGCCATGAGCTTATCATTGATTACAAATAGTGAGGGTAACCCTCTTTTGGTCTGTGGCTCGATTCTGTTAAAGAATCTACTGACACAAATTTATTTGTTGTGGAACATATCCTCTAACTGTGTGACCAAACTTTTATTATTAAGCACCTTCTTGACTTCCAGGATTGTTGATGTTTTGTCCTCAACTCCGACTGCCTCCAATTCGAACCTGTTCTTGGAATTTAAAAATATGATAATGTTATTTGTTGTCTCAGGCATCCCTGCAAGCTCCTTGGTTACTTTAGCTATGGCATCATTTACTTGTTCAATCAATTCTTTATGTTCAAATATGATTTGAATAGAAGGTCGTATTTAATTCATAGAATCTAGTATGTTGGTCCAAATGATCTCCTTCGCCTAGCCAATGGTCTGACCAATGGAAGCTTCGCTCTTTGCCTTTATCAATATTTCAATCTTCTTTTAGGCTCTCTGTATTTCTATTTCATGTGTGTTGTCAGACCTTATCTTCAAATACTTCAAGGTAGTGATCTGTGCTTCAACCTTTTTGATTTCCTTTGTTTGTATTGTCATATTCTCCATGGCCTTGGCCAGTTGTTCTACACCACCGGATGTGCTTGTAGTTGCTGGTGTAGCTGTAGGGATGATTGCAATAGGAACAACATCTAATGGAATGATGGCCATCTGTGCTGATTTTTACTTTTCCTTCACTAATTTCTCCATCTTTGTCTCCATTTGCTTCATCTATGCTGACTTTTCCATTATCATCTTCATCATCTCTTCTTTTTGTGCTTCATTCTCCTCTATTTCTTTTGTTAAAGGGTCTTCAGTAGCTGACATCTTATGTTTTCTTCTTAAGGATTATATGTTAGTGTTCTTCTTCTTCAGGATCTCTTCCACTGCCTCTACATTTGTTGGATCATATCCAATCTTCACAACTAAATCCTTCATTGATTTGATTCTAGTATCCTTGGCAAGAGAAGAAATATTCTCCATTTTGAGCTGAGATTGAATGTTAGCTAGTGATAACTACAATCTAGATAGGCTCATTGCAGTTCTTATTAGTGTGGAGGAAATCATCTCTCCAGTCTTCTTGTGCATCTATGTCTGGTCTATTGGATGGATGTCCTTGGCATTGAATTAAAAAGTTGTATGCTTGAAATCTGCAGGTGACTTTGACTGAGAAATTTGGGCTTCAAAGAAATCCATTCTCATCTTTCCTTTCTCTAAGTCAAAGGCTGATAAAAGCTTGCTTTTTGAACTACTAGTCTGCTTCCAAAACTAGTTGTAAGTGTTGGTCTTCAGTATCTCATTTTTTCTCTTAATCTCCCTTAAGGTGTCATAATTTGTCTCCTCCTTTTCCCTTGTAGCACCAGTAGATGTAGGTGTTTGAAGACTTTGTTGTTGAAATGGAATTGTGGCTGAAGATGTAGAAAATATAGTTTGGCCACCTGTTGGAGACAAACTAGGATAATATCTGATTGTTATGACTGTTTGTTGCTCTGTTTCCTTGTTTTGATCTATGCCCATATGGATTTTGGCTCTATTTATGTATTTCATTTTGAACTCCCTACTGGAGGTATCAATCTCCAAAATAGATTGATCATCTCTAGGTCTCTTTCCTGTTGCCTCTTTCTCTGGTTATTTTCCTCTATCTTCCTTGTTGTTTGGGTTCTTTTTTTCTTGTGGAATAGGGGTCTATATGCTTGAGGATGAAATCACCTGCTCTTTAGCCTCCTTCAATGTGTTTGCTTCCCACTCTTTTTGGTTCATGAATTTCTCAATTTCATGCCTATGGGTATGGATATATGGAGTTGAATTATTTTCCACCCTTTTATTGGAGATGATGCCAAATGGGTCATAAGACCAAGTGAAGCTGTGTGAATTCCATCTCCTTCAGCATCCTATTAGCCTCCTCTCCTCTTGCTCTGCTATTTCAAATTAAAGGACCAATTTGGGACTTGATCCTAAACTGAGACTTATTTTTGGCAAATACAAAGTGTACCCCATCTGCATTAATCATCTGCCTGATGTACTCGAGGGTAGAGATCCTCATCAGAAGGAACTTTGGCAACTTGTAAGGGGCCAAATCACACCCATAAATTCTTAGCTTTGTGTAGTTCTAGTACAAGTACCAGTGTCCAGTTCTTACTTGGTCTGATAGCTAAATGATCTTCTTAATCTTCTCATTGATCCTTTGTTCCATTGTGTTGCCGAGGATGCTCATTTCTGGATGCACAAAGTCTTCAAAAATTCTTTTGTAGGTGTAATATTTATGTTCCTTCATTATCATGGTTTTCCAGAAGATGACTGATAGAGATTAGGATTCTTCATTAACTTTCCTCATTGTAAATTTGAAACTGCTTGCCTGAAAATATACAAATATGTGTGAAATTTAACAAATTGGCCGTGAATGGAATCCACCATAAATTGACTGAAATTAAACATAATTGAAGGCTTGGACTCTAATGAAAGTATGGACAAGAAACCTATCATTGTCTCATCTATCCACTAATTTTAATTATACCCTAACAAGTATGAAAGGACAGTGACAATGTGATGGGTCCTATCAGGGAACGTAGATGAGAGATATGGATGATTATTTTTGGGCAATGGAGTGTCAGTAGCCATGAATAACTCTAGTGTTTTGGCTCTACTGGAAAAATACAACTTTTGGTATAATTCTCTGAGGACTTCATATGAAAAAGGTATGGTTTCTTCAATAGTAGGAACTTGCATCATTTGCATGATGGACTGGGCACTGATGGTAAAGAGGACTTCTCCCGTGGGGGCTACAATAGGTCTCTGGTTTATATCATAGCAAGTATGACATATCATAACAAACTCAGGGAAACTCTGGGTTTTTGGGAACATATAATAGGGTAATTTAGTCTCCCACAACCCTATATCATTGAATTCATCGATGAGCTTGTCTTCTAGCCAACAGTAAACATCAAAAAGGTCAAATTTTGAATATGTCTCATGTATCTTAAAGTCTCTGTCAGCCAGGGCCACATGATCCAGGTCCATATGAGGGTGAACCATTGGGTTAAATGGCTGCTGATCCTTCTTTGGAGGCATAATTTCTCACTGATAAATAAATTAATTGAAAATGCATAGAAAGGTATTAGAAGAAGAGGGTAAAAAAAGGGAGTTGTGCTTGAATCAGTAGGGGACCTGGGAGAAAAAGGAATTGAAGAAGGGGAGCTTTGTTGATTCTGCAGACAATTAAAAATATTTTTCTGCGCCTTCTTTTGCTCTAAAAAACCTTAATTGTGATCACCTGTTACAAAAGAAACATGGAAGTAGTGTAAACTTTGAAACAGGTGGGAAATTTAGTTTTGTAGGGTGACAGGAATACTGTTGACATGGTGCAGGCCCGTTGGATAACGAATTAGTCAAGTAAATGCCTAACAGACCTTTAGGTGGGAGTGTAGGTTATTGGACGGAGGTGACAGGAGTGGTCATCATGGCACAACAGGTGTGGTGGGGATATAACGGTCAGTGGTGCGGTTCAACAATGGAGGAAAACCACCTTTAGTAGGGGGTTGTAGTTGGTAAGGAGAAATGGAGGGGGGGGTGGGGGGGTGAAATTATGAACGCTCGATGCGTAGCATATGGTACAGTTTTGAAAACCACCCATTTTGGACCCCCCCCCCTTACGTTAACTTTCAGAGGATGAGGGGGTGTCAGAAATGATCTTGGGCCGTAAGATGAGATGGAGGGGGCAGAGATGGGACGAGAGGTGAGAAGATTTTAACACTGATGGGATGTGAGTGGATGGTGGGGTCGGGTGAATGAATATCGAGTGGGGGCATATTTCAAGACTTTGGATATTAGAATATGACATAAAAAATGTCAAAATGTCTTGGATAAAACATTAATCCCGAACCTTAGGACAAATCACCTTTGTCTTTTTATTTTTTCCTTTTTTAACCAGGAAATACATGAAGTCCTTAGGATGAACTTTGAAATAAAATTTCATGTTTCTCCATATTTATTTTTTTGTCATTCTACCTACCCATTTCACTATTCTAACATTTTTTCATTCTTTCTTTTGCAGGGTGCATTTAGGCTTGCAAACCCAAATCATTTTTTTTTATAAAACTCTAGCCTACTCTATCCCTTATTCCTTCCATTGACTCAGATTAAACTATTGAGTCAACTTTATCTTTACCTAACTACTAATCTTCTACGGTTAAATTGTTTAGCAAATCCTTATTTTCTAACCTATCCAACATAAATTTAAATTGGTTCAATCATGCTTAGACTGTATGATTGAACAAACTAATCTAATTAGTAGTGGCATTTTAATTTGTAGCACTTTCAGTGTTATTATTTTTTGGGGTTTTTTTTTTTCAATATATCCTCTTTTATTTTCTTTTTTCATATTTTTTTTGGAAATCATTTAAATATTGAAAATCATACACAAAATGAAAATGCAACTTATGGAATACTCAATCACTTTGAGATCCTATATTTATAGGACCCTAACAGAACCATTGATGAAGAATTATATATTGAACAACTAGAAGGCTTTGAAATATATAATATGGATAATCATGTTTGTAGACTAAAGAAAGCTCTATATGGATTGAAGCAAGCTCCCAGGGCTTGGTACACAAGAATGGATGCCTATATTTTAAGGATTGGATTTGTTAAAATTTTTGCTGATGAAATCCTCTACATCAAGATAGTGAAGAATGAACTATTCATTATATTTCTATATGTGGAGTGCATAATTCTAGAATGTAGGAAGTTATTAGTAACTGAATTTGAAATGAAATATTTGGGACTCATGTACTATTATTTGGGTTTGTAAGTTTGGAAGAAACCCAATGAGATATATCTTGGTTGAGGAAAGTACATAATAAATATGTTACAAAATTTTGGTATGATGGATTCCAAGCCTATGACCACTCTCGTGATCACGAATCTAAAGAAGTTGAGAAGCTCTGATTCTGGTCTCTTGGATCCTACAAGCTATCATAAGCTAGTGGGATATTTGATGTAATTAGTGAATACCAGACTTGACATATGCTTTGTTGTAAACGTTCTAATTCAATTTTAGTTGGAGCCTCATCGTGATCATTGGATAGATGCCAAGCATATCTTGAGATACCTATGTGGAACAATTCATCACTACCTAAAGTATGATGGAATGGAAGTTAAATTAACAGGTTTTACCGATTCCGATCGGGGTGGTAGTGAGAATGATGGAAGAAGAACTACAAGTGGCTATTTCAGTTTGGTATCTACAATGATTTCATGGATGAGTAGAAAAAAAAATATTGTTTCTTTAAGTAGTGCCGAAGTTGAATATGTTGTTGCATGTGAAGTATAGTTTGGTTAAGAAAATTCGTAATATTTGTTTGGAAAGCCACTATATCCTACAGTGATAAATTGTGACAATTAAAGAAACATCAATATGTATAAAGACGCCATGTTTCATGCCAGGATGAAGCATATCAATAACAAGTACCACTACATTAGAAGTTTGGTACAATATGGGGTCATGAAGCTACAATATATTCTGACAAATGAACAAGTAGCTGACATGTTGACAAAATATCTTCCAATAAGAAGTTTGAATATTTTAGAAGCATGATTGGATTGGTTGATATTACAAATTTTATAGATATGGAAAGATGAAGCATCTTGTGGAAACAAGATGCTTGGGAGGACATAAGGTTGGCCTATTATGATGTCTAGATCCCAGAGTAGGGAGAGTGGCATTGGTCATGGAGCTTTGACCTTGGGTACACAATTATATCTCTAGGTTGGTGTTATAGCTAAATATTAATGGTACCTAGAGAGGCTAAAGCTCAGAACACATCTTAGTCCTTCCCAGTTAGATACCCTGGTTAGGTATATAATCTGTAGCCTGCATGTACTATGACTCTTCATAGAGTATATCATTTTTATATCTTCCATGTACCTCTATATACACGTAATTATGAATAAATCCCTACTATTAGAGGGAGTGTTGAATAATGTAACTAGTTTTAGTCTTCATAATTGTATTTGTCAAAAGAAAATTTAATGTAAAAGAAAATATTATTGAAGCATGGGTTTCATGCTCTTTCATTTATTTTCTAGGTCATAGCCTCCATTGAAGGCTTCTAGGTTTTTTCAAGAGTCAAAAGAGTTATTGTCACATTTATTAGACCCTTCTTGGTCTTTTGTATCATGTAAATATAATTAATTTTGAGACAAGAGTGTTATTTATGACCTCCACACCAAGGCGACCCTGTCCTCATGAAGTTGGCCTTGATTAGGGCTATTCGACCCAACATAAAGAGTATATATAGATAGGAATCTCAGATAATTTGAAGCACACACTCAACAAGTTCGATCCATAAGAGAAAGAGGAATAATAGAAGAGTGAAGTTGAGGAGAAGGAAGGAAGAAGTTGGGGAAGACAAAAATCAATTTTTTGGGCATCTCCCTCTCACGTGCAAATTTTTTGGATTGAAGTTGGAGCCAAAATTGCAGGTTTGAAATTATGAAGTTGGGGGCCGAAAATATGAATTTGGGGGCCAAAATTCTATATTAAAGTTGCATCTAAGGAGCTAACACTTGGAGGCTTTGGCAGGGATCGTATAGTTGAAGGAAGGGCTTGGTTGTTGCAGGAAGTATTTTTCTGGGTCTAAAGGGTATTGGATTGTCTCATCTGGATTTGAATATACTAATGGAAGAATTGAACTAGGTTTTCCCCTAGATAGGGTTTTTTCCCTAGCTAAGTTCCTACATCTTGTGTCTCTTGTTCTTGTGATCTTTATATATATTTAATTTGGTAATTTCTTGATGAAAGAAAACATAATAAAGAAGTAAAATAAGCCAACATAAATCACAAGTAATTATCGAAAAAATAGGAATCAAACTCTAATGCCTGCATGCATTAATTTCTCAACAAAAATAAGCTAAGATCTCTCATCAACCCTAGCATAAAATGAAAAAAAATAATGAAAAAATTGCATGAAAAATAAAATAATAAAATGGTAAAGGAATGAGAAATTATTCTTGTGTAGAGGGGTAATACAAGTAACTTCATCAGGGCTATTGAAACTTGCTTGTAGTGAAACAATGTTTGTGATTTATTGAGTGAATCTATTAGGGCTATGGATGCTTGATAACAATAGAGAAACAACAAAGACTCTTGCCTAATTCTAAACATTTTCAACTCACATGCATAATATCTCCATCTCTTATTAAAGCTTATGGTGTTTAATTCTTATCTAAATTTTTGTATTATGAGAAAACACCAAGATAAGTTGGAAAATATTAAAACTTCTAACTAGTGCCAACTGTTAATCAAGTGGTGCCCATGGGTTCGAATTAATACTTCGTGAATGACAAGCCACATCATGAGTAAGGGATAAACTAGATATTTTGAGGTTCTACTAGTGATTTTCCAATTATTGTTGCTTTTCAAGTTTCTTTGGTTATCGTTTAATGAAGAGATCTCCGGATTATCCACAGTGTGATAAAAAAATGGTCGATGTTTCGAATCCCAACGAGGATCCATCTTCAGGACAAGATGATGAATGAAGAGTGAAAGAAGGACGCAAAGGAAAAGGTTTATATATAGTGAAAAAAGGAGAAGAAGAAGAGTCTACTGACTAATTAATATTCTATTAACTTATTTAATGAGTTTTATTTTAATAAATTATAATAAATTATAATAATTATAATAGAATATATAATATATTCTATTCATTAATTTAATAATAATAATTATTATTAATTTATTTTAATAAATTTATTTATTTTTATATTAATTGCTTAATTACAAGTGATAAAACCTAAAGTAACTAAAATTTTTAATTTTAATTTTTTTTTCTTAATTGCTTAATTATAAGTTACTAATTTTTTAAAAAAAATATTTAATATAACTAACTTAAATTATCTAATTAAATTAATAATATAAGGGTTAATTCTTAATCTTAATTTTAGTGAAGAATTTTAAACTATAAAACCCTAGAATATGAGAAACCCTAATAATACTAGTCAAAATTATTTACAAAATTGATAATTATGAATTAATTAATAAAATTAATATTTTATAAAATAAATAGTAGATTACTTTAATTGGTATTAACATACATTAATTCAAGCAAGTAAATAAATGTTAATAAAATTAGTTATTATTTATAATTATTTTAAATTCATTCTAATAATCATTATTTATTCAATTAATTATTATAAATCAATCCTAATTAATCTAATATTAAATATGATCATTATTAAATATAATTTGTTTTTATTATTATTAAAAAATTTATATACTAATAATAATAATTATTAATTAATTAATTTTTATTAATGGAAAATAAAAATTGATTAATAAGGATAATTATTAAAAGTAAATAATTTAATTAGTTGTTCGCAAAGTCCAAACCCTATTTTTTTTTTTGGAGGAGAAGCAAACCTGAGATACTATATCTCGGAAGAAGACGAACTCTACGAGCACATCTGTCGAATTAGAGGCCGCCAACTGTCATTGATCTCAAATCCTCCATCCCTGTTAATGTTATGCGGGTGTTTCATAATCTCGAGCGCTTCTCTAATTTTTCTTCTTCGGTAGTGTTCCTCCCTGGTAATGATTTTAGCATCCTCAAGACACATGTGATGTCTATTTTTTGAGGAGTGCTCAGCAAAGGCCGAAGTGCGACATCGCTCATGCTTAATATCAGCACCATGATCCTTAAGACATTTTTGAAGAGAGCATCTGGTTTCACCAATGTAACTCTTCCCGCATCAACAATCAATATTGTAAACACCTGTAAGCTTCTCATGACTAATATTATCCTTAACTGACTGCATTTTTTTCCTTATGGTTCCTGCTGCTGAAAATTGTGCGAAAATGTCATTTCTTCCCAAAACCTTGGCGATCTTATCCGTAACACCCTTAATGTATGGTAGAAAAACCCTACCACAACTCTCTTGAGGTCCTTGGTGCTTCCTAGATATGACCGAACCTTCAACTCTTTTTATTTCTTTTCTGATATCTCTCTCTTTATATCCTATACCCATGACAACATATGTTAAGTGAGTTATTTCCTCTTTTAGATGCTCCTAATCGGAAATCCTCAGAGCTCTTACAACAAGAGCATTAAGGACACCAAATTTCTGAGCAGGATGATGGTAAGACTCAGTATGAAGGTAGCTGTTAGTATGGGTTTTCTTCCTAAACACCTGATGCTCCAAATTTCCATCCTCCTTTTTGGTAACAAGGACATCCAAGAAAGGAATGCTCCTATTTTCTTCAATCTCCATAGTAAGCTTAATCTCTGAGGAAATTGAGTTGAGGTGATTAAATAATCTCTCAAGATTTTACCTACCATGCGTCCACTTTTTGTTGGTGTTGTCTACAAATCTTTTCCACCAAGTTAGACTTAAGGGATAATCCAAAGATATCTTCATTAATTATTGTAGCATTTATACACACCCCAAAAAATTTTTATCTAAGCCAAAATTTGGAGTCCCATTTTTTTATTATTTATTGATAAACACATGTATGATCAGAATTATCAAACTCCTCTTCATTCCCTAAGTTATAAAGGTAAGGAGAGTTTCACTTGTCTACCTATTGAAAATTTCATGGTGCAACAAAATCTTATAGGACAACCCAATGCAACCCTCCAGAATAGAATAGTACATATATCTCTTGCATCACTGTGCAAAAAAATGAAACACAATAGTCTAGCGCATTGTATTTCCTCATAATTACTGCACCACCTTAGTCCCTATCGCATTTATTTCACCTTACCCATGTGACATGCTATATAATCCCCCCCCCCCCCCACTTCATTGTCACGATTCATTTTATTTCATTAGCCTCGTCGTTCACTCTATGCATCACATTTGGTCAATTCTTCCTTGATCTCCGAGGGTGTGTTGCACCGCCAAGAACGTAATGACTACGCCACGTGTAAGGTAGTAATTTGTGTGTTGACCTTGTATTTATTGTCCTTGTCAATTTATGTTTTTTTTATTGCACAACCCTTCAAATCATTAACTTTTCATTACCCCTGAGCATTTATAAACCTATCTAGACCTGCATTCACCCTAGCACTTAGTCTTTTATTCTTAGATTTCTTGCTTTCTTTGACGCAACACAAGTTGAATCTACAACATGCATTCCATAGTTTGCAAAATAGTGCAATATCTATTTATAGCGTGTGACATGGTTATGAAAAATGATGTAATCCTAACATCTAGTTTGTATTTTTACCTCAAGAAGTAGCGCAACCCTCACAAATAGTCTATTTTTCCGCCCTGTGCAAGGGAAAAATATAGTTCTCTAGCTTTCCCATCTCCTTCATACAAAATTTCAAGACATTTATTTAGTTTTCCTATCACACTCATGTAATGACACAATCCACTTACTGAGGTTTCAATCATTACTTGCAATGTGACATGATTCCACACATATGTTTCATTGTATCACATGCATCTCTACCTCATAAATTCACCCTCTGTCCCTACACAAAAACACAAGAGATCCACACTATATACACTAAAATTTTGCAACGTGATAACCACTTATCGCATATGTAACAACATAGTGCTCATGAATAGTATAGATCTTTCTCCTGGGCTACAACACATCATCTGTCATTAGACTATAGTCATTATTTGTGCCATGCCACTAATCATTATTTTATTAGTGTTATAATATTTTTATCATGATGAATATTTTTTAGATGTATAGTATGGTATATATTCATGGTTTAAGCATCTCATCATCCTCAAGTGAGGTGACGCCACCTAAGAAGAGACCTAGAAAAGAGACTGCAGAGGAAGGGTTTGAGTGAAGTTCTATTAACTCAATCCCAACATATATAGATACAACTTGTTTTATCAACAAGTCCATGTCAATCACATGGTTAGAGATCTACCAACTATTTTCCCAGAAATAAATTATTGATGATGCGGATGATGGTGAAGTATATCAGAATGTCTAATAGTCTTGGTTACATAATGTCACATCACATCCCACAGTATTCCCTCATGGTAAGACCATAGAATGGATCATAAATTTCATTGATGTCATCAATATGACCATTAGAAACAACTGTGGGGAAGTTATAAGAGCATTCACATACCCCCATATCGTCAAGTACTATAATTTTCCTAGATATCAAGCAGCATTGATGATATAATGGTATAAAAATTCAACATAAGCAACACGGATATCATAAATACTTGGTGGTAGGACCCTAGTAAGTTTCAAACTAAGACCAATGGGGCCACTACAAACTAAGCTACTAAGAAGAGCATATAAACTTATTTTGTATATGTGTTCCTAAATATAGGGCAAAAAAAATATAGATACATTTGAAGAGAGTTGGTTGCCATTAATGTACACATGCACCCAAGAAGGAAGAATATTTAATTGGGTAGATATTGTATCATCATCCATTCGAACAAGAGTAAGAGAATATCGAACTTTACCAACAAGAAGAAACCAAAATTTTACATGGCCTTGTGCCTTCTTTGATTGCATATGCTCTAGATATATGATTCTATATATTGGGATGGAGATGGTTTTTCTCCCAAAATATTCACTTGATTCACATCTATTGAAGGGATTTATGGAAAATCCATTACAGATCATCTTAATAGAGGATATTAGAAGGATTCATCTCACATTTTTTCTGCATTCTCTTTGATAGTGAAGTGTCTTGAATGTTTGAATGTGCCAAGGAAACATTGCATGATTTGGCTAATTGGTTGACACCACTTGATGCCACATACATAAAGGTGTTTGGAGCATACAATTCTTGACATCAACTCCCACTATTCGTCATGGATAAAGTAATTCTATAGGAGGTAGCATACCAAGTGACAACAGGAGTTGGAGGTATCTTTGTTTGAAAAAAATAAGCACCATGGCTTTCCTACCCATTCTATGTAGGCAGATACTACGTAAAAATTTATTAATAAGCGAAAATCGAAGCAACAGGATTGAAACAATTCAAATTTGGAGAACTCAATTTCCATATATATGATCCTAGAAGAATATTAACAACTCACTACTTTCAGTTAAAATATAAATGGACATACACATAAAGAATTGATGAAGAATAAGAGAAAATCAAGAACTACTAAATTTTTGCAGAAGTCATGGAACCCTAGAAAAATGCCAGTGACACTTAACAAACTAATGGAGTTATGCAACCAGCTCCTAAAATATAATAAAAGATAGATTAATGAATTAAAAATTAGCCTCTTCGAGGAGGAAACCTCATTAACATTATATAAATGATAAATTCTTGGATCATACAAATGTAAAGACCTCCTTTGTATATATAGGAGTCTAATGTGTCGTAACATAATCATAGCCTACATAACAATAATAATGTAAGGGAACAATAATAACAATAGCAGGCTTCTATGGGGCATAACAATAACAATATGGGGGCTACATGGGAACAACAATAACAATAAGGGGGCTACACTAACAATAATAATAAGGGGGCTACACTAGTATTATTGGGAACTAACATGACCCTCTCCTTCAAACTGTTGAGATTCAACAAGATGATGAGCTTAGTGAAAAGAGTCACCTTCACTAAGTGGGCCCACAGGCTATTTTTGGCGCAAGTTTATTTTTAGACTATGTCTATTTTTAGACATGCTGATCATATTTCAGAAGTTGTAGGATGCTATTTTTGGATCGTTGATCAAGTTGGAAAAATAGATGAAATTATATTTTTAGAATATTGGGCGAAGTCTATTTATAGATTTTCAATCTAAAAATAGATGCATGTCGATTATTATTAGCTCTTAATAATAATCAGAATCTAAACAACATCTTATTCTCTTGGAGCACTTCAGTTCAGTGCACAAATGTGGCACAGCAGCTGACAGAAGGAATTATGCTATTCCTAAGGGTTTACTAGAGCTATTGCATGGAGGACTCAGTTAGAACTCAAGTGGCAGAGTTATGACACAGTTGGAAGAAGTAGTTATGGAGTTGTATCCAGTTTAACTCAGTTAGACTCAGTTGAGCTAGTTGTATCTAGTCTAACTGATTGATACACTAGTGAGAGTGGAGTGAATTAATTAGTTAATTAATTCACAAATAATAACTCATTAATCAACTGAACAATACATCAGTTAACTACAGTGAATGGCAGTTTCAGTGGAGACCAGTGGAGATATAGGTGAAAGGGAAAGATAGACTATTTGTTGTGACTATAGTGATGCATTGATTGCATCACACACTCAGTGGAGATTCCAATGAGGATTGCGTAGTCAAGGATAGCGTAATTCGAATTCATTCAGGCTAGTAGGTGGCAAAGATCAGTGCATGGATTTGAAAGATTAGGCCTGATTAGTGTATGACGATTGTACTATACTAAGGGCTTGTGATAAGCTTTGTATGTTTGTATGAGATTGTCATATGATCTCCATGTTACATAATATATAGTTGGGGTTTTCAGCTTCAGGCTTTCCTGGTTAAAAACTGTGTTATCTGCAATTGATAAAAAAATTTATGCTTCACATGTGTGTGCAATTAATTTTTCCGCAAAAGATTAACAAGTGGAATAGATTCAGTATCTTGCATAAATTTAAATAGTGTGAGATTAGGTGGATCTTGGACATATGCATGCTTAGTGCATATAATTTCTACATGGTATCGGAGCATTGTTGATTGAATATTGCAATTGTGAAGTGAGTTTGTGCTGGTGGACAATTCGAATTTGCTACAGAAGATTCTTGGTGCAGAAATCGAGTATACATTGAAATGTCTTTCAACGGGTTGAGATTGGAGTATGCCCTTGATGGGAGCTCGAATTACATAGCCTGGAAGGACAGGATGGAGGTGGTGTTGGAGGATAATGGGCTGAAGGAGTTCATTGATAGCGATGTTCCTAATCCAGGATCTAGCGATGCTGCATTACTTGATGCATGGCAAAAGAAGACTGCAAAGATGAGAAGGATTCTGTTGGAAGGTGTGAAGGAACATATTGTGTTCAACCTTCATGGGAAAGCCAATCCATTCTTAATGTGGAAGGCTTTGACAAACTTGTTCCAAAGCAGAAGTGACCAGAGGAAGTTGGCACTTAAAGACAAGCTCAAAAAAATAAAATTGGAGAAAGGCAACAGTATTCCAAAATACCTCACGAAGTTTTTCCACTGCAAGGATGAGCTGGGAAGTGTGGGGGTTACTGTTGATGAAGAAGAATTGGTGAGCTTGGCTCTCCTTGGGCTTCCAAAGAGTTGGCATAGCTACGAAGACTCTGTCAATGGATGGGAGAAACTGCTAGGATGGGAGTGACTTTGGTCGAATCTTGTGCAGGAGGAGATAAGGCGGGGTACCAAGGATGGATCTTCATCAAAGAATGAAGATGAAGAGAATTTCACTTATGCTACCAAAGAAATGAAAGGGAAGGGGAAGAAAAATCCTTCAAAATCTGGTGCTAAAGGTAAGAAGCAGGACTTGTCCAAAGTGAAGTGTTTTCACTATCACGAGCATGGAAATTTTGCCACTAACTGTCCACAGAAGAAGAAGAATAAGCAGGCTACTGGATCTGCAGCTAGAGAGGCCTAAGCCTCACAATTTGAGCTGGATTTTTCCTTGATCGCATGCTTGGTTTCAAGATGCATGGGATCGGTGTGGTATCTTGATAGTGGTGCGTCTTTCCATATGACGAGAGACAAAGAGTTTTTTAGTGACTTGGAGGAGAAGGATCTCTAGATGCATATAGAGATGGGCGATGATGGTCGGTACAGTGTGACTGGCATTGGGACCATTACCTTTGAGAAGGAGTCTGGTAATCCATTCTTGTTGAATAATGTCATGCATGTTCTAGGTTTGAAGAAGAACTTGGTCTCAATCGCAATGCTGGAAGACAAGGGTTATGATGTTGTTTTCAGTGAGGGAAAAGCCTTCCTTAGACATAAAACAACGGGTCAAACCAAGAAGATAGGGGTTCAAATTAAGAATCTCTACAAGCTAGAGGTAGATGGATACGCTGCAATGGTGGGCAAAGCAAAAGAAGTGGTGACCCAGGATGAGGGCGAGTTATGGCACAGGAGATTGGGCCATCTTCACCATGGTGCTTTGAAAATTTTGCAGCAAATTTCTACTGGACTTCCCCAGGGTACTCTTGCGCAGTCAGATCAGTGCAAAGGATGTACAATGGGTAAGTTTGTGAAGACCACTTTTCATGAGAAGGAGAACCGTGTTTCGGTGATCCTGGAGAGAATTCACACAGATGTGTGTGGACCATTCTCTATTGCTTCAATAGAAAAACACAGGTATTATGTGATATTTTTTGATGAATTTTCTAGTATATGCTGGATGTTCTTCATGCAGAAGAAGAGTGAAACGTTCTCAAAGTTCTGTGAGTTCAAGGCATTGGTGGAGAAGGAGTCGGGGAAGTAAGTGAAAGCTCTACGGAGCGATAATGGTGGTGAATACCTCTCAGGCGAATTCAAATACTTCTGTAGCAAAGAAGGAATTCGAATAGAACTCATAGCGCCTCATAACCCACAGCAGAATGGGGTCGCGTAGAGAAATAACAGAACGATCGTGGGTGCTGCACGAGCGATGCTACATGACAAGGGCCTACCGATGCACTTGTGGGTGGAAGCATGCAACAATGCGTTTTATGTGCAAAACCATTGTCCGCATAGAGTACTTGGCATGAGTACATCGGAAGAAGCTTTTACTGTTAAGAAGCCTGATATTTCTCATTTGAATATTTTTGGCTCACCTATTTACATTCATGTGACGAAGGACGCCAGGAAGTAGCTGAAGCCAACTGCAGAGGTTGGGATATTTTTGGGGTACAAAGAAACACCCCATAACTATCTTGTGTATTTTCCAGACAGTCGGATGACTGTTGTGCGTCGGGATATAAAATTCAATGAGGTGAAATCCATGAAGTTGTCGCTTGAGAGGGAGCTACACTTGCATGCGGAGGAGGAACTTCTTATTCCCAAAGATGAGCCTCTGGATGTGGATCAGCCACAGGAGGAGATTCATGGAGTGGAGGAGTCAACTCATGCAGAACCAAACATCAGACAAGGCAGAAAGCATACCATAGAAGCTGAGAGACTGAAGCTTGATGCGGCACAAAATGTAGGAGTCCCTACATCACAGTGCAGACAGAGACAGTCACCTGACCGATATACTGGATACATGGCTCTTATGAGCAAGTGTATTGTGACAGAGCCATCTTCTTTTGAAGAAGCAGTGCAGGAGCCCACATGGGTAGATGCCATGGTGGAGGAGTATGACTCCATTGTGAGAAATAGTGCTTGGGAGATTGTTCCAAGGCTAGTGGGAAATTATTTGTAGGATCAAGATGGATCTACAAGGTAAAGCAAGCTGCTGATGGGAGCGTTGAGAAGTATAAGGAAAGATTTGTTGCCTGGGGCTTCTCACAGATTGAGGGGATTGACTATGAAGAAACCTTTGCACCTGTCGCACGGTATTCTTCCATATGGACCATCCTTGCTCTCTCAGTGCAGATGGGTTGGCACATTCATCAGATGGATGTGAAGATTGTGTTCCTTAATGGGATCATTGAGGAAGAGGTGTACATTGAGCAGCCTGAAGGATTTGAGATCTTTAGCAGTGAGTCGCATGTGTGTAGGCTTAAAAGAGCGTTGTATTGGCTGAAACAAGCACCTCATGCTTGGTACACTCATATCGACAACTATTTCACTGGATTTGGCTTCACCAAGAGTGAGGCAGATGCAAACCTGTACCAGATTGTGGTTGAGGGTAAGCTTTTAATCATTTTACTTTATGTTGATGATTTAATACTAACAGGTGATGAGCAGTTGATACACTCATGCAAGGCAGATCTTGAAAAGGAGTTTGAGATGAAGGATTTGGGCCTCCTTCATTATTTCCTTGGATTGGAAATATGGCAGTGGGAAGGTGAACTGTTTGTGTCTCAAGGCAAGTATTCTCGGGAGATACTAGATAATTTCCACATGTAAGGCTGCAAGCCTATCGACACTCCTCTTCTAGGAAATTGGAAGAAAGAGGATGCTACATCGGCAGAGGTAGTGGATGCCACTGTTTATCGACAGTTGGTGGGTTCACTTATGCATTTAGTCAATACAAGACTGGACATATGCTATGCAATGAACCAGCTTTCACAAGTAATGGTTAAGCCTACCAAGTTCTTTTGGAAGGCAGGCAAGCATGTCCTGAGATATCTCAGGGGCACATCTGAGTATGGTTTATGGTACAGACAGACAGATGAGGTGAAGCTGCATGGCTTCACTGTTATAGCATCATTTTTCACCCTCAGGTGATTCATGATTGTCTTTATGGCTTTGGGCACCCATTCCTACAGACTTGAACAAATTCACTAAAAAACAATGTTAAAATTCCCATACGCGGGTATGCCCAGACTTTTCCGCGTGTATACGCGAGTCCACATGTACTTTTCCGCGTATGCCATTAAAACCATTAAAAATATATATAAATTCCCTATTTTCGGACTGGGTTGATGGTTACTCTAGTAGTTCAACCACCCCAGTACGTGGCCAACTGTTTCCAACTGACTGAAACTACTTTGAGGGAGTATAAAAGCCCCTCATGTGCATGGCCTAAGGGAGAGAGAAATTTTATAGACATTATACTCTTTTGGAATCCCAATTCAAGTCTGAATTCCCGTGCCTCCTGCACTTTCCCAGATTTATACAGGAAACCCTTGTTTCCTGGAGATGTTCATCCATTTATATGCCATCTCGAGTGCACAAGTCTTGAAAGTTTCTTAGCGAGGCAAGGGCGGGACGAATCCGAACGACGGTCTGCTCGAAGATCGTGGAAGGATTTAGGTGATCTCTCCACTCTTTACTTCTGTACATGCTATTCATAATAATGAAGAATCGTCTTGTTCCTGAACTTTTGTGTTAGTATCTATTTATATATGTGGAAAGATTGATCATTAAGCAGTTATTATCGTTTATATCATATTTCACATTGATTACACTAACGTTTAGGAGAAATATATGTTGTACAACTAGGTTTTCGTGCACGTTCTTTCTTGTTTTCCAGGTTGAAGGAGGAAGAAAGGTTGCTGGGGGTTTGAACCTCGTGGGATCTACATCGAATGTAGGACTACGGGTGAGTTCTGCTATCGTTGTTATCTAGTTTTTTGCATTCAAGTATGGTTGTGTGTGAGTCCTTCTGAATGGCATGCCCTGCTCTGTGGAGGTTTTGACCCAACAAACCTCTAGGGTGATTTTCCCTGAAACAGAACTGGCGAATCCGTTGGGGATCACATTCTTGTGATTCCCCTGTTGGGTGGTTTCAGCTATTTGATAGGTTTCTAACAGTTTTAACTTTTATTTCCAGTCCAGTTTACTCTTTCTCAGTCAGACTGAAGTCCTGGTTCCTTATCCAGGCTTGATATTTTTTGTTTTTCATTATTTACCTTTGTATACGCGGGTTTGTCTGCACACAGTCGCGTATACACGCATTTTTTGTTAAAGGGAGTCGCGTATATGCGGGTTTCCTTTAGCACAGTCGCGTATGCACGCTTGTTTCCAAACTGTTAAGTAGCGTATACCTGGGTAGATTTTGAAATTTTGGATTTATTGGCTTTTTAGTCCTGTCTGTCTGTGGAGACCTGTTCCTGCAGTGTCTTTGTGTCCTCTGGATTGTGTAGAAAGTTGTCTTTGTTATTTTCTCTCTCTTGTTTGATTGAAAACTAGCTTATTTGGCAAAGTCTTGTTTCTTGTGCTGGCATTTCTGGTTCGAGTACCAAGATCTCTTTCTGGGGATTCTTGGCTGTTCTGCTTTATCAAAACAGAGAGCTCCTGCTCATTTACTCTTTCCTACCTTTGTGTCTTGCTTTGCACTTCGATTTTTGCCCATTTTTTGGTTGGTTTTCTTGAGTTCAGTCGACTAGGTCTTGTTGCAATTTTTGAAGAGTCTTTCTTGGTTCTTTGAACTTTTTGTTTGCTGCAAGGTTGTACTATTCTTCTAGGCTGAGTGACTGAGTTTTCTTGTCTTCTTGTGCTCATATAAATCTTGCTACTAGTTAGCCCTATAAGATTTGGAGCGTTTTTGAAGTTTTTGCTTGAAATTCAGTGTTGTTTGGCTTGGGATTTGATAGTTTTGCTTGGTCTTTTCGAACTCTTCTTTTATAAAACTCAAAAGCTCAAAAAAAATTTTGCTTTGTTGTTTGCTTTTGTTTTTGCATTTTTGTTTTCTTTTCATTGTATCTTTTGAAGCTTTGTTGGGATTTCTTGCCTTTGGATTTTGACTTGATTTTGGAAATAAATTGTCATTAGTTCTTCCTCTTGTTTCAAGCGTTTTTGGTGTCTTTATATTAAGAGTTCTTGATTTTGGGAACTAGCTTTCTGGACAACCAAAAAGAGATAAAACTGAGGGGTCTTTGGGAAATTTCTCTCTGCTTTAGGAGATTTTGCATCTTAAAATTTGCATGCTTTTAGTGATTTTCATCAGGTGCACTTAAGCATTTAGTCATTTTCATAGTTTTTTGCGAGTGTGAGTTTGTTATCTGAAAAGAAAAATAAAATTTTTTAATCTCGTAGAACCTGTGTAGAAGTTTCTTTTCATCGAAAGACAATAACTGCATTTGCATGTAGTTTGGTTTTTATTAATTTCTTTTCTGTGTCAAAACACCATAAGTTTCATTTCCGTATCCCTTTGACTTAACATAACAGCCGATTCAAATAAGCGATATAATTTAAAATCAGCTAGCAAGTTTTCTAAGTGTCATACACCAACTAGCTAGGTTGTAGGGCCTTGGATTAGGTGAGTGGAGAGTTAACTCTCCAAGGCCGCTAAAAAAAAACATAGAAGTTGATTAATTGAGTGAAATCCAACTCCGTTAGGTGGACTGGGAAAGCTCTCCTCCAGAGAGTCAAGCGCGAGGGGAAGTGAAGGCTAAGAAGAGAGATAGCCCCTCTCTGATTTGTTGAATCTGACCTCAAGACCATTCCGCCCGGCTTCTGACACGGATTGGTGCCCATAGTTGCCACTCCTAGGTTCCACATAGGTGACTGCGGGGGGGAATACCCGTGGTACCTGAGGCAGATGTCGCATCACTTTCAGCAGTACTTCTGGGGGGTTCCCTTGCGAAGCTTGGGTACTTGAGCCGGCAAAGGCTATCGTTAGGAGGTCGGCGTAACTGTTTCTGATACCTTCGCTAGTAGGCCTGGGCAGTAATTATCCCAGACTACTTTCGGGAGGTCCTATATTTCGCTTTCTTGTATTTTGGTGTCCGGTCCTAATCACCCGGAGCGGAAATACTTGAAGGTTGTTTGCTTGATTGTATCTCAGGGATTATTTTTTGTAGTGAGTGCTCTTTGCTCCTAGCTTGCCTAGCTTTATATTTTTTGAGTCTAATTAAAATCTGTTAAAGTGGCTGATCAAGCGCCTCGTCGATCGAGGAGAATCAGGGGGTTATCTCCCGAGAGTCCAGAGCCTTCTTCAAGAAGGCGTAGGAGTGATTTAGCAGGTGGTTACCACCCTGTGGCGTCTGACGCAGTGGAGAGAGATCCTCCACAAGGGTCTGAAGGCTTCATAGCTGATTTTGGTGTTGGTTCCGAGAGGAGCGCTCCACTCACCTCGCGAGTATTATTTCCGCAGGAAGAAGAAGTACAGGTAGAGGAAGTGTCTGAACCCTCAAAGTCACTTCCATCTCCTCTTCCTCCTGATTATCCGTTCGTTGTTGAATACATCGGACCCGAGTCAGAGAGACTGGAAGATCCTCCTTATTATACATACCTTTCGATGGCCACGACTGGGAACGCGGCTTCTGCTGTGAGTGCTGCAGGCATTCAGACTCCTGCTTCTGTTGAAGGAGGGGGCACTATTGCTATATCTTTGATTGCCTCTAGTGCTGCTGTGTTTGGCTCTGGTTTCACTCAAGCACATGCTTCTCAATCTGGTCCCTTCTGTTTTGGAATGCCCACTAGTGGGATTCCTTCTTTTTCCTTTTCCGCTGCTGCAGCTGGATCTACACCCATGTCTTCCATGGCTAGTGGATCAGCTTCTTTTCAAGGGTTCCCCTTCGGAACTGGACACATTCCTAGTTCGAATCCTTTTTTATGGTCCTTTCCGTTTACTTCTCAGACCCAGAGTTTCAACCCTTGGTCTAGAGGTCAGAGTTCGACTACTTTTACAGGTTGGAACCCTGTATTCACTACAGCGGGGGCAGGGAATCAGTTTTATGCTGGTCACCAAGGGAATGCTTCTTTCCCTTCGTCGAGTGCTTATCAGACTTTTTCCCCTTTATCTAATGCCTGGAACCCCTATCAGGGGCTTTCCTCTTCATTTAATACTTCAGGCGGGGGAACTGGTCCGGTCTTTGGTAACTCGGCGTGGGGAGGAGGTTCTTCTCCTTTTTCTACGAGTTCTTTCTGGAAACCTAGTGCCTCATCAAATCCAGGGTATTATTTTCAGAATGTTGGGAATTCATCCTATCAAGGATGGAATCCTCAGGCTCCACCTCGTTTACCTTTTCTGGCAACGTTAAACTTTCCAGATCTATCGAAATTGACGAATGATCCGATTCGGTACAGTCCGGGGTGGCCTCCGGTCCCGACCAAACTACCTTCAGACATTCCAAAGTTTGAAGGGAAGAATGGAGAGGATCCGGCTGACCACATCACCACTTTCCATTTATGGTGTTCTTCTAACTCCCTGATTGATGATTCGATTAGGTTGAGATTGTTTCAACGCACCCTAACTGGAAACGCTGCCAAATGGTATATTGAGCTAACTAGGGGAAGTTTTGCTACATTTGGAGAACTAGCTGTTACATTTTTAAACCATTTCCAGTTGCCTGTCCGATATGATGCTAGGACTGAACTCCTAGCTAATTTTAAGCAGGACAACGCAAACCCACATTTCTGATCACATTCAGGAATGGAGGAGAAGGAAGAGGCTTATTAAAGCTCATATTCCAGGAGAATTCCTTTTGGAATGGTTTCTGAAATCTCTGCAGTCAGACATTTCTAAAGATGTATCCCTGTCTGGGGTATTTTCTGAGGAGCATACCATGGTGATGGGCTTATCGGATCGATCAATAGTGGTGCAGCCAGCTTGCTTAATCAACTGCAGCAGTTTTCTTTACAATCTGCTCCTTCTAGTCAGGCTGTGCGTACTGAGTCATCACCTTCCCAATCTTTGTCCATAAATGCTGTCCAAGCTTCTGATCCCAAAGGAAATCAACAATCCGAAGGGAAGAAGAAGGGACGAAATAATAAGAAAAAGGGCAAGAATGGGAAGGGTAATGCGAATAAAACCAACGAGCATGTTGGTGAGGGTCCAAAGGACAAAAAGAAAGTGAATTTTCCATGCAATTTATGTACTGGAGACCACCTTACACACCTTTGCCCTAAAATTCAGGATGCGCAGCGCTTGTTAGCTCAGCAGGGTTCTTCTAGTTCCCAGGCTGTGTTGACAAACCCTTTTCCCCAAGGGCAACAGCTAGTTGTTGGCACGAATCAAAATCCTGGGGCTTCCTCTAGGGGCACCCAGGAAGGGGAAATTCCATCGAACATATTCATGATGAGTGCGCACGTGGATGTCGCTACGAGATCCCATGATTATGGCGGAGAAGAGTATTCGAAAGCTAAGGATACTCCTGATGCTACTGAGCCGCTTCACATTACAAATCCTACTGTTGAGTCTATGCCTCGGATGCCCAAAGCATCTACTAAGCGGTCGACGATTAATCAAAATGCTAGGGCTGCCCAGAACTACTCTATTGTGGAAGATCTGGCGCAGAGTCCTTGTGCTATGTCGGCTTTAGAGGTACTCCAGTCTTGTCCGGCTCAGCGCAGTGCTTTGCTCACTGCCATTGGGGCTATTGATCCAAAAAATTCTCTTCTGATTACTTTTGATATGTCTAATTTTAAGAAGAGACTCCCACATCATATGGCTTTTCATATTAAATCATCGTACCGGATGTGCAACATCTTTCGGACGGTTGTTGATGAGGGTGCTTCCACATGCGTGATGTCTCTCACATGTTGGAAGACGATTGGATCTCCCAAAGTTGTTCCATCTACCACTCTTCTGACTACGTTTGATGGTCATTCTCACAGACCGCATGGTATTGTCCCAGCTTTGCCTATCTGTGTTGGGGGAAAAACTGTGAATATAGAGGTTGAGGTAGTGGATGCAAGCTTGGACTACAACCTTCTGTTGGGGAGAAACTGGATTTATGAGATGGATGCCATTGCATCCTCATTATTTTGGATTATTTTTTTCCCTCACAAAGGGAGGATTGTTACAGTGGATCAACTGGACTGTCCTCCTTTAGACCCGAATGCGTCTACTGACTCATCTGTTCCAAAGTTGGATAATACTAAGGCGCCTGTTGAGAATTTAGGGGTTGGAATGTATTCTTCCTTGATGGGTACTTTCGATATTCCTCCTCCTACGGTGCATATAAATGCAATTTCATCCTCCAAGGCTCCTCTTCGAAGAGAGTTCTTCAGAACTCATTATTTTTCGGACCCTTGGACCTTGCCTTCCCCTACTGCCACATTAGCGGAAGGTCAAGTGGGTGGAATGGCATTTCCGATGTCTGCAGCTGAGATTGCTTATCAGTCTATTGTTGACTCTGCAGAATCCAGTCCAGCTCCTCTTTCACCGGAAGAGTTGGATGGAGATGTGGCTCTGGCTTGGACACTTAGTTCTTCTTCAGCCCAGGATTGCCTTGATACCACTCTTCCATCTGAAGAGGCCATCCTGAAAGCTATGACTAGTATAGACAGACCGTGGGATGACTTGCATCATCGGTCTTACTTTTTACCTGATTTGAGCGAAGTTGAAACAATTTTTCCAAGTCCTCAGTCTCCTGGTCCTATTCACCCAGTCCTGAACCCTTTAGCACCAACACAGGTTTATGCTGAAGGGAACATGGCTGTGATTTCTCCTACTATCCCGGTGAACATTTCCAGGGATCCCAATATTATTGAGAATGTCTTCATCAGAGCTGAATGTTCTCGTGAAGAGATTCAGATTTACACCAAGATCTTTAAATAGTATAGGGATGTATTCGCTTGGTCTTATGAGGAAATGCCTGGTATAGATCCATATATTGTCCAGCATGAGATCAAGACTTACGAAAACGCTAAGCTTGTGAGGCAAAAACTTCGTCCGGTCAACCCTAGGAAGGCAGCAGCTATCAAAGCTGAGGTGGAGAAGCTGATTAAGGTGGGATTCATTTTCCATGTTCCTTTGACTAAATGGGTTTCAAACCCTGTTCCCGTAGATAAAAAACAAGGAACGATTCGAGTTTGCATTGATTTCAGAGACCTTAATAAAGCATGTCCTAAAGATAATTACCCCACACCATTTATCATTCAGATCATTGACGAGTGTGCCGGTAATGAGATTTTCTCCTTCATGGACGGTTTCTCCGGATATAATCATATTACTATCCGTCCTGAAGATTAGCATAAGACTGCCTTTATTTGTCCCTGGGGTACATTTGCATACAAGAAGATGCCTTTTGGTCTAAAAAATTCTGGGGCTATGTTTCAGCGGGCCATGTCATATGCCTTCCACAACATCAAAAAGATTATCGAAGCGTATTTGGATGATTTAGCTGCTCATTCTCGAAAGAGGATGGATCATCCTGCTCACCTCCGGCAAATATTTGAACGATGTCGTTTCTATAAGATTAGGTTGAATCTGAACAAGTGCGTTTTCGCGGTTACATCCGGTCGGTTATTAGGATTCATTGTGTCTAGGGAAGGGATTAGGGTAGATCCCTTCAAGGTTGAGGCAATACTTCGGTTGCCTCCCCCATCTTCTATTCGTCAACTTCAAAGTCTACAAGAAAAGTCTAATTTTCTTCGGAGATTTATCGTAAATTATGCTGAAGTTACCAAGGGATTTATGAGATTGTTGAAGAAAGGAATTCCTTTTCTTTGGGATGACTTCGCTCAACGCTCATTCGATGCTTTGAAAAAAGCATTGACCTCTGCTCCTTTATTGAGTCCACCTGATTATAGCAGGGATTTCCTTTTGTATCTGGCAGCAGCAGAGTCTACCATTGGTATGGTTCTGGTTTAGGAGGATGATGCTCTTGCAGAGCATGTTATTTACTATCTTAGTCGAGGATTGGTAGGACTTGAACTCCGATACACTTCGATAGAAAAGTTAGCTTTAGCAGCAGTTCATGCTGTGCAGCGACTCCGACATTACATTATTCTACGAAAAATTTATGTTTTGCCAGCAGCCAATCCATTTCAGTTTTTCCTCAGTAGGCGAGTGATTGGGGGAAAATACAATAGATGGATTGTGATTTTGCAGGAATTTGATCTTGAGTTTATTTCTGCCAAGTCCAAGAAATAGTTGGTTTTCGCAGAATTGATCTCCGAGTTGCCCTGTGGGGAGGAGATGATCTATGATGAATCCTTTCTGGATGAACATTTGTTTCTTATCTCTTCACAGGATCCTTGGTATGAAGATATCATTGTGTATCTTCAGACTGCGAAGTTTCCCTCTACTTTTTCGAAATATGAGCGTCGTAAGTTGCGTCACTTGGCCAAGAATTATTTGATTATTGGTGATGCTTTACACCGTCGAGGGGTTGATTCAATCCTGAAGCTGAGGCTATGCTGAATGATTCCCACAGTGGAGCTTGTGGTGGTCATTTATCTGGGCTTGCTACAGCCCAAAATATTTTGCGTGCTGGGTACTTTTGGCCTTCAATTTTCAAAGATTGTATGGAGTCGGTCAAAAAGTGTCATCCGTGTCAGGTTTATACTCGAAAAATGCGCGCTCATCCAACTCCGCTTTTTCCAGTCATTACTGTCGGTCCCTTTACAAAGTGGGGTATTGATTATACTACTTGTAACCTGCCTTCGGCTAAAGGTCACAAGTACATTATTGTAGCAATAGACTACTTTACGAAGTGGGTCGAGGCTATGCCTACTTTTGGGAATGATGGTGAGACTGCAGCTCTTTTTCTTTTCAACCAGGTTATTGCTTGTTTTGGTATTCCTAGAGAGATTGTCACTGATCATGGCAGTCATTTTCAGAATAGCATGATGGCTGAGTTGGCTCTCAAATTGGGTTTCCGGCAGGAGCATTCATCTCCGTATTATCCTCAAGCCAATGGGCAAGTGGAAGCCGTGAATAAATCCTTGAAGACAATTATTCAAAGGACAATTGATAAATCTAGATCCAACTGGCATATTATGCTATATCCTACACTTTGGGCATACAGGACGTCAGTGAAAACTGCAACTAGATTTACTCCTTTTCAGCTAGTGCACGAGTTGGAATCCGTATTTCCCATTGAATGCGAGATTCCTTCTCTTAAATTAGCTGTTGAACTTCTTCCTGACACTTCTAGTCTTGAAGAACGACTCCTTCATCTGGAACATCTCGATGAGCAGCGTCGGGATGCCGCCACGATGAATGAAGCGCACAAAAACCGAGTTAGAGCTCAGTACGATAAGGCGGTCAAACCTAGGGTTTTTTCGGAAGGTGACCTTGTTTTGGTCTATGCCCAAGAAAAAGATGCCCTTGGGGCAGGAAAGTTTAAGTCTATGTGGTATGGCCCCTTCATCGTTAAAAAATTCCTTAAGAAAGGAGCATATACCTTGGTTGATTTTGAAGGGAACGAGTTGCCAGAGCCTCGAAATGGGCTCTATTTGAAGAAGTATTATGCCTAGGCTTCGGCCTGGCATGTTGCTTTTGTATATAGTATTTTTTTCTTTGTACATATCTGGTTGATTTTCGATCTTTGATGGGATGGTGATGTTTTTGATCTGCTTTGGCAGGTTGTGTTGGATGTCATGAGTCATTTTGGTTTCGCCGATGGTGCTAGTAGACACACCCGGAACTTAGCTTCCGCGGCTTGGGTACTTCATTATCCATCCGGTCAGCTGTTAGTATCAAGAGGGGTCTGCATTGGTCCTGCTTCCAATAACATAGCAGAATACACTGCAGTTGTTTATCTACTCTCGGAGGAAATATCTTTGGGTGTTGATTCGTTGGTAGTTTTCTTGGACTCTCAGCTGGTGGTGTCGCAGTTGAACAATACTTATCGGATTCGAGATCCATTTTTACTACGATTGTTCTTGAGGGTACGTTTGTTACAAAGATCATTTCATTTTTTAACTTTCATTCATATTCCTCGAGCTGAAAATTGGTTGGCAGACTCATTAGCTAATCAGGCACTGGATTGGCATATTAATCATTCCATACAATAAAATTTAATCATCAAAAACATCATACATTTTGATACATTTATCACATCACATCAAACATCGTTGTATATATATCATCAGAGTGTTCAAAAACTTTACAAAATTTGGATCCATAAAGTCATACAAAAATTGGGCTTATGCTCGATCATGTTCAGTCTCAAATAATATACAGTCATCTGATACATCATATCTATCTACTCCTGAGGTCCCTGCCCAGAAGTTGTGTTCCTATAGAACACGATCGCGGTGGCAACTCGGCGGAATAATCGTACCCAGTCTCGGGGCACTCCTACCACCCGTCTCTGGATTGCTTCCGGCAGATCTTCCACTGCAGCCATAGGTACTTGGCGGGTTAATCCCTCCAAGTTCCTCTGTACAGCCTGGAGGGTCCTGTCTGAATCCATTGTATTCGCTTCGCCTCGGTGACGCTTGTGTCGCGGGAAACCCTCAGGTCGAACTGGTCCAATATCTGTATCATGATCATTTTTAAAGTCATTATGAATTCAATCAAAAACATGTTTGTTTTTCAATTTTTCATACATATTTGAAAAAATCCAAAAAATTATATAAGTCAAAAAAATTGCAAACTTACCGACTATTCCCCATGCCACGCCTGGTGGAAGGACAAGATCTGGATCGCCACGAAAGTCCATCCCGGCATAGGGATAGTCGTCCACAGCGATGATTTGTTCTCCCCACCAAAGGAAGAACTCATCATCCCAAGTGGTCCGGGGAATTTCACTTCCCCCCAATCTCTTCATCATGTCTGCCCAACGGGAAATTCTTGGGTCTCTCGGGCTACTGATGGTAGAGATCACTCTGGGTCTCAATGCTGGTATCTTCTCAAAGAATAATTTCATCAAAATTGTATCGTATCCAAAATGTTTTGTCTTTGCCTTTCGGATAGAAGTCAATTGTTGCTTCATGTTCATTAGTAGAGCTGTACACCAATCATATAAATGAGTTAAGCATTCCACTGCTATACTCATTTGCGTCCTGGATGCCTGGTGAAGAGAAGCTGATCCTGCTACTCTCCCGATGGTAAAAAGGAGGATTTTTATGTGTAAGTCTCTTAAATATTTGATTGCAATTTTAGTTCCCACTTTCTTGGAACCCTCTACGCAGTACACGTGGACGTAATCTTCCACGGTTAGCCCTCCCAAGGGCTTCCCGTGCAAGTCTACTGGTTCCCCCCTCCGGGAGAGTCCAGTAATAAAATATATATCTTCCACTTTGATGCGTATGGGCATCTGATCTATGATGAAGCAATCTTCTTCTGGTTCCCAATAGTTCACAAGCATTTCGAGCAACTGGACATTACTCTTCATATTTGGCATTTTGAAAAACTTGAGCAATCTGCAATTCTGAAGAATATTTAGTGATGCTCGATCTCGCATGACTTCTTGATCAATTGCACTGTGTTCACGCTCTCTCTATGATATGGTCATCCTGCAAAATTTCAATAATTCCTTCATTAGCTACGGATTTTTCATTTGGGCCTATGCATACGCGACTTTATTTGTGCACAGTCGTGTGTATACGCGACTTTATCATTACCAACCCGCGTATACGCAAACCCGTGTTTTTTAGCAAGAGATTCTATGGTGAAAATTACTAAATTTTAATTTATGAACGGACAAAATGAATAGCAAGGATGGTTGATGAGCTTACCTGACAAATTTGGTGCGAATTGACGGTCGGTTGCTCCTGTTTTGACGAAAGAATTTTTTTGCTCCAGAGCACTTTTTTCCAAATCAGCAATGTAACAATGAACCAAATATGAGGTAATTTGTCTATTTATGTCCAAAAAGTTGAAAATTTTCGCAAAAAATTTGTTATGCTTGTTTTTTCAATCTATCTTAAGCTGCATAACCCGGATGCTTGGAAGTGCCCAGTTTGGTATGTTTTCAGGTACATTTTGACGAATTTGAGATTTTTCCCGGTTTTTTATCCATGACTATTGACTCGTCATGGCAGGTATATGATCTTCACTGGCATATAGGTTAGGTAAATCACTTTCCGTTGCATCTTGCATACTAGCCTCCATACCGATCACTTGCCATAGGGTCGATCCCATCAGGTCATGACTATTACACCCATTTCACTCACCAATTATTTAATCATGACTTGATGGTAGAGCCTTCCTTTACATGGGCTTCTTAGTTAGTTCCTCGCTATCACTTTTTGCCCATGCTGCGTTTTATGTAGGCTCGGGAATCCTCTTTAGTCCCGCCATGACTTATGTGTTTAAGCTTCATTCTTCTTCTTCCTCACTATCACTTTTTCTGGCTATTACCCTAGAGGCTCCCTGGTGTTGTTGAGTTGTATTACTGCATTGCATATTGGCTACTTGTTTATCCTGGCCTTTAGCCGTCTTCATTCAGACTCAATGTTTAAGCCAACTTTTGACCTTGTCTATCTGTACAAGTTAACCATTGCATGCACTTAGCTATTGCGACTTGACACCCTTTTACCTATGGATGGAACATTCCTCTGAGTATCGCTTACCAATTTCCGCCACCTTGCATTGAGCATAGGATTGTTCCAATCCTAGGAACTAGTGAATCTGTTTCTTGATACTCGTTCTATCCATTGTACCATAGCATTCTTTTATTCCTTTTCAGGCTTATTATATGAAAAAGACAAAAAAATCAAATATAAAAAAAATATCAGGAACGGGATGTATCTTCGTTGTTTTGATGGCAGTACAGAGTCAGTTCGTCGCCCTTGAACAAAGCACATATACTTATATATATTTCCTACATTTGGGATGGTTTTAGTTTTGACCTAGGTTCAGCCTTTACCATGTTTCACTTGTCAGTCCTCCCCCGGTTGGTTATCTCTTCCAATCGTATGGAGAGTTTGTTTTGCCTCCTGCATAACAGACTTATACAGTGTCACTTTTTACTGCCATGGTCATCATGAGTCGTGTTTTTGTTCAAGGGAAGTCTAACTAGAGTCGGCCATTCTGCGGTGTCTCCTGACTCATTATTTAGTCGGCCTTCCCGGTCTTGTCAGTATCCTGTTCTATCACATCAGATGTTTTGGTCTTCTGCTCGTGCTGGTTTGAGAAGGTCTCCATTGACTTCTTGCTGGCGGGTTTGTCTCTTATCGACTACGACATATTGCTCTGAGAGCAAACCTAGAGCCGCACCCTGGCCATGTTTCCATCATTGATAGGTGACCTTATGCTCAGCATTTGATCATCATTATGGGTCTTTGACTGAGTGGTTTCCCCTGTGTTTGACGTCAGCACACATTATCACACTTGGGATTCGTGCAGTACCTTGATTTCCATTTGACCCTATCGGTGGATATCTCGCCTCTGTGTCAGCTTTTATTATTGGTTGGTTCAGAGGGTTTCTTCCGTGCACTAGCTTCATCTTGTGCATGTCGAAAATGTACTTCAGTTTTGGTTCCATCACTCTACTTCATCCGATTCCTTCCAAATCTTGGCCTGCGGGTTACACTCGCGCTGGACTGATGTGGGATGCCTTAATGACTTCCTTCCAGCAGATATTTTCCCATCAACTCCGACTCATTTCTCTGGGAATATGATCTAGAGTCTTTTTGTCAGTACCTTAGGGTTTGCAGTCATCAGTGGCAGACTCTTCGCTATCGACAGTGGGGATTCATCATTGCCTCCTGATTGGTAGATTCTTTCAAGTGTTCGACTTCAACTCATTTATTTGCACTTGTTAGCTTGTACTGGGGCACCTTGACGCTCATTTTCATTATTGGTGGGTTGTCTCGCGTTGGTTAACGGTATACATCATTGACCGGTAATCCAACGATTTCTCACATGGTCGACTTCAGCTCATTTATTCCCATTGTGTAGAATTGTGCCATAGTGATCGATGAAGACCTCGGGTTGCATCAGCATTTCTCGATTCACTTTTGACAGTCCATTCAGTTTCTGCCAGTGATGTCGTTCACCCTTATATGTTGCAGTGTCAGTACAGCAGCATCTTATATATTGGCTCCCGAGTTGCGTGATTGTACCATTTGTTCCACCTCTTATGATTTGGTACTTGGAGATTCAGCTACTTATATGATCAGACATCCATTTTTAGCATCATTGATCAGCTTTCTATATATGTGATACTTAGACATTGATTCAGACTTGTACTTCTGGGCCATGCTCAGATGATTCATTGTGTACTTTCAGTTCAGCTATACTTGTATACATTTTGGATCTATTCTGTACTTTCCATATGATGTATTTTTTACTGAGCATGGGTATGCCCGCCTCAGCATGAGTTGACTCTCTATTTTCTTTCATTGGTTTTTGGCAGGCTGAAATCTGGTGAGGTCCTCTCTTGTCCTTGCGAAGTTCTTTCTATGTGCATAATACATTTCGGCCATCATGTACCCCTTCTGACCTCATATATTAGGGGGCATCTGTTATAGCATCATTTTTCACCTTCAGGTGATTCATGATTGTCTTTATGGCTTTGGGCACCCATTCCTACAGACTTGAATAAATTCACTAAAAAACAGTGTTAAAATTCCCATACGCGGGTATGCCTAGACTTTTCCGCGTGTATACGCGAGTCCACTTGTACTTTTCTGCATATGCCATTAAAACCATTAAAAAAATATATAAATTCCCTATTTTCGGACTGGGTTGATGGTTACTCCAGTAGTTCAACCACCCCAGTACGTGGCCAACTGTTTCCAACTGACTGAAACTACTTTGAGGGAGTATAAAAGCCCCTCATGTGCATGGCCTAAGGGAGAGATAAATTTTATAGACATTATACTCTGTTGGAATCCCAGTTCAAGTCTGATTCCCCGTGCCTCCTGCACTTTCCCAGATTTATACAGGAAACCCTTGTTTCCTGGAGATGTTCATCCATTTATATGCCATCTTGAGTGCACAAGTCTTGAAAGTTTCTTAGCGAGGAAAGGGCGGGATGAATCCGGACGACGGTCTGCTCGAAGATCGTGGAAGGATTCAGGTGATCTCTCCACTCTTTACTTCTGTACATGCTATTCATAATAATGAAGAACCGTCTTGTTCCTGAACTTCTGTGTTAGTATCTATTTGTATATGTGGAAAGATTGATCATTAAGCAGTTATTATCGTTTATATCATATTTCACATTGATTACACTAACGTTTAGGAGAAATATATGCTGTGAAACTAGGTTTCCGTGCACGTTCTTTCTTGTTTTCTAGGTTGAAGGAGGAAGAAAGGTTGCTGGGGGTTTGAACCCTGTGGGATCTACATCGAACGTAGGACTACAGGTGAGTTCTGCTATCGTTGTTATCTAGTTTTTTGCATTCAAGTATGGTTGTGTGTGAGTACTTCTGAATGGCATGCCCTGCTCTGTGGAGGTTTTGACCCAACAAACCTCTAGGGTGATTTTCCCCGAAACATTCACGGATGTAGATTGGGCAGGAAGCCCAACAGACAGAAAGAGCACATCAGGATGGATTTTCAGTATCGGATCTACAACAGTTTCTTGGTACAACAGGAAACAAAGATCCGTGGCACTCAGTTCAGCAGAAGCAAAATACATGGCAGCAAGTTTAGCTGCATGCGAGGCTATCTAGATGAGGAAGATTCTGGTTGGTTTGTTCGGTTCACATTTAGATCCCACAGTGATTCATTGTGATAATCAGAGTTGCATTAAACTCTCTGTTAATCTTGTGTTTCATGATATATCTAAAAACATTGATATCCGGTATCATCATATCAGAGATTGTGTGCAGCGGAAGATCATGTTTCTTCAGTACATTCCTATGGAGGATTAGGATGCAGATATTCTGACGAAGGCACTCACCAGGATAAAATTCGAATACCATAGAGGCAAGATTGGGGTGAAGGATAATCCCTATCTTGTTGAGAGGGAGTGTTGAGGTTCAACAAGATGATGAGCTTAGTGAAAAGAGTCTCCTTCACTAAGTGGGCCCACAGGCTATTTTTGGCGCAAGTCTATTTTTAAACTATGTCTATCTTTAGACATGATGATCATATTTCAGAAGTTGCAAGATGCTATTTGTGGATGGTTGATCAAGCTGGAAAAATAGATGAAATTATATTTTTAGAATATTGGGCGAAGTCTATTTATAAATCGTCAATCTAAAAATAGATGCATGTCGATTATTATTAGCTCTTAATAATAATCAGACTCTAATCAGCAACTTATTCTCTTGGAGCACTTCAGTTCAGTGCACAGATGTGGCACAGCAGCTGACAGAAGGAATTACGCTATTCCTAAGGGTTTACTGGAGCTATTTCATGGAGGACTCAGTTAGAACTCAAGTGGCAGAGTTATGATACAGTTGGAAGAAGTAGTTATGGAGTTGTATTTAGTTTAACTCGATTAGACTCAGTTGAGCTAGTTGTATCTAGTCTAACTAATTGATACACTAGTGAGAGTGGAGTGAATTAATTAGTTAATTAATTCACAAATAATAACTCATTAATCAACTGAACAATACAACAGTTAACTACAGTGCATGGAAATTTCAGTGGAGACCAGTGGAGAGATAGGTGAAAGGGCAAGATAGACTATCTGTTGTGACTATAGTGATGCATTGATTGCATCACACGCTCAGTGGAGATGCCAATAAGGATTGCGCAGTCAATTATGGAGTAATTCTAATTCATTTAGAGCCATTCTTCAGTAGAGATTGCGTAGTGGAGGCAGGCTAGCAGGTGGCAAAGATCGGTGCATGGATTTGCAAGATTAGGCCTGATTAGTGTATGAAAATTGTACTGTACTGAGGGCTTGTGATAAGATTTGTATGTTTTTATGAGATTTTCATATGATCTCCATGTTACATAATATATAGTTGGGGTTTTCAGCTTTAATCTTTCCCGGTTAAAAATTGTGTTATGTGCGATTGATAATTTTTTTTTATGCTTCACATGTGTGTGCAATTAATTTTTCCGCAAAATATTAACAAGTGGAATAGATTCAGTATCTTGCATAAAGTTAAATAGTGTGAGATCAGGTGGATCTTGGACATATGCATGCTTAGTGCATATAATTTCTACACAAACAATTATTTTCCTCAGTGCTTGAGTAGTTCTGGATGCTTCTGTATAAAATTATCATCCTCCCATGTGGAATATTCAGTGGGTAAGTTCTTCCACTTAATGAGATACTCTGAAATTGATCGATTTTGAGTGCCGTCAGGTTTTTGTTTCTGTGATTGCTTCAAGATTAAATATGATTTTTCCATCTTCATCAAATTCTGGAAACACTGTTTGAACTGGAAGCTTGTCACGAATAACTTTCTTTAAGCAAGAAACATTGAAAATTGTGTGTACTCGAGAAGATGCAGGTATCTCCAATTTGTATGCCATAGTACCAAACTTTTGCAACACCTTGTAAGGATAATAGTACTTGGGTGATAATTCATTTTCCTTCTTATCTTGATTGAGGGACATTTGTTTGTATTTCTGTAGCCATAAAAATACCAGTCTCCTATATAAAAAATTATTTCACTACGATTTTGATCTTCTTGTTGTTTCATTCGATTCTGTTTCAGAGTGAGGCTATCCTTTAAGAGTTGGAGAACTTGTTGTTGATGCTCTATGTGATATTCCAGTGCTTGAAACTTTGAGTTTTTTCTTAAATATGATGTGATGGATGGTTCATGATATCCATAAAGTGCCATAAATGAGGTCATTTTTTGCAGTAGTATGGAAGGAAGTGTTATACCACCATTCAACTAGAGATAACCACTTGACCCATTGTGTTTGTTTATCATATACAAAGCAACAGAGATATCCTTCCAAAAATTTGTTCACTATCTTAGTTTTCCCATCATATTGAGGATGATAAGATGAACTATAAGTGAATTGAGTGCCAAGACAAGAAAATAATCTCGTCCAAAAATTTCCAGTGAAAATGGGATCTTTGACACTTACTATAATTTTTGGGTTTCCATGAAGCTTTTGAATTTTTTCCATAAATGAAGTAGCAATTGTACTCTCTTTAAAAGGATGAGATAATTCACAAAAGTGTTCATACTTGGTAAGTCTATCAACTACCACCATGATTACACTCTTTCCTTCGGACTTGGGTAAACCTATGATAAAATCCATTGAGACCTCCTCCCAATGCTGAATTGGAATGGCTAAAGGTTTTAACAGACCTGGGGTCTTAATTTTCTCAACTTTATTTTATTGGCAAACCAAAAATTCTGCCACAAACTTTTGAATATCATATTTAAGGCCATCCAAACAAAATTCCTTCTTAACCCTGTGGTATGTTTTTAAAAATCCATAGTGCCCTCCTAAGGGAGAGGTGTGCAATTCCAAAATAATATTTTGTTTGAGTTGGGAATTCTTACAAATATATACGTGATATTTGTACCATAATGAATAATTTTTCTTGCTAAATGTATCAGATGTACTAGGATCTTGCTCAAAATTTTGAATGAGTTTCCACATCTCTTCATCATTTTTCCATCCATCCCTTGCTACAGTTATCCACTCAGGTTGGATAATAGAAATGGAACAAAGAAATGCTTCCACATCCTCATCCTTTCTTGAGAGTGCATTTGCAACAACATTTTTCTTCCCTTCTTTGTAGATGATTTCAAAGTCATAACCATATATCTTTGTGACCCATTTTGTTTATCTTCTGAAGATAATATTTGTTCCAAAAAGTATTTTAGACTATCATGATCTATTTTTACCTTGAAGTGCCTTCCCATTAGGTAAGTTCTTCATTTATTTAGTGCATGTAGTATTTCTAACATTTCCTTCTCATAAATAGGTTTTTTTAAATACTTTCCTTTGACTGGATGAATTTCAAAAGCAATGGGTATTCCTTCTTGCATTAAAAACAAACCAATTCCATTTCCTGACGCATCACATTCCACAATAAAGGTTTTTGTGAATTTTGACGTAGCTAAGATTGGTTCTTGCCACATTTCCTATTTAAGATGTTCAAAGAATGGTTCTTGCCACGTTTCTTCTAGAGTCCAAGAAAATGCATCTTTCTTCACTAATGATGTTAGAGATGCCACTATTCTCCCATAATTCTTTAAAAAAGTGTGATAATAACCTGTCAACTTGATAAATCCTCGAAGATGCTTTATGGTTATGGGGATTTTCCATTCCTTAATGGATTTAATTTTGTTAGGGTCTACCTTATCACCCTCATGAGATACAATATGACCCAAATATTCCACCTCTTGTACTCCAAAGAAACATTTGGAGGTTTTTTCATGTAATTTTTTCTCGTGCAATATTTTGAGCACCCTATCAACATGTTGAACATGATCCTTCCAAGACATGCTATAGATTAGTATATCATCAAAAAATACTAACACAAAATTTCTAAGGAAGGGTTTGAAAATGGAATTCATCAAACCTTTAAATTTGGAAGGTGCATTAGTAAGGCAAAAATGCATGACAAAAATTCATAATGATCCTCATGAGTTTTTAATGTTTTTTTCAGAATGTCTCCTGTCTTCATTCTAGTTTGATGATATCCTGAATGAATATCCAGCTTGGTGAAGTGAATTTATCCATGTAATTAATCTAAAAATTCATCAATGACATGGATAGGAAATTTATCTTTAATAGTGAGCTTATTGAGCTCCCTATAATCCATACACATACGCCATGATCCATCCTTCTTGTGCACCAATACTATTGGAGCATAGAAATAACTTTGACTAGGTTGAATTATACCAACCTCTCACATTTCTCCAACCATACGTTCAATCTCACTCTTTTGGGCATAAGAATATTTGTAAGGCCTGATGTTTGGAAGAACAATTCCTAGAATCAAATGAATAGCATGATCATGATCATGAATAGGTGTGAGGCATTTGGGAGTCTCATACACCTTGGAATGATTTTCGAAGACTTTTTGGAGATTTGGAGAAATAAATGATTTCGACGTCTGAACCTCTAGTGATCATAATTTTTCAATTATGACTCATTTTTATTTATTCAGAATCTTTGTCATGAAATTAGAGTTGATTATCTTTCCTATTTCCCCTGTGATACCTCGTAATTCAACTTCCTTTCCTTCCCCAAAAAAATTCAAGAAAATTTATTGAAAATTAAATCTATTGTCTACAAATATGGTAACCATTGGACTCCTAGTATAACATCAACACCACCCATTGGAATAGAAAGAATTGGAATATTCAATATATATTCTCCCATGGTTAGCTTTATATTATGGAACTTTCCAGAGAAATTTATAGTTCCTCCATTTGCAACCATCACTTGACACTATAGTGTTGGATGTAGGAAGAAATTCAATTCCTTGGCTATCTTACAATGAATAAAATTATGGGTACTACCTGAATCAATCAACACTATTGTCTTTTCCTTGTTGATATATCCTTTTATCTTGAGGGTTTGAGGAGTGGTAATTTCTACAAATGAATTAAAAGATATGGTCATATTCGTTTCTTTTTTCTGTGGGGTTGGTTCCTGGTGTATATCATCCTCTTTTGATGTTTCTTGTTCTTTTTCTTCCTCCTCTTCACAATCTATGTACAATAATTTATTCTGAGTACACTTATGACCTTTAGTGTATTTTCTATCACTACTATAAAAAATCACTTTTACTCTTTTTTCCTCCAATTGTTTTGGTTTCAACCTTTTAGATTTTGGAAGGCTAGGAGAAACAACACTTCCATCTTTATAGTTGTGAGTGGTAGAATTCCTTGTTTCCATAATTTTTCTTTCAAATTTTCTTGCCACCGTAAATGCCTTCTCCAATGAATCAGGTTCCCAAACGTGAACCTCATGTTGGAATCATATCCTTTAAATTCCCTATGAAGAAATCAAACCTATGCTCCTCTGGAATATCTGCTACCCTGATATTCAATTTTTGGAAGTCCTCAATGTGCTCTTCCATTGAACCCTTTTGTTTGAGATTTATCAATTAGCTAAAGAAAGTGTTACTCTTTTTACCCTCATAATGTGTTATTATTTCCTCCATAAAAATTAACCAAGTGACAATTTATTTATGAGAAAAAATCCATTGATACCATACAAACTGATTGGGTTTTAAATATAAAGTTGCAATGTGTACCTTTTGTGAGTGTTGCATATCATGGAGATAAAAATATTGTTCCATTTGTAGTATCCATGTCACCAGATCCTTTCCATCTGTTGGGGTTCCCATGTTTTGGCCAGGTTGGCAAGACCAAAAGATGAGACAACATAGAACCACTTTCAGACCTTAGGATCTAGCCTTCCTAGGTCTAGAGAGGGATCTCTCTATATGAGTCAAAGTGTATGTATTTGAAGCTCTAAGTTATGATTTTAGGCTAGTTATATGCACAGGGTTTGTTTATTTTATTAAGAGTTTGGTTGTTGGGAATCAGGAAGGAAGAGTTCATCATGAGACAGGACTGGGCAAGGAAGAATTTGGGCAAAGGAGAGATAATCCAGAGAAAACCAAGTCCATTGGGTAATGGAGTCAAGAAGGATTTACTTGCTATCAATATGCAAGCTTTTAGTTGGGCTAGTCATCTAAAGCCTTGGATCCTAAAGTGATAGGGTGGTATGGGACATTAAGGACCGAGAGTGAAGGGGGGCAGAACCAACTAATCCCATCTATAGATTAGGTCAGAGGTCATTTAACTCCAGACCTTCTTGGAAAAAATCAGAGGCAGCACAAGGGAACTTGGAAAGGCTTAATCAGAATGGAAAGATCCTAGTGAGGTAGATACAGGGTTCTAGACCTCCCAGTGTTCTCAACACATTCCATTAAATCCTAACAAGAACATCTAAAACAGATTCTGTTAATTCATACATCAGCTAGTAGGCAACAACATCCACTACACTGGTTAAATCAATTGAAATCAATCTTTAGATAAACACATTAAGCAGAAAACATAAAGGGCTGGGAGAGCAGCAACATAAGGCACCTAACAAGGGTGAATCTTATTCCAAATTTCTAATGCGAGCCAGATGAAATGAAATGAAATGGAAATAAACACAGAGATAGAAAAACATCACCGCAGCTTTAGATCAGGATCCAATGAAATGTGCTTATCATATTAAACATCAACACCAATCAGGTACAACATAGCCAATAGCTTGGTCATTTAGTCTGAATACATCTTCTTCAGCCTATCTTACAACTATACACATAGAACTTATCTCAATAGAAACTGCTTGCACCTCTCTGCTATCTCATCAAAAACCTTTACAACAATTTTCTCATAGTTTTTATAGCTGAAAAAGAGCAGAGGAAGTAGGTAGAACACTAAATATAACATTAAACTCAAAAAAGAAGGAGAGGGTCGAAGCCCATTCTGTTTTAAACTTTGAGCATTGATCTCTGGCATTCTTTGGAGAAAAGAATGGTCTTCGTCAGGCTTCATTAATTCCAAGTACGTCTCTGATGCATTCTGGTTTGCTGTACTTTGTGGTAACTTTGGTGAATAAAAAAAATGGCAATGAAAAACGGAATGGTCCACCATACTTGAGCAACAAATGCTCTGATATCCTTGGACTGTGTTCCGAGCGGAGATCTCCTCTGGAGCACGGTATGAAATAAAAACCGTATGGGAAACCCGTCCTTTCTAGGAAGAAAACATTCAGCTGATGTAGAGAAACCTGTCATATATTAATTTCCACGCCTCTGTCAGTAAAAACCTTGCCGCTGTATCCATTCTGTGCATTTATGGGGACGTTTAAACTCTTGTACTCTGCAGAAACTCACAACTGTGTGTATACAATCAATGCAATGGAAGACTGGTGGAGCGGAGGGCGAAAAATATGATAGCGCAGACCGTTAGATCGTGGCCGGAGAGCGAAGATCAACGGCGGGGATCGAGCAGCGGAATGATATATGAAAGTGGGCAGAAACAACTGTGAAACATAAGACTTTAGTGTAAAGTCTTAGACTTTGGACTTTGAACAAAATACAAATAAATGTGAAGGGAAGGCAGTGAAATGCGATGAGGAGGAACCCAGCCGGAGGCGGATGGCGATTTGCTTTGAGCCGTTGGACCTTAAACCCAACGGTTGGCCAAGATTTAGTCGTGGAATCGCAATCGCGATGGACGAGAGGGACGCACACTTATAACTTGTGATTGCGATCGAGGAAGGGGAAACGATTGGGAAGTGTGATGACAGTTGGGTTCGCACAGGAATCGACGGTGGAGAATTTGCGATGCGATCAAATCGCATCACAAATATTTGTGATGGATCGATCGAATGAACAAGTGAAAATGCAATCCTGCGATGAGTGCGATCTACGATGGGCGGAAAGTGCGACAGTGCGATCAGATCGCATCGCAAATATTTGTGATGGATCGATCGAATGAACAAGTGAAAATGCGATGTGCGCTTTGCGATGAAAACAACGATGGGTTACATATTATATAACATAAACTTTACAATAGAGTTTATTTGTAATACATGGCAGGGTATGGAAAGGGGAAGTGGTTATAAAGGATTTGGAAAGAAATTAAAGGGGATTTTGGGGGAATTTGAAGGGTAAGAAAGGAAATAGAAGGTGAGACAAGGGCGAATAAAATAGAGGCTAAGTGGGGGTGAAATAAGGGGAAAGGGAGATAGGCCTTTGGGCATTTCTTCACAAACAGAGAGGTTTTATAATGGAAATCAGAAGAGGGGACTTTATCAAAGGATAAAAGGCACAAGGAGGCTACAAGGATGATGTGTTTCCAAAGGAAATGCATTCCTTGTAGGCTCAAAAACATTTAGCCCCCTGTTTTCTTGCCAAAAATTTATAGGGGGGCTAACAGTGGCTCCACATGGGGATGGCTTCTTCTTGAAGGAGTCAAGAATTCAGAAATTGATCTTTGGTGTAGGCCAGATGCATGCTTCCCAAGCCACCTTTCTTCTTTGATTTTTAGCTGCCACAAATATGATAGATCAACAAAAACATTCTCTAACAGTCTACCTACCCATCCTACAATCCTAGCATTTTTTCTTCTAGGGTGCATTTGAACTAGCAGACCCTTTACATCATTTATTTTTACAACAGAAAATAAACCTATTCTAAATCTACCCTTATTGCTCCATGAGACCAGATTAGACTGTTGTTCTCATATGTTTCTCTACCTAATCTAATACCTACTGGGATTAGACTGTCCAGCAAATTTCTTCTCTACATTCTAAGACAGAAATTGAAAAACAGTCAGGCCAGGATTAGACTGTCTGGCTTGCTATGGACCATGAAATGAAGAAAAAACTGCTCATGGACTAAAAATTGTAGGAAATTTGAAGCAAAACTTTGAAGGCTCGAAATCTGAACTCTTGAAGCATCCTTCTTTCTTTGTGACTCAGGTTTTTAAGCATATTAGAGTCATTTCCTTTTCTGTCTCAGCTCTGGTTTTGGGCATGTTAGAGCCGATTTCTTTTCTTCATGGCTGGTCCAGAATTTGAGCATGTTAGGACCAGCTCCTTTGTGTCTCTGAGGTTCATGTTTTGGGCATGTCTGAACCTCTCCTTTTTTTTCTTTTTTTCTTTTTTTTTTTAAAAGAACATAAACACTGCAATGGTATGTATAATGAAATGGAAACTGGAAACTAAAATTTAGCAGAAGTAATGCTTGAGCATCCTGCCATTGACAGGACCCCCAAACAGCTCTGTACCATTAAGTTCTTGTAAGAAAAATGCATTAGGACCCACAGTGGCTTGGATAATATATGGACCTTGCCACAAACTATCAAACTTGCCATTTTTACCTTTATCCTCTCTCCTTGAATCCCATTTCAGAACCTTGTCCCCAACTTTGAAATCTGAAGCTTTGGCTCTTTTATCAAACTACCTCTTTATGTTTCCCTGAACTTTGATAGATCTGTTGTATACCTCTTCCCTCGTTTGCTGAAGATGAATTGTTTCATTAATTCTTCTCACCATATTGTCTTCCTCTGTCTGGATCTCCTGAACAAGCTTAATCACTGGCACTCCAAGACTGGTAGGAAAAACTGCTTCTGCTCCATAAACGAGCTGGAATGGTGACATACCAATGGAATTCTTCGTTGTAAGCCTGTCAGCCCACAAGGCATGTACCAACTTGTTGTGCCATGATTTCTTGTTCTCTTCCAACAGCTTCTTGATGATGATCACCAGGCTTTTATTAGATGATTCAGCTAGGCCATTACCTTGAGGGTAATAGGCAGTTGAATGACCGAGTGTTATTCCATACCTGTGAACAAAATCAACCATTTTCTTGGATCCAAAAGCAGCTGCATTATCGGTGATTATTTTCCTTGGGCAACCAAAACGAGAGAGGATGAAGTCTTCTAGGAACCTAATAATGACAGAATCAGTGGCATTCCTAGTGGGTATGGCCTCTATCCATTTGGTGAAGTAGTCTGTGGCTGTTAGGATCCATTTTTGTTGTCCAGAAGAGGCAGGATGTATTTATCCGATGAAATCTAGGCCCCATTGCATGAAGGGACCTTCTACAATGATGGGTTGTAAAGGGAGGGGGATGAGATTTCTTCTTCCTTCAAATATTTGGCATTTATGACAGGAAATTACCATTTTATGGACATCATTGAAGAGAGTGGGCCAATAATAGCCAGCCCTGAGTATCTTGTTTGCAGTGGCTTTCCAACTCAAGTGGCCTTCACATTCCCCGGCATGGAATTCTTGTTTAATTCTTTCAGCTTCAGGTTCAGGCAAACATTTCAGCAATAGGCCGTTCGGGTTTTTCCAATATAAGTTTTCATTCAAAATGCAGTAGTTTCTAGCTTTCAGTTTTATGAATCTGGCCTTAGTTTTGGACAGTTCTGGAGGGGCATTGAGATTGGGAGCACATAAAGGATATCGGAATACCAAGGAGAGTTCTGAAACTTCTCCTCAACAGTTGGGTGGGGCAATATTTCCTGCTCATCTAAGGCATTTACCATGTTAATTTCAAGGGCCCGCAGGTTAGATTCAGCCATTAATTGGGCCAGGCCTTGACCTTTGATCAGTTTGGTGGGATTTATCTCAAGGTCATATTCTAAGATAGTAGCAATCCATTTGCCCCTTTTCCCATCAGGGTCTTGGGACAAGATATCTTTGACCACTACATTTGGCACATAAGCAATGGTGTGAGAATGCATAATGTACACCCTAAAGTCTTTTAAGGCCTTTACCAAGGCATAGGCCTGCTTTTCCATAATGTTGTACTTCAAGGGTGCATCCCTTAAGGCCTTACTGAAAAATGAAATTGGCTGTTCATTACCTTCTGAATTTTTCTGCAGTAAGACTACAGCCATGGTATGCTAGGAGGCGAATGAAAAGATCAGAAAACATTTTGAGAAATCTGGGCTGATCAGGACAGGGGCTTGTGTGAGTGCAATTTTTACTGACTCAAAAGATTTCTTGGCTTCAACAGTCCACTTAATTCCTGCACCTTTCTTTAGCATGTTAGTCATTTTCCTAAGGTGCTCAGCTAGGTTGGGAATGAATCTCCTAAGGAAATTGATCTTCCCAATGAAGGACTGTAATTATTTGATGTTTCTCGGGTGTGTGATTTGAAGTATCCCCTCAACTCTTTGTGGGTCTATCCTAATCCCTTTCTCAGATATAATGTGACCAAGAAGTTTACCTTCTTGCAGCCCAAAAACAGTTTTCTTAGGATTTAAGGATAGACCGTACATTTTACATTTTTTGAAAACTTTCCTCAGATGTTTGAGATGTTCTTCCTCAGTTTTGGAATATACTGTCAAGTCATTCAAGTAGATAACTATGAAGTGTCCTATCTCATCTAAGAACGCTATGTCCATTGCTCTTTGGAAGGTGGCTCCAGCATTCATCAATCCAAAAGGAATTTTCACATACATGAAGGTGCCCCATGGAGTGGTAAAAGTTGTTTTGAGTTGATCTTCTGGGAGTACCAACACTTGGTTATAACCCGAAAAGCCGTCTAGCAGGGAGATTCTCTTTGAGCCCACTACCTTCTGTAGGATATGTTCCATTATAGGCAAAGGATAATTGTCTTTTATTGAGGCTCCGTTGAGATTTCGGAAATCTATACACAATATGATCTCCCCTGTTTTCTTCCTCACATCCACTAAGTTTGATACCCAATCAGAGAACCTTACAGGAACTATTATGCCTGCCTCATACATCTTTTTAATCTCCTTTTCAACTGCAGGAAATTGTTTTGGATTGATTCTGCGGAGTTTTTGTCTGAAAGGCTTCTGATTTTCCTTCAAGGGTATCTTGTGTTGTATGATGTTGGTGTCATAGGCCTTTAAGTCTTCATAGCTCCATGCAAACACATCAATGAATTCCTTAAACGGGTCAATGTATTTCTTCTTCATGTCTGCAGGCATAGACTTAGCCAGTTTAATCATTTTGGGCTTATCTTCAGTGCCAATGTTGCATTCTTCTATATCTGAGTCTGCATGTTCTATAGTGGGATTTTTTGCTACATCATCAAAGTCAAAAAGGTCCTCCAAGGGTGCTATGCCTCTGGGTATATTCTTGTCTTTGGCCTACAGCACCTCTATCTCTTTGATATCTACGTTTTCACATTTTTCGGTTGGATTTCGAGTTTCTTCATTCAGGGTGTTTATCTCTATATTACAGGGTGTTTCTTGTTCATCTGGGGGATCCTCACTTTGGCAGCTGTCATCAGATTTTGAGTCGGAATCAGAAAATTCAAACTCATTTCTGCCCACCAGAAAATATTCAATATGTTTGTCTCCTTCAAAGACCTGCCAATATTTTTCGTTTTCTGGCACTGCAGGTCTGAACTTGGTCTGAATGATGAATTGTTGGTCAGGGGGAGTCTTAGGATATGAACTATCCAGGCAAGCTAATCCGTTAGCAATAACGTTTTGACTCCTGGGAACAAACACTAATTCATATTCCATGAAAGTTTTCAATATATCCATGGCATCGTTCCTATATTCGCTCAGTCTAGGTTGTTTTGCTACGTATTCACCATTCACTTGTTTGATAACTAACTCAGAGTCTCCTAGCACAGTTACCCTACGGGCTCCTAATTTTTTCAACAGATTTAAGCCCAGGATAAGAGCCTCATACACTGCAATATTATTTGTGCATTTGAAGTGCAGATTGACAGCGTGGTTGTCTGCATAATCACTCTCTACGTTACGTAACCACACCCCTGCTCCGGAAATTTTCCTAGTACAGGATCCATCGAAATTCATTTCCCATAGGGGTTCGCCATTATATTGCGTTGTGGGGTCTGTGCTAGGTTGTGAATCGTTTTGTTCTTCGCGTGGTGGGTAGGTTTGAGGAGAGTGACTGATAGGTTGAATGCATTGAGTTTCCTGTTTACTTTGAGTTTCATTTTGAGTACTCTGCCCATGGTTTTCTTCATCGTATTCCTCCAGAGTAGCCATTATGTTTACGTTCATGGGCTCGGTGCTGTCCTTTGCGCTTCTGTTTCCTGATTCTGGTTCTCCTACGGATTGGTCATTGTACAGGATGAATGAATCCAGATCTGTATGAACGGAGTATAAAGGGGATTTTTCAGGCTTCTCGTGGCTACTGACTAGGAATCTCATTTGGGACTCCCTATGCAGTCTTCTAAGTTGGCCAAATATAGGGACAGTGGCATATGAGCCATCCATCTGCATTGTCCCTTGCAGTTTGGCTCCCCATGATCTAGATAGTAACATGCCATATTTAGGTGGCACATCTGCCACCACCACGTCCCTGACCATACACTTAGCAAGAATCTGGGTGAGGCTTACACACAAGTCTTTGATTAGACCTAGGAATTTTACTCTGCTAGAGTCAAACGAATACAAATCTTTGTAAGGGCGGGTTATCTCTAGGCCTAATCTTTCCATCACCACCTTAGGCATTAAATTGTGCGATGCTCCAGAATCATGCATGGCATTGTGGAGTATTTTGTCATGAATGTTGAGACTGATATAAAAAGGTGGAACTACCCCTTCCTGAAACTTTCCCTCAATCTTTGGACCAAACAGGAGGGCAGGTTGATCATCGCTCAAATTCACAGTGTCATTGTTTTCCCCCAGATTCAACGCTTTCAAAATTTGGCCTTTATATACATCCTGAGTGGCCAGCTCAGAGAGCGGGACAGAGATTTTAATTTTTGCAATCTCACTTTCCAAATTGAAAGTGGACTGACTCTTGGAAATGCTCGACTCTGTTTTATTAGCCACCTTGGTGACCGAATCAGTTTGTAATTTCTCATTATGTACAGGGTTAGGAACAATTGTATCAGGAGTACTAACTGAAGTGCTAGTACTGCTAGTGGGATCACCTTGTTTTTCATTCTTCTAGTTGTCTTTTTTTTTGTTTTTCCCAGAACTTTCAGCTGCTGATTTGCTATTTATAGCAGATGCTTTAGAAGTTTTATCATGTCTTTTTTTATGGTAACCTCAGGAGTCTCAGTTTTGGAATTTTCTTGGTTCTTTTTTCTCCTAAGTTCATATTTTTCTCTGACCTGCATCATGGCATTTTCAAATCCTAATCTGTAATCTTCAGTTTCTAACCGTTCCTCATCCCAGTATGAAGGTGAGGGCTGATCTTCCCCTGAATCATAGTTAAGGACTGAGTCTTCTGTTTCAAACATGTTTATCGCATTCCCTTTAGACTCCTCTATGATTCCCTCATCTTCATCTAAAATTTTTTGGAAAGGGGGAATAACTTGTTGATCTGATTCTTTCTGTCTGTTGGGCATGTTGTTATTTCTTCTAAAGTTTTGGTTTTGATTTTGGTTCTGGTTTCTGTTTTGATTGCTAACTGTGACAACCATTTTTTCCATCATTTGTTGTAGTCTTTCCACGTTTTTAGATAATCTATCATAATTTGGGTCTGAGGTGGAAGCTACAGTGTCATCCCTATATGTTACCCTCTTCTCAGATCTCAGTCTTGCTCTTTTCTCAATCAGGTTTGCCTCTATGTTCACTTCTCCTTTCTGCATGTCCTCCAATGTGGTGTACTCTTTATCCCTAAGCTCATAGGCCATGTCAGCATCAAACTCTTCGGAGTATTTTTCTAGGGCCATGCCTTGTGGAGGTTTCATATGTGGAGGGAGAGCATTGTAAATGTTGTTAAATCTCGTTGTGTAATCATGGACGCTCTCTCCTACATTTATTTTAAGGCTCGTGTATTCTGCTAGCGAGGATTTTCCCTTGTCTCCCATTTGTTGATAAATGTCTGATATAGTGCAATGAGGTCTTGGATGCTATTAGGGGGTAGGCCTTTAAACCATTTCTTCACATCACCCCCTAAACTCTGGGCAAAGATTCTCATTTTGACTGTATCATCATCTATTTCCATGTAGTCAAAAGAATCCTCCATCTTATCTACATGTTTCTGAGCTGTGATGGACTCTTTGGCAGTGAAGTGAGGGATCTTCGATTGATAATCATTTGGTAAGGGTACTAGAGGTTGAGGTAAAACCAGAGGGGCATACCAGGCTGCCATGATGATCTTTTCATGAGGTAAAGGGTTGACTTGGGCAGCTGGTATATGGATGACAGGAATATTAGGACCACCAGAAGCTTGTTGAGCGGATCTAGGGTGACTGAGCCCCAAGTATTGTATGAAATGTATATCAGGAGGTGTAGAAGGAGGGGTCTGTCTATTACTTTGAGGTGGTGAACCAAGAAGCTCAAGATCTGGCTGGTCTAGATCACTGAATGACCAAGATCTTGGTAAATTGTTTGGAGGGTCTAGGTCAAGGAATGGGTTTAATAGAGCTGTAAGGTTTTCCGGTGCAGAATTGGCTCTATGGATGTGGCTGGAAATAGTTGGTATTTTAGGTGTAGGAGCTCCCTTGAGGATACTCTCCGAATTGTCAACTATTTCAGGTGGGTCAGGGTTGGGATAAGCTCTTGTGTGAATGGTTCTAAAAGCTAGAATGTTGTTTCCTAGCCAAACAGCTTAACCCTACTTGTTACTTCTACTGTGGTTGATGTTGTCTCAGAGGCTGGTCTCCCAGTGGAGTCTACTGTGAAACCAAGTTAATCAGCAGGTCTACTGATCACCAGTGGAGTCTTTTCGTTTAGGAACAATGGAGTCACCAGGTGGAGGGTTTTAGGGTATATCTAAGGGGTTACACTGTCCACCACAGTGCTCAGGCACTATCACCTTTTAGGAATCTCCTCAAAAACATCAAACTCCAACCAGAGATTGACTGGGAGGGCATTTACCAGATATGTCACCTCCGAAGAGGGTGAGATCCGGAGGCTACCTGGCCCTTTCCAGGCTCTATCTAAGAGTATGATGGACACTCAAAAATGGAGGTCGATTCAAGAAGGGAGTGACTTACTGTCAACCTAACCAGAGTTCTAAGTCTCTGAGTCTTTAAAAATGTTTCAGGTGAAATGCACTCAGAGTCCCCAGTGGAGTCGCCATTATGTTTGGGTTCCCATGTTTTGGCCAGGTTGGCAAGACCAAAAGATGAGACAACATAGAACCACTTTCAAACCTTAGGATCTAGCCTTCCTAGGTCCAGAGAGGGATCTCTCTATATGAGTCAAAGTGTATGTCTTTGAAGCTCTAAGTTATGATTTTAGGCTAGTTATATGCACAGGGTTTGTTTATTTTATTAAGAGTTTGGTTGTTAGGAATCAGGAAGGAAGAGTTCATCATGAGACAGGACTGGGCAAGGAAGAATTTAGCCAAAGGAGAGATAATCCAGAGAAAACCAAGTCCATTGGGTAATGGAGTCAAGAAAGGATTTACTTGCTATCAATATGCAAGCTTTCAGTTGGGATAGTCATCTAAAGCCTTGGATCCTAAAGTGATAGGGTGGTATGGGACATTAAGGACCGAGAGTGAAGGGGGGGAGAACCAACTAATCCCATCTACAGATCAGGTCAAAGGTCATTTAACTCCAGACCTTCTTGGACAAAATCAGAGGCAGCACAAGGGAACTTGGAAAGGCTTAATCAGAATGGAAAGATCCTAGTGAGGCAGATACAGGGTTCTAGACCTCCCAGTGTTCTCAACACATTCCATTAAATCCTAACAAGAACATCTAAAACAGATTCCGTTAATTCATACATCATCTAGTAGGCAACAACATCCACCACACTGGTTAAATCAATTGAAATCAATCTTTAGATAAACACATTAAGCAGAAAACATAAAGGGCTGGGAGAGCAGCAACATAAGGCACCTAACAAGGGTGAATCTTATGCCAAATTTCTGATGCGAGCCAGATGAAATGAAATGAAATGAAATGGAAATAAACACAGAGATAGAAAAACATCACCGCAACTTTAGATCAGGATCCAATGAAATGTGCTTATCATATTAAACATCAACACCAATCAGGTACAACATAGCCAATTGCTTGGTCATTTAGTCTGAATACATCTTCTTCAGCCTATCTTACAACTATACACATAGAACTTATCTCAAGAGAAATTGCTTGCACCTCTCTGCTATCTCATCAACAACCTTTACAACAATTTTCTCATAGTTTTTATAGCTGAAAAAGAGCAAAGGAAGTAGGTAGAACACTAAATATAACATTAAACTCAGAAAATAAGAAGAGGGCCGAAGCCCATTCTATTTTAAACTCTGAGCATTGATCTCTGGCATTCTTTGGAGAAAAGAATGGTCTTTGTCAGGCTTCATTAATTCCAGGTACGTCTCTGATACATTCTGGTTTGCTGTACTTTGTGGTAACTTTGGTGAATAAACAAAATGGCAATGAAAAACGGAATGGTCCGCCATACTTGAGCAAAAAATGCTTTGATATCCTTGGACTGCATTCTGAGCGGAGATCTCCTCTGGAGCACGGTATGAAATAAAAACCGTATGGGAAACTCGTTATTTCTAGGAAGAAAACATTCAGCTGATGTAAAGAAACCTATCATATATTAATTTCCATGCCTCTATCAGTAAAAACCTTGCCGCTGTATCCATTCTGCGCATTTATGGCGGCGTTTCAACTGAGTCTTGTACTATGCAGAAACTCACAACTTTTTGTAGACAATCAATGCAATGGAAGACTGGTGGAGCGGAGGGTGAAAAATATGATAGCGCAGACCGTTAGATCGTGGCCAGGGAGCGAAGATCAACGGCGGGGATCGAGCAGCGGAATGATATATGAAAGTGGGCGGAAACAACTGTGAAACATAAGACTTTAGTGTAAAGTCTTAGACTTTGGACTTCGAACAAAATACAAAGAAATGTGAAGGGAAGGCAATGAAATGCGATGAGGAGGAACCCAGCCGGAGGCAGATGGCGATTTTCTTTGAGTCGTTGGATCTTAAACCCAACGGTTGGCCAAGATTTAGTCGGGGAATCGCAATTGCGATGGACGAGAGGGACGCACACTTATAACTTGCGATTGTGATCGAGGAAGGGGAAACGATTGGGAAGTGCGATGACGGTTGGGTTCGCACGGGAATTGACGGTGGAGAATTTGCGACACGAGCAAATCGCATCACAAATATTTGCGATGGATCGATCGAACGAACAAGTGAAAATGCGATCCTGCGATGAGTGTGATCTGCGATGGGCGAAAAGTGTGACGGCGCGATCAGATCGCATCGCAAATATTTGCGATGGATTGATCGAACAAACAAGTGAAAATGCGATGTGCGCTTTGCGATGAAAACAACAGCGGGTTACATATTATATAACATAAACTTTACAATAGAGTTTATTTGTAATACATGGCGGGGTATGGAAAGGGGAAGTGGTTATAAAGGATTTGGAAAGAAATTAAAGGGGATTTGGGGGGATTTGAAGGGTAAGAAAGGAAATAGAAGGGGAGACAAGGGCGAATAAAATAGAGGCTAAGTGGGGGTGAAATAAGGGGAAAGGGAGATAGGCCTTTGGGCATTTATTCACAAACAGAGAGGTTTTATAATGGAAATCAGCAGAGGGGACTTTATCAAAGGAAAAAAGGCACAAGGAGGCTACAAGGATGATGTGTTTCCAAAGGAAATGCATTCCTTGTAGGCTCAAAAACATTTAGCCCCCTGTTTGCTTGCCAAAAATTTATAGGGGGGCTAACACCATCACACATCTTGATATCGATATTTGGAATGTGGTGGTTCTTAAACCCAACATTGGAGTTTCTAAAATCACAATTCATATTCATTTTGTCCTCATCATGATTTTCATGGATTAAGTTGTTACCACCGTGAAGCCTTTATTGCAACAACTTTGTCAAACCTTCCATGTATGCTTTCAAACCATCCATCTTAGCTTCTATGGCATCCATATTAGCTTCCATGTCCTCTTTTGAACCATCCTTGTCATCTTTGGTTGCTCTTTGTGAGAGCGAAATTTGTTGCACTTGGTCCCGTAATTTTGATATATCATGTTGCAATTCTTCCTCTTCATTCATCATTGTAGATTTTTATGAAGGCTTATTGGGTGTGTAATTATTTTGTTTGGGAGGAATTTTAGAACCCAATACTGATATTTATGCTCAATATGCCCTTGGAATCACTTTAAACTGATTTTTCAAACAAAAGTTATGAAATTCTAAAAAACATAAACACATTTTTCTTATTTTTAGGAGCTCTATCTTTCAACGGCTGTAAATATGAAAATTAAAATCTCCAAGGTATAAATTTTGGTACTATTGTAACCCTCTGAATATTGTTTCCAATTCCATAATTCAAACCAATATTGGATTCTTCAATACAAAATTATGTAAAATCTTCCACGATGACCTGATTATGGACTAGTTCATTAGAGCAAAGTTGTACAAGATTCCACGTGTCACTCTTTCAACATTAGGCCCTCAAATTTCTACTAGAAAAACTATAGTCTATGAAATTTTGGATTTTTTTTACAAAATTCATATCCAATGCCTGAAATTAAAGTTATGACAATTGTGCCTAGGTCACATGTTTGTGATGAAATTCTAAATCCTGCAAAAACTCTAACTTCCTCGGATCATATATCTGAAAATATAGTGAACCAAGATCTGAAATTCAGCTAAGAGGTTCATCAATATTTATACTCCATGCAGTTTCAATTTCAGCTTCTTAAGCTTCTGTTGCGCTATACAACAACCCCCCATTTATTTTTTATAAATAGGGACCCTTTAGAAATAAATAGGAAATTATTTTTATAATTTCCTAAAATAAACAACTTAGAAAATAAAATTTTCTGTTTTTCCCTAAAGCGCATCGCATATTACATATCTTATTTCAAAAAGAATTATAAAACGTAAAATATGCGAATTGCGAAATGCACTCGAAGCCTTTCCGAAGAAATAATTAAAAAAACTTGTAAAAACATCAAATCATCATTTTATTTTATTTTCCTTTTCGCATCGCACTTTATTTAATCAATGAAGCTTTAAGAAGAAAATTATATAAGTTGTGATACCCGCGGACCCGACAAGAAAATAAACCAGGAAATATAAAATCTTTCGCTATCGCAGTCACTTTAAGTTTTTCACAATTTGCATTGCACACAACTTATAATATATACTCAAACGCTATCTTATAAAAGTTGTGATCTATGATTTACACAGATCACATTTCGCAGCCTTTAAGGGTCAAGCATCACGAAATATTATAAGGAATGATTTTGATTTGCATATTAAATGAATTCAACATGTGAAAACAACTTGTGTCATATCAAATGGAATTTAAGATCTTAACGGCTTTAAAACGATTGATAGATCTTACGTGTGAAGCCATGTGAAATATTAAATTAGGAATTATGAAAGATGATTGATAGATTGACATCTTCTCGCATGTGTTTGAAGGAAATGATTGATTTACTCCCATAATACTCCTTATGTGTTAAATTCACTTCACTCTCAGGAAACCAATTACCGGATTGAAGAAGTTCAAAATGAGAAAAAGGGGCAAAGAAATTTCTCAAACGTCGTCCACAGAAGACATAGATATGTCTTCATTATTTTCAGACACCGTCTGTAACAAAGACTACGGCAGTTCGACATGGGAGGCAATGTATAAACTCTTCGAAGACGAAGGACCAAGGGTGATAAACAAAATTTCTGCAATAGGCACTGATTCTACCTTTGATGCAACCCTTTTTGACATTGCATGCTCATACATTCACAAGATAGCTGCGAGACCAAAGATTCTTCCTTATACAGACATGGTTAAGTGGGAAATTGACCACTTAAACATTGAAGACAGAATGTTCAAGAATTCGAAAGTAGAAACTATAGGTTCTTTCAAAGCATAGGATTTAACAACAATGTATCACCTACCAACCTCGCAGCAGAAATATGACAATAAATATGTGCAGAATTTCAAAGAAAAACATCCAGATCTTATCAAAATCATCCATGAATGGAAGGACAATGAAGGGAAATTGAAGCAAGATAAGTCTGGTACGTACCCATTTTGCAAAAATTCCTAATCCTTATTGTTATGCCGCTGGTATGTTATGTAGAATATTTGCCAAGCGTGATAGTACTATATTTTCAAGAGATTGGGTTCCCCTAATTGACACAATCGTCAATTCATCTATCTTAAATTGGGCAGACATTTTATCTAATTACCTAGCCAAGCATATATCTGAATATAGTAATAAAAGAAGTTTTTCACTCAGAGAAATGCCTCCTTTTTATATGTTTGCCTATGTCATGGACACTATCTATTTTACTTCTAATTTTCCTACCATGGGTTGGAAATGGACCACCAAAAACCCTACCCCGATTCATATCTACCACAGAGAAATTTGGGATTTTGATTTCCACTTACACTTCTATAAAATCTACTATGGAGTCATATTGCCCATACATCAGATGATTTTCAACAAAAAGGCTCCTAGGGTTTCTGAAGAAGCCAATGTAGATATTATTCCAGTAGCTAAATGGTTTGCTGAAGAAAAGTTCACATATATTAGAGTGTTTTGGAGTTATGCTCCTCCCCATGTTTTACCTTACTATGTTCTAGATAAATTACTTGCGAAAGAAATAGCCTATCAGCTTTTCAATGGTGTCACAAAACAGCAAAAGGATGGTAAAAAGGCTATTTGGCCTACTTTCCCTCTACAGTGCGGCACCTTTGATCTGGCTAATATTGGCCACACATTCAAAGAGGTTCCTAAGATTCAGTTATTGAAATTGGAATTTATGCCAGGAAGATTATATGATGTCAATGATGTGATTAAAAATTATATCGCAAAGTTAAAAATGAAGCCTTTTGTAAAGGAAGCAGATGAATTTGATTAATTCTTCCAAGGCATGGAAAATTTCTCTAATATTATCAAATACTTTTCTATTCAATTAAGTCAAGAAGATGCTGAAGCTTTTCAAGCATATAGAAACAAGAGACTAGAAAACGTTCCTTTGAATTTGTTGACTATTGAAGATGAAAAACACACTCCAAGTGTTAGTCTAGATGATGAATTGAAAGATATATCTGAAAATGAATCAGGTCAATCACAACAGCAGTCTGATAATTTTAATCAATTTGAAAACGAATCCGAATCCAAGAAAGCAAATTTAGAAATTGACCAAATTATTCAAGAGATAGAAGTGTTGGAGAAAACAAGGAACAATGGGATAAAATCAAATTTGGAAACAGCTCAACATAGTCATAACATGTTAGATCAGTCCAAGCCATCTCAAGTAAAATATTTGATGAATGAATGAGAAGAATTTTCTTACACAATAAAGACTCCCAAAGAAAATTCCAATATTGATCAACCATCAAATTTCCAAACACCAGAACCTTCACAGAAAATAGTTGAGACTGTCAATCCGCTACAAAGAGTTCCAACAATGCATGACAAAGAAATCATACCGACCTACCCTACAAATCAGATAGTTCTACAGATTGAAGATATTCCTTCATTAGATATTTTCTACAGTCCTAGCTACAAGGCTGTAGTTAAAATAAATAAAAGAAGAAGGATTTATGAAACAAATCCAAAACCAAAAGATGAATCGGTTGATGTACTTTGGAAGGATTCCTCAGATGACCCCACTGATCATCTAACCAAGTTATCACAATATGCAGGGGAATATGCCACCGCTATTGTTGATAAAGCTACTGAGGTTAGAGTATTGTTGAAACAAAAGGAAGCCAAAGTAAAATAATTAGAATAGTTGTTAAATAAAAAGAAATCCAAGTCCGTTGAGCAGATCAAAATAAGCACAGCCCAATTTCATAAAGATATTAAAAGCCTCAAATCAAAGTATCAGACAAAACTTAATGAAAAGCAAGCACATCTAGAGAGAGAAATGACTGAGTTACAGAGACAACCACAGTTAGAACAATTCATCAAAGAAGCACTTGATGTAAACACCATGTTAAAGAAAGAAAAAGAAGTGTTTTGTCACCAAGCTTCCATGATTGATTCTTATTGTGATTCCAATAATATAATGATTCAGCAAATAGCAATTCAGAAACTGGAATGTGAAAGACTTGAAAAGAAAATCGAAGAACACATTCAGTGACAAATTTCAGAAACAGGAAAGCAAGCTAATCTACCACAAATAGATAAGCTTCACAAAGAACTGTTATTCGCGGAATGGGGAGCACAAATTAATCAAGCAGAGAAAGCAGGGACCAAGACATCCAAGAAATCAAATGAGATTATCCAGTCTCTATGTGATCAATTGTTTAAAACAGAACTTCTTAAAGAAAACACGTCTGATGTGTTTTCATGAACAAGAGAAGTAGAAATAAAGTGGATATAGAGAGCAGATACACAAGAGGAAATGAACAAAAAAGTTAATAAGTTTGATCAGGAAAATTACTGGAATTTTCTAATCAAACCTTACCATCAACATCAAACTCTTCAGTCTCTTACAGATTCAGCGAAAAGATCTCAGTCAGTAATCTTAAATGCTATTTTCAAGGGACAGATTCGATCATGGATATCACATCCAACTCAGCTTAAAGCAATGCTAGATATTTTTCAACTTTGTGATCACACTCAGAAAGAAGGGAAGGATTCGAAAAATCAGGATTTTTAGTTTAAAATTCCTATATTATTGTTTAAGTTAAGCTTTTAGAGAAAGGTTGTTTGAAACCTCCTCTACATTTTTGTAATAATTTAATTATAGTTTATAGTTAGTTTACTATTTAAACCCTTCTCATGCATTTACAGAAGGGTCTAGAATTTTATTGAGAACATTTGCAAAGAATACTTAATTGTAAGTAAGTTTGTGGATGCCTTGATAAAATAATGGAACATGGCCTTTTCAGCTATATATCATTTTGTTGATCACTGTTGATGCACTTTTGTATTCTTTGAAAGACTTACTGATAGAAGAGTTGAATGTGGCCTATTATCATTGATAAGATGAACAGGACAGTACACATCTGGTACTATTATCATGTATGCTAGTTCTGTTTTGAATATTAGTGATGAATCTAGCTTTCATGAATTATATATGAAATCGATTGTTTTTTTCTGAAATATCAGTTGCACTATTGTACGATATAAAGATAGAAATTGGTTTTTTTTACATATGATCATCAAATGTATGCCATATGTTTCTCATTTTCTTTTGATTAACTATTTTTCAAGAGAATCATCTTACAAAGTAATAATTCTATTAAATCTGTGATGATCTTAATCCTCATAGATTGAATAGATATCATTCTAGATCACATCAAATTAGTATTATCCTGGGTTAGATTAAATTAGACTTAATTCAAAGTTTTGCATTTTAGAATAAATTTGTTTTAGTTTTTAGTAATTCTTCATGCAAATACTTTGAGAGAAACCCAACAATCAAACAAAAAAGCCAACTCTGGGAAACTGGTCCCATTATACCCAATCGGAGCCACTATCCGAAATGGAAAAGAAATTGTCTTAAGGTCCGGATCGAGTGGTTATCCCCCTTGTTGTTGCCACAGATTTCTAAGGCCTCAACATTTTTAGCGCTAGAAGGAGGGTGACTATGAATGGAATATAAATCTAAACTTCAAAATATAAGCCCTCATAAGAGTCGATCTCCCCAAAAGCATTCTACAACTTCCTGATCACATTCTAGATCACCAACTCAGAAATCGGAAATAGTAGAAACCTTTCCATCATCTTATGAAGTATCTTGACAATCATCTGCTTCAGAATTCACTCCTGAGTCTCCTGAAGTTTAGTCTTTAATTCAGATATTAGAAGGAATATCTATTTCTACTAAAAATCCTATTAACCCAAAAGCTTCTGAAGAAAGTGTTACTTCTCTATTTAGAGAAACTAGTATATTAACTAGATCCAAAAGTGAGAAACTTGGAATTCTTCCTTTTGAATTTCCAATTGAATCAGTTCACAAGAAAGTTTCTATATCTAGATCTAAGTCAGATACAAGTGAAGTTACATCAAATTTTCCTTTGGTTACTTCTTCGTATCCTCTTACTGAATCTGTATCTTCTCAGTCTTCCATTTCCTCTACTCAAACAATCAGTGCTATTACAAGTAGTATTTTTCTAGTTGTAAGTTCTTCATTCATTCCCCCTACTTCTAGATTTACTTTTGTATCTTCACAAACTTCTAATCTAATTATGGCCAATCGATTTTGGATGAATCCTGCTGTTGTATTGACAGCAAATCCAAATCCTCTTCCAGATCATATGGAAAAATGGTTACCTAAATATAATCCAGATGATGGTCTTCTTGTGGAAGAACATATCAATAATTTTATGTTGGCCATGAATATTAATGGAGTTTCTCATGAAGATATTGTAGTCAGATTTTTTCCTTATACTTTACAAGGATATGCGGGATCCTGGTATTTTTCATTTCCAGCAGGATCCATTTCCGATAGGGCAACTTTTGAGAAATTTTTTCTTGCAAAATTTGGAGATGATAGAATTTTAGCATCCCTAATCAATGTTCTTTCCAATCTTAAAACAAATTCAGGGGAAATAATCAAAGATTTAAACTCCAGATTTAACAAGTTATTAAACAAAATTCCAACTGCTTCCAAGCCTGTTGTTGATGTACAAATAGAGTGGTGTATTTCTTCTTTGCCTTCTAATATAGATATTTTTGTAGATAGATCTAGTAAATCTACCCTCTTAGAAAACATGAAATAAGCTCTCGATGTAGAAAAAAGAATATTAGCATTAGAAAAACGTTCATAGATAGAAGAAAGGAAATCCAAGAAAGTGACATTTAGTCAAGATTCTAAAAATAAATTCTCGAAAGATCCATTTGGTCTTGAAGGTCTTCAAAAAGTATTAAAGAATATGTCAAATGACATGATTGAAATAAAGAAACAAGTTGCTGAAACTTCAGCCCCTAAGAAATCATTTAGCCCATTTAAGAAAAATCCTTCTTCAACATCTCAGCCTCCAAATGTGATTTCGAATGCTGAATCCAATCAAGATATTGAAGATCCCTCACCATCTGAACAAGAACCAGAGTCTGAGGAAGAAGTTGAATCGAATGGTTTATGGGATTTCAGTCTCCCCACAGAAGAAGAAAGTGAATCTATGCATGTGTCTACAAGAAGTAAATCTTCTTCTGATTCAACTGTATCAAATCAGAAATAGAAATCTCTCCCCGCCAAGGAGAAAACAATAGCCAAAAAATCTAAAACTATTCAGACATATCCTATTTTATCAGATCCTAATACAACTTCTAAAACTTTGATAGTTTTAGATACAGTGGAATATAATATAGTTGAAGGTATGAAAAGGACCAAAGCAAATATTTCATTACATGAAATGACCAAACTCAAACAACGGCATAAAATTTTGCTTAGAGAACTCAAAGCAATCCCTGTAGATCCCATAAAACCACCATTTATAGCCCAAGCTTCTAAAGATATGGGGAAACCTCAATCATACCCAAATAAAGTAAATCCCAATGATATTGTTTTAATTGGTGATAGATCTATTTCTCACACTTCTCCTTTACTTTTGACTTATGAGATTTTCAACAAAAATGTTCATAACTGTCTTATTGATTCAGGAGGTTCTTCAAACATTATGCCAAGAACAGTGTGCACAAACTTGAATATCACTCCTCAAAAGTCAGTTGTACATATAGTTCAATTGGATAGAACAAGAGTTGAAGTTATTGGAGAAATTGTGTCTGTATATATTAGGTTATCATCCAATCCAAAGGTACTACAAGTAATTGATATTTTGGTCGTAGACATCCTTGAATTTTATGGTCTTATTTTAAGCAGGGATTGGTCTGAAAAGTTACATGGATATTTTGCCACCAATTGGTCACACATGTGGTTACCATATAATGGAAAACCAAATCAAATCAGAATTGAACGTGAAAAAATCATGAAACATTCAATCACCGAACTAGAAGAAGCAAATGAACCTGTAGCTTTTACCAATAATATTATTGGAAATTATTCAGCTAAATCATTTCTTGGATCATTCAATGCCCAGATTTCACCTTTTTAAACAAACACTGCTATTTCTCAAATTGAATTTTTTTCTCAAACATACACTTCTAGATGTGTTAACCTTAGCAATCAAATTCCAAAACAATCTTCATTTTGGACTCTATACTTTGATGGTTCAAAATCAGAAGATGGTGCAGGAGCAGGTTGCGTTTTAATCGATCCACAAGGAGAGAAAACAATGTTAGCTTGCAGACTTTAATTTCAATGCACAAATAATACTGTTGAATATGAAGCATTGATACAAGGTCTATACAAAGCTATTGGATTGAATGTTAAATATTTGCAAGTATATGGAAATTTTGAAATAATTTTTAGACAAGTCAGAAATACAATTCATTGTATTTCTGGACATTTGAAACATTATCAAACTTTAGTTCAGAGTCTTACTTCCCATTTTAATTCATTTAATATCTCCACAGTTCCTAGATTACAAAATGCAAGTGCTGATTTACTTGCTAATGTAGCATCTCGACTTATACCATTCGAAGAATTTAGTCCAGATAGATTTTCAATTGAGTTAATTTCTAGGCCTTCCATTCCTGATAATGTAACAAATTGGAGAGTATTTAACAATGATGTAGATATAGTAGACTTTCTTACATCAAACAAAGCTTATGAAGGTAAAATCGTACATGAACATGAAAATGATTTACAGATTGAAGATAAACCAAATACTAATCCAATTCCCAAATCTGTAATCAAAATGGAGGATCTCTATGATTTGAAAGATAGATTTAAGAAGATTACCAATTCAAAAACTTAGAGTTCTACTTTAAAATTTGAATTGATTAATCTTGGTTCACCAGAAAAACCTCAAAACATTAACTTAGGTCTTGGTTTAAAACCTGAAGAAAGGATGTCATTCATTAAATTGTTGAAAACATATAAAGATATCTTTGCATGAGATTATTCAGATCTTAAAACATATGATACTTCCATAATTCAGCATACCATACCTATGATTTCAGATGATAAGCCAGTTCAACAAAAACTTAGAAAAATTAATCCGAATTTAGAAAGTCAAATTAAATCTGAATTAAATAAAATTCTCAAAGCCAAAGTCATTTTTCCTGTTAGACATTCGAAATGGGTGTCAAACATGGTCCCAGCTAGAAAAAAAAAATGGAGATATTAGGATTTTCATAGACTTTAGAAATTTGAATAAAGCTTGTCAGAAAGATAATTTTCCCTTACCCACCATGGAACAGATATTACAGTCAGTTGCAGGATCTGAATTGATGTCTTTTCTCGACGGATTTTCAAGATATATTCAGATCATGGTACACCCTGATGATAGATTAAAGAAAACATTTAGAACAAAGTGGGAAATATACACATACCAAAAAATGCCTTTTGCGTTGATTAATGTTGGTGCTACATTTCAACGTTTTATGGATATAGCTTTTAGAGGACTAATCAATAGCTCGGTTGTTATATATTTAGATGACATTACTGTTTATTACAAGCATATAAGAAATCATGTTAATCACCTAAAACATATTTTTGAAAGATGTAGAAAATACGGCATTTCCTTGAATCCTAAAAAATGTTATTTTTCCTTATCAAAACGTAAATTATTAGGGTTCATTGTCTCTAAAAAAGGAATCCATATCAACCCTGATAGGATACAAGAAATTGAAAATATCCATTTACCACATAATAAAAAATGATGCAATCAATTTTAGGACAAATTAATTTTGTAAAAAGGTTTGTCCCCAATTTTTCCCAAATCATCTTACCCCTGCAATCAATGATCAAGAAAAATTCAATTTTTAAATGGGGAAAAGAAGAGAGAAATTATTTTGAGTTGATTAAAAAATCCATCATTGAAGCTCCCTCTTTAACAACTCCTGATTTTCTTAAATCATTTGTATTATATACATTTTCTTCTGATACATCATACGCAACAATTTTGACACAGTTAAATGATCAAAGAATTGAAGTGCCGATTGTGTTTTTTATTTCTAACCTTCAAGGTGCTGAGTTAAATTATTCAGCTGTGGAAAAACAAGCTTATGTTGTGTTTAAAGCTTTGAAACATTTTATACCTTTTCTCCTAAAAACACATACTAAAATAATAGTACCTTACTCAGCAGTAAATCAATTATTAATCCAGCGAGAAGTAGGAGAGAAGAGAGAAAATTGGGTTACTGCACTTCAAGAATATGATATAGAGATACATCCTGCTAAAATTGTTAAAGTACAAGGTCTTTGCAGGATTTTAACTGGACCCTCTCATTTACCAACAGAAGAAGATCAATCAAATAAAATACAACTGTCTGAGGTAAGCCTAAAGGATTCTCAGTCACAATATGCTAATCTGAAATTTTTCTTGAAAAATGGATATGCTCCATTATATCTCAATTATACAGCAAAGCGTTCTCTTAGGCTTAAAGAAAATCAATATCAACTCATAGATGATGTGTTATTTAGGAAGAATTATGATTCTGTATTATTGAGATGTTTAGAAAAAACTTGAAGCTAAAAAAGTAATGCAGGAATTACATTATGGACCAGTTGGAGGTCATTTCGAAGGAAACACCATAGCTCATAAAATATTGCATGCTGGTTACTATTGGCCAACTCTATTTAAAGATGCACATGAATATGCGAGAAAATTTAAAGTATGTCAAACTGCAACAGGAAGAGAAAGGAAAGCAGCATTTCCACTACAGCCAGTAAATATCCAACAACCATTTGAACAATGGGGGTTAGATATTATAGGTGAAATAACTCCTAAATATTCAAAACAACACAAGTATATTCTTACTGCAACTGATTATTTCACAACTTGGGTAGAAGCTATCAAATTAAAGGTGGTTAATGCACAAAGTATTACAGATTTTATTAATCAATTCATAATCACCAGGTTTGGTCTCCCATCAGCTTTGATATTTGATAATGCATCTTAATTTTTAGGAAATACCATGATAGAATTTGCTTTGAAAAGAGGTTTTAAATTAAATTACTCAGCTAATTATTATCCACAAGGTAATGGATTCGCTGAATCTACAAATAAAAACCTTGTTAGAATCATCAAACGAACTATAGAACAAAATCATAAAAATTAGCACAAAGCACTATTATTTGCTCTTTAGGCAGATAGAGTCACCCAGAAAGCTTCAATCGGTACTTCTCCATTTGTGTTAGTTTATGGGAAAGAAGCAGTTCTACCCACAAACGTAACAATACCATCATTTTCTTTAGTGCAGTTTATTGATGAAAATCATTCATCTTCCCTTAAAATTAGACAAGATCAAATTCTTAAGTTAGAAGAAGGAAGAGAAAAAGCCAAACAAACTCATATTCATCGTCAAAAAATAATAAAAGCCTCATTTGATTCAACTTCTATCGGTCTAAAGAATTTTCAAATTGGTGATTTGGCATTGAAATGGGACAAAGCGCATGAGGAAGGGTAAACACATGACGTTTCAAAAATTCTGGCTAGGTCCATTTCAAATAATTGAAGAAATAAGCCCATCAAAATTTATGTTACAAGATTTATTAGGCAAAAAGAATACTTTTCCTATTAATGGGCAAATTTTGAAAAAATATTTCTCATAGGAGGTAACCCCTTCTATCCTTGTATCTTAAAATCTTCGTTTTTCTTGTAAAAATAAAAGCTTTCTTAGTAATAATAATTGGCCTTTCAAAACAAATCTCAGATGACTTTATTTTGATTTTTCTTTTCACTTATAAAAAATGAAAACGTTAAGGAAAGAAAATCGAAATATTTAGAGAGACAGATTGATATTATCTTTCTAAAAAATGAAATTTCAATAAAACAATTATTTTTTTTATGAACTCTCATTTTTATATAGCATGAATATTCTTTTACCAGTCAAGAAAAGAAACTTTAATATAGTAAGAAACCTTCTTGCAGAAAAGAAATCTAAAACTCGACATTATCATCCAGTATCTTAAAAAGACCTATGATTCATCCCATTCGGAAAATTTTATAAATTTTCAAAAGGAATTCAAAATAAAATTAAAAGATATGATTTGAAGAAAAAATTAAAAGATAATAAGTCTCATCATGAGCTTTTTTACCATGTTCATAAAGAAAAAGTTAAATTGACATTACTAATAATGTCTACGAAAATAGTGTAATGACTTGAGATTATATCATAAAGACAAGGGGTATCATCAAGAGCCAGCTTGATGAGTTTAATTACTATTTGTGAATGGCATTGTCATTATTTGGTTACCAAGCCAAGACAATGGCTTTTAAGTAGATAAAATTATATAAAATAAATTTCTCATAAATTATAATTTACTTATGAAGATTATAAGAAATACTGGATGGGAAAATGGATCATGGCTGGGTAAAAAGTAACCCTGCCAAAAGCTTAAAATTTTCTATTGGAATAGAGACTCTATCTGTGATAAAAGAGTAAATTTATATAAAGCTGATGTGTAAAGGTTAATTACTTTATCCTTTTAAACTAAGTAAGGACTGATATATATTTTCATACTTATATATTTATAGAGGAATTCTCATGAGTAGTGAATAAAATAAATTTTCATTGCTTGGAAAAGATATTATTTATTTGAAATTTCATTCCTTTAACTATTTTATTTTCAAAAAGGTTTAGAATTTTCAAAATTTTTATTAGAGACATCTGGTTTGTCCAATTGAATCACCAATTGTTGTGCTATACAACAACCCCCCATTTATTTTTTATAAATAGGGACCCTTTGGAAATAAATAGGAAATTATTTTTATAATTTCCTAAAATAAAAACTTAGAAAATAAAATTTTCTGTTTTTCCTTAAAGCGCGTCGCATATTACACATCTTATTTCAAAAAGAATTATAAAACGTAAAATATGTGAATTGCGAAATGTGCTCGAAGCCTTTCCAAAGAAATAATTAAAAAACCTTGTAAAAACATCAGATCATTGTTTTATTTTATTTTCCTTTTTGCGTTACACTTTATTTAATCAGTGAAGCTTTAAGAAGCAAATGATATAAGTTGCAATACCCGCGGACCCGACAAGCAAATAAACCAGGAAATATAAAATCTTTCACTATTGTGGTCACTTTAAGTTTTTCGCAATTTGCATTGCGTGCAACTTATAATATATACTCAAACTTTATCCTATAAAAGTTGTGATCTGCGATTTGTGCAAATCGCATTTCGCAGCCTTTAAGGGTCAAGCATCATGAAATATTATAAGGAATGATTGCGATTTGTGTATTAAATGAATTCAGCGTGTGAAAACAACTTGTGTCATATCAAGTGGAATTTAAGATCTTAACAGCTTCAAAACGATTGATAGATCTTACGTGTGAAGCCATGTGAAATATTAAATTAGGAATTATGAAAGATGATTGATAGATTGACATTTTCTCGCGTGGGTTGGAAGTAAATGATTGATTTACTCTCATAATACTCCTTATGTGTTAAATTCACTTCACTCTCAGGAAACCAATTACCGGATTGAAGAAGTTCAAAATGAGAAAAAGGGGCAAAGAAATTTCTCAAACGTCGTCCACAGAAGACATATATATTTCTTCATTATTTTCAGACACCGTCTGTCACAAAGACTAAGGTAGTTCGACATGGGAGACAATGTATAAACTCTTCGAAGACGAAGGACTAAAGGTGATAAACAAAGTTTCTGCAACAAGCACTGATTCTACCTCTGATGAAACCCTTTTTGACGTTGCATGCTCGTACATTCACAAGATAGATGCGAGACCAAAGATTTATTGAGATTCAACAAGATGATGAGCTTAGTGAAAAGAGTCGCCTTCACTAATTGGGCCCGCAGGCTATTTTTTGCGCAAGTCTATTTTTAGACTATGTCTATTTTTAGACATGATGATCATATTTCAGGAGTTGTATGATGCTATTTGTGGATGGTTGATCAATTTGGAAAAATAGATGAAATTCTATTTTTATAATATTGGGCGAAGTCTATTTATAGATCGCCAATATAAAAATAGATGCACGTCGATTATTATTAGCTCTTAATAATAATCAGACTCTAAACAACAACTTATTCTCTTGGAGCACTTTAGTTCAGTGCACAGATGTGGCACAACAGCTGACAGAAGGAATTACGCTATTCCTAAGGGTTTACTGGAGCTATTGCATGGAGGACTTGGTTAGAACTCAAATGGAAAAGTTATGACACAGTTGGAAGAAGTAGTTATGGAGTTGTATTCAATTTAACTTAGTTAAACTCAGTTGAGCTAGTTGTATCTAGTCTAACTGAATGATACACTAGTGAGAGTGGAGTGAATTAATTAGTTGATTAATCCACAAATAATAAAAAATTAATCAATTGAACAATACAGCAGTTAACTACAGTGCATGGAAGTTTCAGTGGAGACTAGTGGAGAGATAGGTGAAAGGGAAAGATAGACTATCAGATGTGACTATAGTGATGCATTGATTGCATCACACACTCAGTGGAGATGCAAATGATGATTGTACAGTCAAGGATGGATTAATTCGAATTCATTCAGAGCTATTCTTCAGCAGATATTGCGCAGTTGAGGCAGGCTAGCAGGTGGCAAGGATCGGTGCATGAATTTGCAAGATTAGGCGTGATTAGTGTATTACGATTGTACTGTAATGAGAGCTTGTGATAAGCTTTGTATGCTTGTATGATATTGTCATATGATCTCCATGTTACATAATATATAGTTGGGGTTTTCAACTTCAGGATTTCCTAGTTAAAAACTATGTGTGATTGATAATTTTTGTTTATGCTTCACATGTGTGTGCAATTAATTTTTCCGCAAAAGATTAACAAGTGGAATAGATTCAGTATCTTGCATAAAGTGAAATAGTGTGAGATCAGGTGGATCTTGGACATATGCATGCTTAGTGCATATAATTTCTACATGGTATCAGAGCATTTTTTATTGAATATTGCAATTTTGAAGTGAGTTTGTGCTGGTGGACAATTCGAATTTGTTACAGAAGATTCTTGGTGCAGAAATCGAGTATACATTGAAATGTCTTTCAATGGGTTGAGATTGGAGTATGCCCTTGATGGAGATCGAATTACATAGCCTGGAAGGACAGGATGGAGGCGGTACTGGAGGATAATGGTCTGAAGGAGTTCATCGATATCGATGTTCCTAAGCCGGGATCTAGCGACGCTGCATTACTTGATGCATGGCAAAAGAAGACTGCAAAGACGAGGAGGATTCTGTTGGAAGGTGTGAAGGACCACATTATGTCTAGCCTTCATGGGAAAGCCACTCCATTCTTAATGTGGAAGGCTTTGACAGACTTTTTCCAAAGCAAAAGTGACTAGAGGAAGTTGGCAGTTAAAGACAAGCTCAGAAAAATAAAAATGGAGAAAGGTGACAGTATTCCAAAATACCTCACGAAGTTTGTCCACTGCAAGGATGAAATGGGAAGTGTGGGGGTTACTTTTGATGAAGAATAATTGGTGAGCTTGGCTCTCCTTGGGCTTCCGAAGAGTTTGCATAGCTACGAAGACTCTGTCAATGGACGGGAGAAACTGCCAGGATGGGAGCAACTTTGGTCGGATCTCGTGCAGGAGGAGATAAGGAGGGGTACCAGGGATGGATCTTCATTGAAGAATGAAGATGAAGAGAATTGTGCTTTGGCTGCCAGAGCAAGGAAAGGGAAGGGGAAGAAAAATCCTTCTAAATCCAGTGCAAAAGGCAAGAAGCAGGACTTGTCCAAAGTGAAGTGTTTTCACTGTCACAAGCATGGACATTTCGCCACTAACTGTCCACAGAAGAAGAAGAATAAGTAGGCTACTAGATCTACAGCTGGAGAGGCCTTAGCCTCGCAATTTGAGCTGGATTTTTCCTTGATCGCATGCTTGGTTTCAAGCTGCATGGGATCGTGTGGTATATATCTTGACAGTGGTGCGTCTTTCCATATGACGGGAAACAAAGAGTTGTTTAGTGACTTGGAGGAGAAGGACCTCCAGATGCATATAGAGATGGGCGATGATGGTCAGTACAGTGTGACAGGCATTGGGACCATTACCTTTGAGAGGGAGTCCGGTAATCCATTCTTGTTGAAGAATTTCATGCATGTTCCAGGTCTGAAGAAGAACTTGGTCTCAGTCGCAATGCTGGAAGACAAAGGTTATGATGTTGTTTTCAGTGAGGGAAAATCCTTCCTTCGACATAAAACAACGGTTCAAACCAAGAAGATAGGGGTTTGAATTAAGAATATCTAAAGCTGGAGGTAGATGGCTACACTGCAATGGTGGGCAAAGCAGAAGAAGTGGTAAGCCGGGATGAGAGAAAATTATCTTCACCATGGCGCTTTGAAAATTTTGCAGCAAATTTCTATTGGACTTACCAAGGGTAATCTTGCGTATTCATATCTGTGCAAAGGATGTACAATGGGTAAGTTTGTGAAGACCACCTTCCATGAGAAGGAGAACTATGTTTCGGTGATCCTGGAGAGAATTCACACAGACGTGTGTGGACCATTCTCGATTGCTTCAACAGAAAAACACAAGTATTATGTGATATTTGTTAATGATTATTCTCGTAGATGCTGGATTTTCTTCATGCAAAAGAAGAGTGAAACATTCTCAAAGTTCTATGAGTTCAAGGCATTTGTGGAGAAGGAGTCGGGGAAGCAGGTGAAATCTATAAGGAGCGATAATGGTGGTGAATACATCTCGGGCGAATTCAAATACTTCTGTAGCAAAGAAGGAATTTGAAGAGAACTCATAGTGCCTCATAACCCACAGCAGAATGGGGTCGTAGAGAGAAATAACAGAATGATCATGGGTGCTGCACGAGCGATGCTGCATGACCAGGGCTTACCGATGCACTTGTGGGCGAAAGCATGCAACACTGTGATTTATGTGCAAAACCATTGTCCTCATAGGGTACTTGGCATGAGTACACCTGAGGAAGCTTTTACTGGTAAGAAGCCTGATATTTCTCATTTGAAGATTTTTAGCTCACCTGTTTACATTCATGTGACGAAGGATGCCAGGAAGAAGTTGGAGACGACTGCAGAAGTTGGGATATATGTGGGGTACACGGAAACACCCCATAACTATCGTGTGTATTTTCCAAACAGTCGGATGACTGTTATGCGATGAGATATAAAATTCAATGAGGTGAAAGCCATGAAGTTGTCGCTTGAGAGGGAGCTACACTTGCATGTGGAGGAGGAACTTCTTATTCCCAAAGATGAGCCTATGGATGTGGATCAGCCATAGGATGAAATTCATGGAGTGGATGAGTCCACTCATGCAAGCATACCACAGAGGTTGAGAGACTGAAGGTGGATGCGGCACAGAATGTAGGAGTTCCTACATCACAGTGCAGACAGAGACAGACACCTGACCGATATACTAGATACATGGCTCTTATGAGAAAATGTATTGTGATAGAGCCATCTTCTTTTGAAGAAGCAGCGCAGGAGCCCACATGGGTAGATGCCAAGGTGGAGGAGTATGACTCCATTGTTAGAAACAATGCTTGGGAGACTGTTCCAAGGCCAGTGGGAAAATCAGTTGTAGGATCAAGATGGATCTACAAGGTAAAGGAAGTTTTTGATGGGAACGTCGAGAAGTATAAGGCAATATTTTTTGCCTGGGGCTTCTCACAGATTGAGGGGATTGACTATGAACAAAATTTTGCACCTGTCGCATGGTATTCTTCCATACAGACCATCCTTGCTCTCTCAGTGTAGATGGGTTGGCACATTCATCAGATGGATATGAAGACTGTGTTCCTTAATGGGATCATTGAGGAAGAGGTGTACATTGATCAGCCTGAAGGATTTGAGATCTTCAACAGTGAGTTGCATGTGTGCAGGATCAAAAGAGCATTGTATGGGCTGAAACAAGCACCTTGTGCTTGGTACACTCGGATCGAAAGCTATTTCACTGGACTTGGCTTCACCAAGAGTGAGGCGGATGCAAACCTATACCAGTTGTGGTTGAGGGTAAGCTTTTGATCATTGTACTTTATGTTGATGATTTGATACTAACAGGTGATGAGCAGTTGATACACTCATGCAAGGCTGATCTTGCAAAGGAGTTTGAGATGAAGGATTTAGGCCTCCTTCATTATTTCCTTGGATTGAAAATATGGCAGCGGGAAGGTGAACTGTTTGTGTCTCAAGGCAAGTATTCCCGGGAGATACTGGAGAAGTTTCACATGCAAGGCTGCAATCCTATCGACACTCTTCTAGGAAATTGGAAGAAAGAGGATGCTACATCGGCAGAGGTAGTGGATGCCACTTTTTATCAACAGTTGGTGGGTTCACTCATGTATTTAGTCAATACAAGACCGGACATATGCTATGTGGTGAACCAGCTTTCACAAGCGATGGTTAAGCCTACCAAGCTCTTTTGGAAGGCATGCAAGCATGTCCTGATATATCTCAGGGGCACATCTGAGTATGGTTTATGGTACAGACAAACGGATGAGGTGAAGTTGCATGGATTCATGGATGCAGATTGGACAGGAAGCCCAATAGACAGAAAGAGCACATCAGGAGGAATTTTCAGTATCAGATCTATGGCAGTTTCTTGGTACAGCAGGAAACAAAGATCTGTGGCACTCAGTTTAGCGGGAGCAGAATACATGGCAGCAATTTTAGCTGCATGTGAGGCTATCTAGATAAGGAATATTCTGGTTAGTTTGTTCGGTTCACATTTAGATCCCACGGTGATTCATTGTGATAATAATAGTTGCATTAAACTCTCAGTTAATCTTGTGTTTCATGATAGATCTAAACATATTGATATCCGGTATCATCATATCAGAGTTTGTGTGCAGAGGAAGATCATGTTGCTTCAGTACATTCCCATGGAGGATCAGGATGCAGATATTCTGACGAAGGTGCTCACCAGGAGAAAATTCGAATACCATAGAGGCAGGATCGGGATGAAAGATAATCCCTATATTGTCGAGAGGGAGTGTTGAGATTCAAAAATATGATGAGCTTAGTGAAAATAGTCGCCTTCACTAAGTGGGCCCGTAGGCTATTTTTGGCGCAAGTCTATTTTTAGACTATGTATATTTTTAGACATGATGATCATATTTCAGGAGTTGCAGGATGCTATTTGTGGATGGTTGATCAAGTTGGAGAAATAGATGAAATTCTATTTTTAGAATATTGGGCGAAGTCTATTTATAGATCGTCAATCTAAAAATAGATGCATGTCGATTATTATTAGCTCTTAATAATAATCAAACTATAAACAACAACTTATTCTCTTGGAGCACTTCGGTCAAAGGTACTACAAATAAGAGCTTCATGGAGAATTATGCCATTCCTTTTGGTGTTTATCGGAGTTGCATTACATGGAGAACCAAGTTATACAACCCTAAATGCAGCACAGTTATGACACAACGGAAGAAGTAGTTATATTGTATTTCTGGTTTGACCAATTAGATTCGCTTGAGCTGAAGCAGGTTCAACGGAACTAATGACATCAGTGATATGAGTGAATGAACAGTTAATTTGACCACAAATAGATGACCACTGTCAACTTGGGGTCAACAAAGACAACAGACCACAGTATAGTGGCGCTTTCAGTGGAGACCAGTGGAGAGATAGGTGAAAGGGCAAGATAGACTATCAGATGTGACTATAGTGATGCATTGATTGCATCACACACTCAGTGGAGATGCCAATGAGGATTGCACAATCAAGGGTGGAGTAATTCGAATTCATTCAGAGCTATTCTTCAATAGAGATTGTGCAAAGGAGGCAGGCTAGCAAATGGCAAGGATCGGTGCATGGATTTGCAAGATTAGGCCTTATTAGTGTATGACGATTGTACTGTACTGAGAGCTTGTGATAAGCTTTGTATGCTTGTATGAGATTGTCATATGATCTCCATGTTACATAATATATAGTTGGGGTTTTCAGCTTCAGGTTTTCCCGGTTAAAAACGGTGTTATGTGCGATTGATAATTTTTGTTTATGCTTCACATGTGTGTGCAATTAATTTTTCCGCAAAAGATTAACAAGTGGAATAGATTCAGTATCTTTCATAAATTGAAATAGTGTGAGATCAGGTGGATCTTGGAAGTGCATATAATTTCTACAAGATTCTTCCTTAGACAGACATGGTTAAGTGGGAAATTAACCACTTAAACATTGAAGATAGAATGTTCAATAATTGGAGAGGAGAAACTATAGTTATTTCAAAGCAGAGGATTTAGTAGCAATGTATCACCTACCAACCCTGCAGTAGGAATACGACAATAAATGTGTGCAGACTTTTAAAGCAAAACACCCAGATCTTATCAAATTCATCCATGAATGGAAGGACAATGAAGGGAAATTGAAGCAAGATAAGTCTGGTACGTACCCAATTGCATAAATTCTTAATCTTTATTGTTATGTCACTAGTATGTTATGTAGAATATTTTCCAAGCCTGATAGTACTATATTTTCAAGAGATTGGGTTCCCCTAATTGACGCAATCGTAAATTCATCTATCTTAAATTGGGCAGACATTTTATCCAATTACCTAGCCAAGCATATAATTGAATATAGGAATAAACGAAGTGTTTCACTCAAAGAAATACCTCCTTTTTATATGTCTGCGTATGTCATGGATGCTATCTATTTTACTTCTAATTTTCCTACCATGGGTTGGAAATGGACCACCAAAAACCCTACCCTAATTCATATCTACCATAGAGAACTTTGGGATTCTGAGCTCCACTTACACTTCTATAAAATCTTCTATGGAGTCATATTGCCCATACATCATATGATTTTCAACAAAAAGACTCCTAGGGTTTCTGAAGAAGCCAATGTAGATATTCTTCCAGTAGCTAGATGGTTTGCCAAAGAAAATTTCACATATATTAGAGTATTTGGGAGTTATGCTCCTCCCCATGTTTTACCTTACTATGTTCCAGATAAATTACTTGCGAAAGAATAATCCTATCAGCTTGTCAACGGTGTCACAAAATAGCTAAAGGATGGTAAAAAGGCTATTTGGCCTAATTTCCCTCTACAGTGAGGCACCTTTGCTCTGGCTAATATTGGCTACACATTCAAAGAGGTTCCTAAGATTCAGTTATTGAAATTGGCATTTATGCCAGGAAGATTATATGATCCCAATGATGTGATTAAAAATTACATCGCAGAGTTAAAAATGAAGCCTTTTGTAAAGAAAGCAGATGAATTTGATGACTTCTTCCAAGGCATGGAAAATTTCTCTGATACTATCAAAGACGTTTCTAGTCAATTATGTCAAGAAGATGTTGAATCTGTTCAAGCATATAGAAACAAGAGACTATAAAAAGTTCCTTTGAATTTGTTGACTATTGAAGATGAAAAACATTCTCCAAGTGTTATTCTGGATGGTAAAATGAAAGATATATCTGAAACTGAATCAGGTCAATCATAGCAGCAATCTGATAATTTGAATCAATCTTAAAATGAATCTGAATCTAAGAAAGAAAATTTAGAAATTGACCAAATTATTCAAGAGATAGAGGTGCTGGAGAAAACAAGGAACAATGGGACAAAATAAAATTCAGAAATAGTTTAACATAGTCATAGCATGTTAGATCAGTCCAAGCCATCTCAAGTAAAAGATCTGATGAATGAATAGGAAGAATTTTCTGAAGCAATAAAGACTCCCAAATAAAATCCCAATACTGATCAAGCATCAAGTTTCCAAACACCAGAGCCTTCATAGAAAATAGTTGAGACTGTCAATCCGCTACAAAGAGTTCCAGCAATGCATGACAAATAAATCATACCGACCGACCCTACAGATCAGATAGTTCTACAGATTGAATATATTCCTTCATTAGATATTTTCTACAGTCCTAGCTACAAGGCTGTAGTTCAAAGAAATAAAATAATAAGGATTGATGAAACAACTCCAAAACCAACAGATGAATCATTTGATGTATTTTGGAAGGATTCCTCATATGATCCCACTGAACATCTAACCAAGTTATCACAATATGCAGGAGCATATGCCGCTGCTAAAGTAAAAGAATAATAACAGTTGTTAAATGAAGAGAAATCCAAGTCCATTGAGCAGATCAAAATAAGCACAACCCAATTTCATGAAGATATTAAAAGCCTCAAATCAAAGTATCAGACATAACTTAATGAAAAGCAAGCACATCTGGAGACAGCAATGGTTGAGTTACAGAGTCAACCACAACTAGAAAAATTCATCAAAGAATCACTTGATGTAAACACCATGTTAAGGAAAGAACAAGAGGTGTTTTGTCACCAAGCTTCCATGATTGATTCTTATTGTGATTCCAATAAGATAATGACTCAGCAAATAGCAATTCAGAAACTAGAATGTGAAAGACTTGAAAATAAAATCTAAGAACACATTCAGTGGCAAATTTCAAAAACAGGAAAGCAAGATAATCTACCACAAATAGATAAGATTCACAAAGAACTGTTATTCGCAGAATGGAGAGCACAAATTAATCAAGAAGAGAAAGCAGCGACCAAGACATCCAAGAAATCAAATGAGATTATTCATTCTATATGTGATCAATTGTTTAAAACAAAACTTCTTAAAGAAAACACATCTGGTGTGTTTTTAGGAACAAGATAAGTAGAAATAAAGTGGAGACAGAGAGCAGATACACAAGAGGAAATGATCAAAAAATTTAATAATTTTGATCAGAAAAATTACTGGAATTTTCTGATCAAACCTTACCATCAACATCAAACTCTTCAGTCTCTTACAGATTCAGCAAAAATATCTCAGTCAGTAATCTCAAATGCTATTTTCAAGGGGCTGATTCAATCACGGATATCACAACCAGCTCAACTTTAAAAAATGCTAGATATTTTTCAACTTCGTGATCACACTCAGAAATAAGGGCAGGATTCGTAAAATCAGGATTGTTAGTTTAAAATTCCTAGATTATTGTTTAAGTTAGGCTTTTAGAGAAAGGTTGTTTGAAACCTCCTCTACATTTTTGTAATAATTTAATTTAATTTTATAGTTAGTTTAGTATTTAAACCCTTCTCATGCATTTAGAGAAGGGTCCAGATTTTTATTGAGAAAATTTGCAAAGAATGCTTAATTGTAAGTAAGTTTGTGGAAGCCTTGATAAAATAATGGAACACAGAATTTTCAGTTATATATCATTTTTTTTATCACTGTTGATGCACTTTTGTATTCTTTGAAAGAGTTACTGATAGAAGAGTTGAATGTGACCTATTATCATTGATCATATGAACAGGACATTACACATCTGGTACTATTATCATGTATTCTAGTTATGTTTTGAATATTAGTGATGAATCCAAATTTCATGAATTATATATGAAATCGATTGCTTTTGTCTGAAATATCAATTGCATTATTGTACAATATAAAGATATAAATTGGTTTGTTTTATATATGATCATCAAATATATGCGATATATTTCTCATTTTCTTTTGATTAACTATTTTTCAAGAGAATCATCTTACAAAGTAATAATTCTATTAAATTTGTGATGATCTTAATCATCAAATATTGAATAGATATCATTCTAGATCGCATCAAATTAGTATTATCTCGAGTTAGATTAAATTAGAATTAATTCAAAGTTTTTCATATGAGAATAAATTTGTTTAAGTTTTTAGTAATTCTTCATGCAAATCCTTTGAGAGAAACCCAAAAATCAAACAAAAAACCCAACTCTGGGAAATTGGTCCCATAATACCCAGTCAAAGCCACTATCCCAAATGGAAAAGGAATTGTCTTAAGGTTTGGATTGGGTGGTTATCCCCCTTGTTGTTGCCACGATTTCTGAGGCCTCAACAGCTTCGTAAAAGGTATATCGAAAATTCCAAGGTGACTGGTTTCAAGAATCGAAACCATAAAATGCAAAGCTCTAATACCAAATTTTATGCAACCAACTCACAAAATAGATGAAACGATAGATCAACGACTTAAAAATTAGGCTCTTCGAGGGGGAAAACTCCTTTACATTACATTAATGAAAAATTCTTGGATCATACAAATGACAAGATCTCCTTTGTATATATAGGAGTCTAAGTGGTCACAATATAACGAAAGCCTACAGAACAATAATAATGTAATGGCACAACAATAAAAATAAAGAGGATACACTAACAATAACAATAAGGGGGCTACACTAACAATAACAATAATGGAGCTACACTAGTATTATAGGGACCTAACAAATGGTGTTGAACTTACCATTGGAGAATCATAAAAATTCAAAGATGCTAAAGGCAAGAAGGCTTCTCAAAAGAGAGAAAGAGAAAAGGAAGTGGATAACAAAGAAAACCATAAGAAATTGAAAGAAAAACAAAAGGCCAAAGAAGAATGAGAAAATGATCAAAAGGAGGAGGAAATAAGGAAACAAGAAGAGGAAAGGAAGAAAGAATAAATTAGTAAGAATAAAGAATAAAATAAGAAGATGAAATATTGGCCAAAGAAATAACTAATAACTAGGCATGGGGGGGATCAATACAAAAATAATAGACTCAAAAGGAAGCTCGTATTATATTTCCTAGCATGGATGTTGAGCCTTCGACCCAAGTTACCATAAAACTCATAGGAGGCCAACTACCACTTTGAGAGATGAGCATCATAACTAGTGAAAGAAGTTAAGTCCTGAACCTTGCAAGTTTTCATTATGATCACAACTCTAGTAGGATTGTCCAAGAAAGACGCAAGTATTTAGCCCAAGAATTGCAAAGCCAATATTGGTGACTACTAAATGGGATATAGTGTCAAACACCATGAAAAATCATTTAGCCATTTCTTCGACAATATTAGCTTTCTCCACTACCACTGAAAGAGACATCGATCACTTGGTGGATAAGGTCAAGGAACTATAGAGGAGAATAAGCAATTCACAATAGGAAAATGAGAGGCTTCATAAAAAGAATCAAGTTTTGTTAGCCTCAAGCTCTAGTCATAAATATTTCCAAGCATCAACACTAGAAGAAAACAAATTGTTAGAAGATATCATGAAGTGACTGTACAAGGAATTGGTCACACATTAGAAGGAAAATTCCATAATTATGACCATTCAAAACACAATCAAAGAAAAAGGCATGCTTCTAAAAGAAACCCTAATATTCGTGGACATAATTATGGGTGGAACAAAAAACATCTAAATGCACTAGAAAACTTACCAAGAAGAGATGACATAGGAAAATAAAACGATAACACAAGATCAGGTTGACCATCCAAGCTCAAGAGAAGCTAGGGAAATATGTAGTTAGAATTGTAGGTTTTAACCCTGAACAGAAATTATCTACACACGAATCTTATAACAGAAAATAAACAATAGCGAGAGCATAAAACATAAAACAGATAAACACAGAGATTTTCCCCTGGATCCCAAATTGGGACTACCAGCTTGATTTTTTCATTATATTCCTTTTAGTGTTACAACACATATATATACATGCCGAAGCATACATAAACCCCAATCCATTAACCCTGGATTAGAACATAACCGTAGTTCCCTTGACCGGATCTACAAAATACCAGGGGTCGAAAACCATCGTACCCCAAAACCATGTGCAAACTCATGCACAAAACATGGGTGGCTCCACATATGAGTGGGACCGCATACCAAAAAAAATTTCACCGGGGCGCTGCCTCGGACCCCGACAGGGGGGGATGCCGCCCCCCTGCTACGCCTGGCGCAACGTACAGCGCGTGGGGCTAGTCGTGGAAAGAATATAACACATACCCAACAAGAATTATGAATAATTATCAACAACTTCATAGCATTATGGAAGTTCTTATCAAAGTTCACAAAATATTCCCCATTAGAGAACGTGGAGAAATAAGGCCTGAAAAATATATCTAATGAGAAATTTAAGAGATTATAGATGCACGTAAGCTGGCCATCACTTAGAAGGACATGAATCCTACTAAAGAGGCACTCGAGTGGTGCTTCGTAGAACAAACGAAGTTACACAAAATTCTCACCACACTATTCTACTAAGTACAACCTGATATGAAAAAAATAGTGCCTAGTACTTTTAGGCATGAGATTACCTGTGAAAGGTTGATATCAAATAAGGTCTTGTCCATAGTAGCTGATTACAAGGCATGACATGCTTACCTAACTTAGGAATTACAAGTTCAAGCCCTCGTCTTGGATATTTTAGAATTAGTGCCACAAAGGATGTTTATTTTTATTATTCTAAATTTTAATGTAATTATGTGAAAAGAAAATAGGATTAGAAATAAAATAAAATATAAATTAGACATGAGGGTATTTGTAAATTCATGGAAGTTGAAGATTCACCTAACTTTGTATAAATATACCCTCATAGCTAGTAAGAAAGGAATTTTAGTTTTGGACTCTTTGGAGCACTTTGAAAGTTAAATCTTGCATTTTTATTTGAAGATTAGGTTACAATTTTGCATTCCTAATATTGGGTAACTTGTATGCATTATGTGATTATTCATGGGATATTTTAGCCTCAATGTCCAGAACCTATGTTGGGCCATGTAATACTATAATTTGTTATTTTTTAATGGTATTTGATTGTTTTTCATGTTTTTAAATTTAATGAACTATTTGAATAATTGAAAACCTCTATCTTCCTAAAAATTGTTTGCAGATTTATATATGTTTTTGTGTTGGTTATTTGTTGCAAATTTCTTTATGTTTTATAGCTAGTGTACTTCTATATTGTCCATCTCAATTAAAGTTTTCTATCAAACTTTCTTTGAGGTTCACGTCCATTTACAAATATGTTGTAATATTCTTCATGTATTTTACTTAAATTATTTACATAAGTTGTTTCAACTTCCATCTCATTGAGATCCTTATTTGGATTTACCTTCCCTCTCTTTTTTCGTCCAAAATATGATTTTCACCAAACACAATATGGTAGTCGGGCCAACATTCCAGATGCAACTCACATCCCAAATGGCGTGAATTTTAATTTGGACAACATGCTGAAGAAATCCCCTTAGGCTATAAGTGATGCATTCTACCTTGTCAACATGTGGATACCATGGTTTACCAACATCATGGGCTTATAAACCACCAATAGTAGAAAAATTATTGATGTTGGTGATTAAAAAACATATAACTTGATCAATCCTCCCCCTTTAGAAGAAATGGTTTCCATTGCACTAGATTCCCTCATAAAATGGGGAAAATATTGTTGAATTTAGATCATAGTGAGCTACTTTTCTTAGAGAAGAAGTTTCCATGCTTGGACAATCACGTAGAATCGTGTATTATGATGGTGGATACTCTTTGTCTTGGTTTCCATGGTTCAATAAAATGTAGCTTGCAACTTGTGTGAAACACAATGTTGTTCATGTCAATGTTTTACTTGACATTACATTTTTGTAGGACAGCATGAACATGTTGTTGGAATGTTAGATTCATTCAAAATTTTTGTTTCTTGAGTTTCTTCAGCCTGAGCATGGGAGGAATTTGTTGGTGACTATGAAAAAATAAGAACGACATCCATGGGGGTTATTGGCTAGAACACCTAACACTCTGAAAAGAGTAATGTCCAACAGAGTTGTAAATATCCCTATTGTAGCCATGTTGAGAAAATGCAGGAAGGTTTTTATCACATGTATATGGATGTTTGACTAGGAAGTGTAAAGCCACCCTTGTAGGTGAGGTGAATATATATCTCAACCATTTTATAAGCTTGTCTTCCTATTTATGTACTTTAGAGAGAGCTTGTGTCGAAGCTGTGGTGCTTATAGTAACCTTTTTTTCTCCTTTTGGCTAAACCATGAAGAGGAAAACCTTGAAAGTATCATAGAATAATTTTTGGAATTGATTTTCCAAGATTAATGAATTTACTACCTATGGGGGGGAAATCAATTGGTGATAATTGAATTATGAAGTATTATGTAAAACTTGATATTCTAGGTTCAAATACCCAGTGGGTCAAGCCAACAAAAAATATCCCAAAAGAAGCACTTTGTATGCAGTTCTTTTATTAGCAAAGTGTCCCCCACATGGTTCATCATGGAAATATTTTAATATCTTTGGTAATTCATCCTCTCGAGCACATCTCCAGTTAATCGGATCAGGTCTGGTTCGGTACAATTATCCCTTTATCCACGCGTACGGTGCACTGATCTTGATAACTTTTTGTCTTTCTTTGGCTGATCATTGTGGAGTAAAATTTCATGTAACCAAATAGTTAGCAGTGTCAACAAATTAAGGAATTTTAATAGATATTGTAAAAAGATATTCATCATGAAAATTATCCTTTAGAGGGGTATCAATATTATCATTATGCATCCAGGAAATGAAATCAACAACTTTGTTTTCCTTTCCTGGCCTATCCATGATGGTAATATTGAATTCCTATAATAATAACAACCATCTAGTAATCTTTCCATTAGTAATTGGTTTATTCATTAAATATTTAATAGCATAATGATTTGTATGAATGAAAGTTTCATAACTAGTGATGTAATGTCGAAACATGTTAATGACATGAAAAAAAACTAAAAACTCATTTTCCATTACTATATAATTTAACTCTACATGAATCCAAATTTTACTTGTATAATAAATAACATAAGGAGTTATATCTTGTTTTCCAAATATAACTCCTAAAGTTGTATCTGAAGCATCATTTGAGATACGAAATGGAAGAGACCAATTAGGCCATATTAATATTGGTGCTTTAGTAATTTTCTGTTTCAGTGATTCAAATGCCTTTTAGCAGTCATTATTCCAAACAAAGTCACAATATTTTGTAAGAAGTTCAAAGAGTGGAGAAGCTATTTTTGTGAAGTTTTCTATTAATCTCCTATAAGACCCTGTAAAACCAAGAAAAATTCTAACATCTCTTTGAAAAGTAGGAATTGAAATTTTAGAGATTACCTTTACCTTAGATGCATCCACCATGTTTCCAACACCTGAAATATGATGTCCCAAAAAAATTCCCTCATTAAACATCATAAAACATTTTTCATGACTCAATACAAAAATTGCTTCTTTCCATCTCATGAGAAATTTTTCTAGTATGTCGGTAGCTTCTTCAAAAGTGTTTCCATAGATAGTAAAACCATCCATGTAAACTTCTACACAATCATTAACCAAGTCAGAAAATATGCCTAAATCCGCTCTTTGAAATGTTGTGGGTGCATTATATAAACTAAAAGGAAGTACCATGTAAGCATATGTACCCATGGACATGTAAAATTTGTTTTATCCTTATCTCTTATCATTTGGTGCCAATTTAATTTGGTTATATCCACTGAAACCATCAAGAAATGAAAAATATTTCTTCTGTGCTAAAGTATTTAATACTTAACCGATGAAAGGTAGTGTAAAATTATCTTTTAAGGTAGCCTTATTTAGTTCTCTATAATAAATACACACTCTCTACTTTCCATCATTCTTAGGAACAATCAATAAAAATGAGACTCATTGACTATCTAATATTTGGTAAATGAAATTCACATTAAGGAATTTTTGTAATTCCTCCTTAACAATTTCTCTCAGATTGGGATTCATCCTTCTCTAAGGTTGTCTCATTGGTTTGGAATTTTCTTAAATGTAAGTGTGATGCATACATGTATTAGGATCAATTCCCTTAATTTCAGTATATTCCCATGCATATGCAGAGAAATATTTTTGTAGCATCTTTATCAATTTTTTTCTTTTGAAATTCTCCCAAGTTATTATTAATGTTTAATTTTTACTTGGAAAAAATTCTACTAAAGAATTGCCAAAAGTTTTCCATAGAATGTAAAGTTACTTTAGATTGTTGAGATGATAAATGTTCAATATTAAATTTCTCTTGAAAACTTTGATCTTGTTCACCATATGAAGAAGACTCATTATTATTCATCATATTTATCAATTGATCTTCCTCATTAAGTTGTGAAAGAGTAAATATAGGTCGATTGCCCTTAAAGTCTTCACTATCATTATCAATCCAAAATTCACTTTCTATTTCAGTTATTGTTTTTGTAGGTGGATATAACGTGAATCTATTAGTAGAAATATCATCATAAATGTACATATCACCATATCTACACCTTATAAACACATCCATTTTTAGCTAGCCAAGGTCTATTGAGGAGCAATGGATGGCCTCCTATATTATTCTTGGGAGTAAAAATTATAAAATCAATAGGATATTCCCATGAATCTAAAGATACATATACATATTCTAATACAATATACAGTTTAATAACACGTATATCTACTAGTTGTAATAAATTTGGGGTATATTGAAGATTAGGAAGATTTAATTGATCCATAGTTTGCTTACTCATGATATTAATGGCTGCTATTAAGTCAATTAAAGTGTTTGGGATCTCAATACCATTGATATGATTTTTTATAATAGGGCCACCATGGTCTAAATATTTTTGAGCTATTGGATTCCCGATCATAATATTTACTTTTCCTACGAATTGAATATTTTTAATTTATTTTCTTTTTCTTTCTGGTTTTTTAATGCACACCTCCTTTATTGTTTTTGAAAATATGGGTATTTACTTTATAGCTCTAAGTAAAGGAATTTTGATGAAAAAGTTTTTCAATTAATCTATAATAATATTCAAGTAAAATTATTTTCCTTTCTATTCCCTTATCAATTTGAAGCCTTTCAGAAAAGGGGGGACTTTGTAGGAAAATAAAAGGTTACTCTACTAGAGGAATTATAGGAGTTGATTTTATTTGGTTGTCACCTAATTTTGTAGGAACATTTTCCTTGGGAGGAGTCTTTTCTTGATGAAGAGAAGTCTCTTTCTCAAAAACTTTATCCTCTTTATATTCTTGGATGACAACTAGTGCTGGTTTATTTTTCAAGACTCTACCAAATCTAAGTTGAACAACATTTAGACCTAGAGGATATATCATACAAGTTTGGAAATATTGACCCTAAAAAATATATATGAGTTTTTGAGGGGTTTTATTATTCGGATTTGGAGTGGTTGCGTAGGTAGTTGATTATATTTTTGATGAAATGGAGTGGATGGAAAGGGAAGTGGTTGACTCAAAGTTAATTGGGGTTGGAATTGTGGTTGAGTAGGTTTTGAAGGTTAATGAGGATAGTACTGAGGTTGTTATTGAGGGTATATTTCTTGAAAATGAGGACACTCAAGAATCCTACCATAATCATTTTTCCAACCCCTTGACCAAGATGGGTTTTGGGGTTAAGCTGGAAAAGTTTGCTAAGGCATAAGTGTATTCCAATTACTTTGTGGTTGTGTATATGATTGATATTGTGCATTAGGATCTTGTATCATACCTATTTTTCAAGGCTACCAAGGTCTCTTGGGAACAAAAAATAAAAGTGATTAAACTCAAATTGTTCCAGATTCATCTTGGAAAACAACCTTAAGTTCAGGTATTGAAGGATATTCTTTTGTATCATAATTCCTGCACATATAACACATATTTAAACACTATCAAGGGAACATTATTGTAAAGCATGTTTCTTCCTACATCTTAGACAAAAAATAAATAATTCAACATTCTAAACTCTTTTATTGTTTTGTAACCTTAAGTATCCATTTGTTCACTAATATTTCCACAGATATTTGTTTTAAAGTTGTCAAGAAAATTTCCTAATTTTTCTCTACTTATTGTTCTATATGCATATTTTCTCACCCTTGACATAACTGGATCTCTTGGGTTCTTACCATATTTTTCTTTTCCTCTTCTAATGTGTTTGCACAAATCACAAATTTCCTCGAATGATGACTAGGAGACAACTCCTTTTCCCATTAAATTGAGAAGATCAATCCACTCATCCCTTATGGTTTTCAGGGAAAATATTTTTTAATGTCTCTTCATCTAAATTATGCAATTTATCCCTTTTGATATCATAGGAAAACCTCTTCACCAAATCTTCAAAGTTTTCATCCTTTTTTTAAACCATCTTAAAGACTTCATCCTTAAGGTCACATTGCATAAAATAATATTTATATTTTTCTAGGAATATTCTTTTCATAGCGTCCCATGTTTTGATAGAATGTGTTCCTAGACCCATGAACCATTTAAGAGCTCCATATTTTACAATGGCTAGAAATAATTTCAATTTTTTAGTATCAAGTAAATAATAATATGATCTGCATAATACTTCAAACTCAAAAAAAAATGTTTTTGGATCCTCATTTCATAATCCATGAAAGTTAGGAAGGATGGATGGTGATATATTTTTCATGGTAGCAGTGGTGTTTTTATGTAAGATAGGGAATCCAAAAGGATCCTCCTCATGAAAATCCCTACCATCTCCTCTTCCACCTCTACTACCTCGAACTTCTCTATTACCTCCTCTACCTCTTCCTCCACCAATCCTTGATCTTTATTCTCCATTGTGTACTTCTCCTTCTACCTATCCTACCATTGTAGATTCCTTAGAGCTAATATAAGGTTCAATAATCGGGTTTTATACTTCTTCCTATAGTTCTTCTACTAATGGTATGTCAGAAAAGTTTGTTTCCTCTTCTTCACTAGGTAATTCTAACTCCTATCCTGAGAGTTGTTCACCTGTTGAAGAGATAAATATGAATCCTTCAGTAGGGGATGTAGGTTCTTCAACTACAATTTCCATAGATGAGGTTGGTGAATCTCTAGGTTGAATTTTAGACCTATGCACTTCATGGATTCTATGTCTACCCATTATGAATGAAATGAAAGTATCGATGGATGGTGTGGCACTACATGGTCTAGCGGGGGTGGTTGGTGATGTTGGTATTGAACTACTCCCTCTACCTTTACTTATAAATATACCTCTAGAATCATGTTCTCTATACTTGCACCCTAAATGATTTTAATATGACTTTAATTATGCATCTAGAAATCAAATGCATCTAGTATGATATGAAAATCAAAACCAAAAATAAATTCCTATATACACTTCCTCGATAAAGTCGCCAAAATTTTTGGATAATTTAATTGTTAGTTAAAATAATTTATTAAATAGTAAAACCAAAGCTCATGTACTTGTGAAGTGTATGTACACTATATATGCTAGGACACTAGCACATTTGCCCCAAATTCCGACGGCCACAATGTTGCTCTTGTGACACGTAGGCGTCCTAAGGGCGACGCTTTGAGGTGCGGAAAAACATGGTTTCTCCTAAATTTGGACTTCCGACACTTGACTTAAACGTTGATAGAGCGATGCTATCTCCGACGTTTTGTATTGGTGTCGCAATTATGACGTCTCATGAATCATCGCTCTTCCGACGAACACAAGCGTCTCTAGTTCGACCCCTCCTAACGTCTCTAGAGCGACAGTACTAAAAGGTCAGAAGACTGATGCAACAAGTTTTAAAAAAAAAAGTAAATGTCGCTAGAGAGACAGTTCTATATGTCGGAATATTGATGGCACAAAAAATAAAAATAAAAACTAAACGTCGCTAGAGCGACGGTACTAAAAGGTCGGAATACCAACACAACAAAATTAAAAAAAAAAAAAGTAAATGTCGCTAGAGTGACGGTGCTAAAAGTTCGGAATACCAATGGAAACAAACGATTAAAAAAAAACATCAGATAAGCTATCGTCGGAATACCGACACTAACAATATAATATTTTAAAAAAAATGTAGTTGAAATAGTCTCTATACTAGGCCAATAGGAAGAACCCAATAGCATATTATGAAATAAGCGGGTTTCTCTGGTGCTGAACCTAGTGCTACCTTTTCCTTCACCACTACTTAAACTATGGGTTTGGTTGATCGGGTCGATCTGAAAAAGCTTCCTCTCCCTCTCCCACTCCCCCACTGCTCATAGAATCAAGGGGTGCAAGACAATTTCACACATAGATGGGATTGGGTGTAGCTTTTCCTAAGTCTCCCAAAGTCCAAGGGTGTGCCAGTCAGTCACTTTTCGACGATGATATAGGAATTTACACAACAGGAGGAACCAAGCGTGCTTACACACCCCGATACAGGAAAGCATAAAAAGCCAACCTTTTCATTCACAATTCTACCTATCGGGAAAAGCACCGGAACATCAGAAGAATTGAATGTATCATATGGATGCTCTGATACTCAAAGTCCACAAGATAATTGTCAATTACTGAAGCGGAAGATGACATTAAAAGACTTGCAGCATAAGGACAGAACTGGCCAATTTCCTTCCATATCATTTGAATAGAGGAAAGCTTCTTACCTGGCTGCACGGGAACACATTTTTTCTCCTAGCTCATCTGAAGAAATTGATGAGCCAAAGGAGCAGGTAGTGCCAAGGCCTAGAAATGTACCGGTAAGTGCTCACTAGATGATTTCTTATGCTTTGGGAAAGAGGATCTTGGTAGATTCATCTTCTGAGAAGCCTGATGTGGTTAAAAATACCAAGCTTCAATGTGCAAATGATAATATGACAGAAAAATGCTTGAATCATGCATCATCACAAATACAAAGAGTAGCACCATAGCCTGTAAAGGATAGTTGTGAACAGACACTTACTACAGGTATGAAAAGAATGATGGAAAAATACTTGAACGTAAATGCTTTATGAACGGATCGCAAAAGCAAGGATAAGGTGTTGGATACAAAATTTCCATTTATATATGTGAAAATGCAGCATAAAAACTTGGGTGATACATTACAGGATGTTGTCACAACACCACAGACTGCAAAGGTCAGATTGGGACAGTCTCCTTCTACAAAAGTTAAAATAACGATGAGAAGGAACTTGAAATCGGAGGTTCCATGTATAGATGATAAAATGACAGATAAATATGCAAACATAAGGGTTCCTTTTATAGATGAGAAGATGATAGAGAAAGCCTTGATTGATTCATCACAAGTTACAAATGTGTCTTTGCAGCCTGCAAAAGCCACTTTTGAATTCAAACATGCAGCAGCTACTAAGAGAATGTTTGCCCAGGCATTGGGGCTTCCATTTGTAAATTTTCCTTATAAAGGTGCTTCAGACTTAACAACAAGACGTGAAATTGGAAGAAAAAATGTTGCGGATGTGGAAATTTTTCTTGTAGGTATTCCTTCAAACAAGAATGCCTACCATGTTTCAGATTCAGGTAAAGTTATACAAGAGATAAGCACTTCCTTGACATCTCATTTGAGACCTAAGGAAAATTATTCAAGGGTTGAGGTGGATCAACCCTCTATCAATAAGGCACTAAGAGTTCATCCTCAAAATCTTTCGTTAATGACAAGGATGTCAAATGCACACATTCCTGGAAGAGCTACCCAGAGGTTGTTTGCACAAGCACTTGGGATACTGATTTGAAAGGACTGTATTAGTTTTGTTGTGCTAAGTGTCTTTTCAATTAATAAACATGTGCATACTTGTCTCCATAGTTTTCTTAAGTACTGAGGATTTTAACCATGAATTGTAAGTGAATTTAGTGAATTAGAAGCATGAAATATGAGAAAATAACACTAAAAAACAGTGTATAACAAAGAAATAAAACCACACATAACATTTACATAGCAGGCTTGATGAAGCATTTCACCCCTCCTGGGCTACATCTCCTGGTCCAATTCCCAATGGCATTTCCATCTTTCATTAAGCTCAAAATTTTGCAAATATATGTGTTTGCAGGCCTCTAATGGTTATTTTCTCTGCACCAATGGCTCCATAATGCTCCAATTAGTCTAGGTAGACTCTTGTTTCACCCCAATTGGTCGAAAATTGACCCTCCTAGCCTTTTTCTCAATGACACCTACAAAACATCCACTAAATGTGGAGAACTGCATTTTTCTGCAGTTAAAAGTGGCCAAAACTCTAAAATTTTGGAGGCGCACTTAATCTTCGCGAGTTATAACTGTTAAAGGCTATTTTTAAGGGGATGGGGTGGCCACATGCCAACCCCCAAACCCCGCGGTCGCATTAAATTGGAGCGCAACCCACTCCGAAACTGAGGTTGAATGTGGAGTTAGAACCGGAGTTCTCCCTAACTATCAGCATAACCTTCAACGAGACTGTGACATTTCATCGCGTTAACCAGCGGTGGTTGCAATATCATTTAAGTGTTATATTGTGGTTTGTTATTGCAGTTTGGTGTGAAGCATGTGATCACCATTGGGTCCGTCGATGGGTTGGGACCACTGGCGCCCCTCCCACCCCCCCCCCCCCCCCCCAAAATGCTAACCTTTGAAAACATAAATAGAACTTCCAACCCTTAATGGTTAAGTCACATGGTATAGTGAGTTGGTGGAGAGTCTTGTGCGCACGCCGGAGGTCACCGGGTAAAACCCCTCGGATCTCAATAAAATTTTGATACACCGTACAGGGGCACATGGTAGCCTCAGGGCTGGCCACATGTCACCCATTCATTGGACCAAAAAATAACCTGCAATCCAAATCAACGAATGAAAATATGCCACTTGGCATAATATCATTGGCTTGGAGAAAATGGAATATTCCTATTTTTTCTAATTATACCTTTGCATGCTGACTGGGCATCCCAGTCAAACCTGTCGCAATTTTAGTTATTTGGGAAATCGATCAGAACAATATATCTCCCTCATATGAAATCAGTTTTTCAAACCATTCATGACAATGAAATCAGGAAGACGAGATCTACCTGGTCGCTCATGTTCGACATAGTTTCAAGCACTTTCAATTTTGAGAAAAAATTATGAACTCCTGATCACACCTCCCCATTGGGAAGTTGTTGGACCCCAAAATAATTTGATTACTTGTTCAGTAGATGAGGGTACAACTCCCTCACCTTTCCAACTTCCATCCACTTTTCCTTGATTGGCTTATTGCCTTTGAGCCCAACTCGAAGGTAGTCAACACTTCCCCTCTTAGATGCTCTTGTCCTCTTGTTAATAATTGTATCTTCCTTGAGCTCATATAGAAATTATGGTGAGAAATATTCAATAGAAGGCAGTTGAACATCACTTCCATGACCATCGATAAAAGGTGGCTCATACAAACGTAAGTTTTCAACATTAAAAACTGAATACATTTGCATATATGAAGGCAAGTCAAGTTGAAATGAATTATTACTAACTTGCTTTATGATCTTGAATGGACCATAGTGAATGGGTTTGAGATTTTTACCTTCCCCTTGCATCCTTTCTTTGCTTATGTGCAACCATACCTCATCTCCTTCTTGAAACTTGTGATCAACTCTATGTTTATCATGCCTCTCCTTGTATTTGATTTGACTCTTATCAAGCTATTCTTGAACTTGTTGATGTATAATTTGAATTTTTTCAATGAAATTTTGAGCCTTGTCAATATCACTATGGCCATCAAGTGCAACATCCTTCTCAAAGATGAAGTCTAATGGTGATTTTGGCAAATACCCAAAGCATACTACAAAAGGTGATGTATTTGTAGAAGAGTGCTTTGCTCGGTTGTAAGAGTGTTGAATGTAATGCAGTTTCTCATCCCACAACTTAGGATGTTTGCTGCAATATCCTCTCAATAGATGCACAATGGTTCTGTTCACCACCTCGGTTTTTCCATCAGTTTGCGGATGAAAAGAAATACTCTTCTTCAAATTTGTGTCCATCATCATCCAAATATTGCACTGAAAATTCCCAATGAACCTGGAATCCCTGTCACTAACAATAGAAGTAGGCAATCCATAATGAACCCATACATGTTGAAAATAAATTTTAGCAGTTTGTTCAGTAGTAATGGTTTTCTTACATGGCATAAGTATACACATTTTATTGAATCGATCCACAACTACATCAAGATAATCATGTTGTTTTCTTGACATAGGTAGACCTCCAACAAACTCCATAGAGAAACTCTACCATGGCCGTAATGGTACCGGTAGTGGCATGTACAACCCAAGATTCCTATTGCTAGGCTTGCTTGTTGCACACATAGAACAACCTCTTATAAAACGCGAGGCACTATCTATCATGTGAGGCCAATAGAAATACCTCTGTAATTCTTTCTGAACTCAATAAATGGTATCTTTGAATAAATGGTATTTTTTCTCATCGCGATGGAATATCAGTTTCCTGTCATACAAATAAGGAATGCCCAACACAATACCTATAATGTCAAGTGGAACCACATCTAATTCAACTGTGTCAACAAAATGTGTAGTAATTGCAAACCGCAATATACACTTCTTTGAAACCTGTAAATTTGCATCCTTACAAATCCAACCAAGTGGATATGATTTTGGATGTGGAATGGTCTTAAGATTAAGTTTCTTGACCAAGTCTTTAGCGATTAAGTTTTCTTGTGACCCACTGTCAAACAATGTGTCAATATTGGTATGTTTGGATATGACCCTCACATGAAACAATTCAATTCTCTCTTCTTCATTTGGAGCTTGTATGTGATATTTTGGTGTATTAGTACTGGGTTTAATTTCAATTTATTTCCCCTTCATGTTCTTCAATCCCATGGATGTAATTTTATATTCATCACCTGAATCCTCTCCTAAATCATGTTCAGTTGTAGATGCAATTTTATGTTTCCTTTTTTTGTTGTTATTCTTACGTATCTTTTCAAGATGTAATTTCCAACATTGATTTTCATTATGGCCTTCTATTGAACAATGCCAATTCAGTAAGAAAACCAGGGTACAATTAAATGCCAAATAAGGATTAGCAAGTAAGGCTTTTGAGCTCATACATAATGACTTATGTGGACCTATGAGAAAAATGTCACCTCGTGGAGAACAATACTATATTCTTTTTATTGATGATTTCTCTAGAATGTGTTGGATTGGTTTACTGAAACACAAAGATGAAGCATTTGAAAAATTTCAGATCTTTAAAGCCCTGGTTGAAAATGAATTAGATCTAAAAATAAAATGTCTTAGATCTGACCGAGGAGGGGAATATATATCAGATGAATTCTTTGATTTCTGTGAACAACATGGCATAAAAAGACAGTTTTTCGTAGCTGGAACCCCACAACAAAATGGCGTGGCAGAAAGAATGAATAGAACAGTTCAACAAATGGCTCATGCTATGCATGATGATTCTAGAACACCTGATACCTTTTGGGGAGAAGAAACACATACCGCTGTAAATATTCTTAAAAAGGCTCATGTTCGTGTAAATAGTGATAAAACTCCTTATGAGCTGTGGTATGGTAATCTTCCAACTGTAAAGCATTTTAGAGTTTTTGGAACCAAACGTTTTATCAATAACAATGATGAAAAACTTGGTAAGTTTGAACCTAGAGCAGATGAAGGAATATTTCTTGGCTATTCTTCAAGAAGTAAAGCATATAAATGTTACAATAAAATACTTTGAAATAATGTTGAATGCATTGATGTTGTAATTGATGAGTCTCTCTCAGCTCCAAAAGGGGAAATACCAATAACAAATGAAGATGATGGTGATGAATATCTTCCTCCATCAAATAGCAACAATATAGAAGGTGAACCCAATGAAGCACCAGAAGAATATATATCTAAAAAGGCTCCATCCAAGTATGTTCAAAAGAATCATCCAGAATCTCAATTTTTTGGAGAAAATGGATCAGGTGTCCAAACAAGAAGAACTCTTGTAGGATCTTCAAGTTATCTAGCATTTCTATCCACTACTGAACCACAAAATGTCAATCAAGCTAGCAAAGATGAACGTTGGATTAAAGCCATGAATGAAGAACTTGATCAGATTGAAAAGAATCATACTTGGGACTTGGTTCCAAGAACTCATGATAAAAATGTTATTGGAACAAAATGGATATTTAAAAACAAGTTAAATGAAAATGGAGATGTTATTAGAAACAAAACTAGACTTGTTTGTAAAGGGTATTCTCAACAAGAAGGTATAGACTTTGAAGAAACATTTGCTCCTGTAATTAGACTTGAAGCCATAAGAATGTTTCTTTCCTTTTCAAGCTTTCAATAATTCAAAGTTTATCAAATGGATGTTAAATCTGCTTTCCTCAATGGTGATCTAGAAGAATAAGTTTATATAGAACAACCAGAAGGATTCATTTTGGGAAATGATGAAAAATTTGTTTGCAAACTTAAAAAAGCTTTATATGGTCTCAAACAAGCTCTAAGGGCATAGTACTATTGTCTTGATAAATATCTTCATCAAAAAGGTTTTTCAAAGGGATCTGCTAATAGCAACTTATACACAAAAATTGAAAATGATAAACTATTGATTGTAGTTGTATATGTTGATAACATCATTTTTGGGAGTAATGAAGAGTCCATGAGTCAGAAATTTGCATCTGTTATGCAGCAAGAATTTGAAATGTCTTTACTTGGGGAACTAACATTTTTTCTTGGCTTACAAGTGCAACAAGCAACAGATGGCATATTTTTATCACAAACAAAATATCTTAAGAAAATTCTGAAGAAGTATGGTATGGAAGACTACAAACCTGTAAGTACACAAATGGTAACTGGGTGTAACCTCGGTTCTCATGATGATTCTCCCACAGTGAATCAACCAGAATACAGATCCATCATTAGAAGTCTGCTTCATCTAATCGCGAAAATACCTGACATTATGCATGTTGTTGGGATTGTTGGACAATTCCAAGCTAATCCTAAAGAGTCACACCATCAGGCTGTAAAAATAATATTCAAATATCTACAAGGGACTCAAGACTTTGGTCTATGGTATCTAAAGAATGTTGATCTCACTCTTCATGCTTACACAGATGTAGATTGGGCTGGAAATGTTGATGATCGAAAAAGCACTAGTGGTGGTGCATTCTATATGGGGCCCCGATTGGTATCTTGGTTCAACAAGAAACAAAGTTCTATTGCCTTATCTACAGTAGAAGCAGAATATGTGGCTGCCGCATCATGTTGCACACAACTACTCTGGATGATGCAGACTTTACAAGACATTCAAATCAAATGTTCACCTCCCATATCCATTTTGTCTGATAATAAAAGTGTCATTATTATCTCAAAGAATCATGTTATGCAATCCAAGACCAAGCACATTCCTATCAAGTACCATTTCCTACGTAAACAAGTGCTTGAACAAAAGGTTAAATTGGATTATGTTCCCTCCAAAGAACAAGTTGCTGATATATTTACTAAACCTCTTCCCAGGGAAGCATTCGAATATCTCACACAAAAGCTGGGAGTTGTCTCTGCCTCTCAGATCAGATCTGCTTGATTTTAGAATATTAAATTCGGTATGCGGTTTTCATAAATGAAAATCGCGTATATATGCGAGTTTCTGTGCATAAAAATGCGTATGGGTTTTGCTGACAGAAATTATCTAGGTTAGCATTTCAGAATAGTTGTGGTGTTGTTGGGTAATCTCTGTTGTTGTTCCAGTATTCATCTTCCAGTATCATTCTCTGATATTTTTCTCCTTGATGAATATTCTTTGATGATTTGTTTGTTGAAGGTGATCAGGATGCACAAGCTAAGGGGGAGCACTTGTCTTATGGAAAAGGATGCATTGTTGGAATTCTGATTGGTTGCTATGTTATGATCTCATGTTTGAGATTATTTGGTTTTGGTCATAAATAGTCATATCTATAATTTGATGAAAAGGTCATGTTGAGACCTATGATCTAAAATTTCTATATTCAGTCATGTAAGGACTTGTTCAAATTTGTAAACCCGCTTGGTTGGGTAGTTGAGTCAAATATGTAATTCCACTTGGTTAGATCATTGATGTAAGTATGAGTCCTTGGTGATAGGAAAGATCATACTCGGTTGAGCTATAGAGTCATGTACTTCATTGAAAAATATGTCTGAATATTCAGCATGAACTCAGGGGGAGCATGGTAAATTGACTGCACATCAGATCTTCAAAGCTCCTCTTTCTATAAGGAAAGAGAAACCTTGTTTTGGTTTTGATCCACCCTTTGCCCTTGATGTCAAAGGGGGAGAGTATTTTGGTGGTTGAATAATAGTTATGATTAATGTATTTATCTATTGTGGTAATAAAACAGATTCATGGTTTCCATCAATTCCAAAGGGGGAGATTGTTGGCAACATGATGCAATATGTTGTCCTTGATGGAAACCTTATTGATGAATTTGTCCTTGATGGAAACCTACTTGATGAGTTGCCTTTTGATAAGAAACCTATGTTTTAAAGATGTAAAATGATGTTTCTACTGGTCAGTTCAGATGTGACAGAGAATGGAATTTCAGTAAGCGCAAGAGAAATGAAACAGGAAATATTTCTCAATGTATACACAGGTTTGATGAAGGCAACCCGCGTATACATTCAGAATTAGTATATACGTAGTTTTTATGAAGAGAAGTTGCGTATACACGCGGATACGAATGATCCAAGTCGCGTATGCCTTTTGCGCTTTAAAATTATGATACCAAGGGGCATTACCATGGTATTAGCCCAGAGTATTGAGCGTTGTATTTTCTATTTGATTCCATCCAAAAATACCATCAGCAGTTGTGTGGTTTTGACTCATGGTATTGGTAAAGGCTAAATATATATAAGGAGAAGAAGATCATAGTGCAAAGTGTGCATGAGTAAGGGTTGTTACTGAATAAATTTCTCTGAGGTATATCTGCATGGGATGAACTCTGTTTTAATTGATTGATCTGAAACTATGATGCACCCATGGATAAAATGGTGGTTTAGGATATATAGATCGAAAATGACTATGCTCTTGTGTGATCCATTGAAGATATTATTAGACCTATCACCTGGCGCAAGTTTGTTGAAGTCAAGTGAAGAAATCTGGGTAAGGTCTATGGATCTGGTTCATTCTACAAAGTTTATATTTACAGATATATACGCTAGTTCGTCTCAGTAAAAGCATGTATATACATGGGTTTTCTTCAGAAAAGGCGTGTATGGTAGTTAGGGTTTTCTGAAGCTCATTGCAGAGGTTTTTTTGTTATTCATGCTATTTGTCTGTTGTCTATCAATGAAGTCTTCTTGTAGATCTGGGTTGTCTGAATGTTGTATATGCTACTAAGTTGATTAGGTACAAATCTAATAAATTAGAGAATAAATATGGTTGATAGTGACTATCTGATGAAGGGTATGCATTTCTAAAGATATCTTACTGAAAGCCTCAGATCTGGATCTGAGACTAATTACATTCGAGACTGATTACATTCTGAAAAATAATATTCATAGAGCTATACGCAGGTTGGTGTGAAGGAAAGTGTGTATACACACGGGTTCAGTGAAGTGAAGTAGCGTATGCATTTTAAGTTAATGAATGTTTAGGGTTGAGTTTGTATCTGCATATTTATTCTGAAGACTAGGTTATTTCTGAGTTCTGGTTACAGTGGTCTCACTGTTCTGATTGAATTATTGGGTAAATTTTATGGTTGTTGATGTTTATGAAGAGTTGTGTTGATGTTGTTTGATCTAGTATGAAAATTGATGAAACGTGGTCTGTAGTGGTTCAGAGGGTTGAAGCCTTAAGTATGGAAGTATAAGCTTCCTGCCAGTAGAAGTTGGTGTTCTGATCAGGGGGTTAAAGCTCCCTTCCAGTAGTGGTTGGTAAATGAGATTAGGGGGTTTTAGCTCCCTTCTAGTAGCAGCTGGAAAATGAGAGAAGGTTGTAGCCTTCTGCAGATAGATGCCTGCGTATTGATATGAGTTTGCATCAGTACAATATTGTAAACAGTTTTCCATATAATAAATATTGAAGATAGAGACGATAGCAACGGTGATTTTCTCCCGAATTGGGTTTCCACCTTAAATATTGGTGTTCATGTGTATTGCTCTTGTGTGATGATTTATACTGCTGTTACTGCACATAATTACTGATTATCTAATAGATGCATGACTGGTAAACTGAATTAAAGATTGTTCCTGAAATTTTTTTCTAATCTGCAAATTTATATCAGTATACACTAGTTTCTTTTATTATATGCGCGTGTATACGCGAGTTGGGTTCATCAAAGCCGCGTATGGAATTCTGTAAAGAAAAAGTTAAAATATTTTCAGTAAGCTATAAATACTGATTCACCCCCCCTCTCAGTATTTTTCCCAACAATATATATATATATATAATTGAATAACGTTAAAAATATACAAATGTAATATAAATGTCATGGATCAGCTGGTGGTACAACATCAATAACAGTATTAGTTGAGATCTGCTCAGTCAATGGTGTAGCCTCGACTGTCGATGGTCCAGCCTGCTCATGATCATAAGTACTTATGGATGCTGCAGGCTGCTAACTGGACGTGGCCGATGGTTCAGCCTCATATCCATCATGACTGCTTCTAAATGCTAGTGAAGGCTCATGCTCATCTATCACGGTGCGAGGTGAACGACCATTAGATGATGAGTCGCTGCTCGCGGACTGTCCATCATTTGCTACATCTCGACCACACCTATAATGCGCAACAATCCTCCTCAACATTACGCATCAGGTTGTGCATGTCATGCGGTATGCCTCTCCACATCTGTAATATCCTATCATCGGCATGTATGTCTCTGTAATGAGCGGGCCTGATGCCTGCCTCAACAATCAATGCACTAAGTTGGTCGCCCAAATCCATCCTGTATCTAGTATAAAGTCAATTGCGCCTAGAAAAAGGTGATATCGGCGCACCAACAGGAGCATGTCTCTCTACACCGGCCTCCTGATGATCCTCGACATCTGGCATGCCCTGATCGTCATCAAGATCCACACCTGGATCATGTGGTGGTGTTGGCATGTCCTCGTCATCAAAAGAGCCTATGTATGAAAAATATATACAAGTACACATCAATAATTAGACAATTTCATTACACAATTTAGTAAAAACAAGTTAAAGAACTGTTAGAATAAATTTAAATAACACAGTAATATTACCTCTATCATCTGGCGGCTCATCATCTGTGAAGAGGATGTTGGCACACCCTCGCCAATCCCATCCAGCATAAGGACAAGGGACCATAATGAAGGGATGCAGCTCATCAACACTGGCTAGCAACTCCATTGCATCATGCGATATCCTAGCTGGAAACATAGTCTCGCCCCTCTTGGGCATCATCTGCCCCCACATGTGCATCTATGCCTCGAACATCAGCCTACGAGGCTGCCAAAAAAAAGTAGGCCTCATCTCTGGAAACCTCTCAAAAAATAAAAAAAGAATCTCTGAAGAAAAGGGAAGTTGACCCTCCCTTTTGCATGAGCACGACATCTATCTAAGGTTGTACAGAACTGCCACAAAAAAATGTAGACCACCTGACAAGTTGTGGCTTTTGTACTAAAGAATCAACATAATATAGAAGCGCGCAACTAATACGTTGCCCCTCACTGGTGTTGTGTGAAATAGTCGAAATGAGAAGTGAGAGGCACTGCACCTCCTCACTACCAAATGCACCAATACGTAACTGACCTCCCTGAAAATCTGCAAGAGACAGTACTGATGCTCCAATGTATCTCTGTGGGTAAACTAACTAACTCCCTACTACACAACTAGCTGGAACCTCTGGGAACGAGGGAAAATCCGCCCCTCTCCTCGATAGCCCTATAATGAAATATATATCCTCCTCAGTGGGTGTATACCACTAGTTAGGACCAACCTGGAAAGCCTGTCGAGGGGCATTCCACCTGCAGATAAGATGTCTCAAAAACACACCATGGGCCTTTAGCGAAGTACCCTCCTCATAGAACTTGAGGAGGCCTACCTGCCTTAAGATCCCCTGGGTAGTTGTTGTAATAGGGCGAGGGTACACATCTCTCTCCCTCTCTCGTGCCTCCCACAGGCGAGCCATGTCATACTGCTCTGCCTATTATTGTTGTTGTTTCCCCTCTTCTCTTTGAATCATTGACATATTAAATAAAAAAAAATTATTAAATGAGACATGTATTTAGGAATATACATATATAATTTTTTTTGGAAAAAAAAACAATCCAGTCGATGCGCCACAAAAAATAGTCATGCACCAATTTCGATGTGTTGTTTGTTTGTCACGCACTTAGGGCGGTGCCCCAGATGACATTCAACACACCATATGCGGTGCATCTGAAAATTTTTAAAGCACCGTTGACTATGTATGGTGTCTGAAGAGCGATGCGCTAACTAAAATATACGCCCCAGCGCGTATAGTTTTGTCAATGCACCGACTTCCTGACTAATTGCATACTCAACAGTGCAGTCTTTTACTAGGCCGAACCGTTGACCTTGTCGGAATGCCGAATGCGGTGCGCTGACAGACACTGGGGAGAATATTTCTGTTAACGCACCGCGTTGCCACTATTCCACATGGTCAACGGCGCGGCTGACTAAATGACCGCACCGCACTTTTTTTTTTACTTTTTTTTTAAATACCGCGGTGTGCCTTTCGGTACCGCTACGAAAACAGTGTGGATACCGTTAGCACCAATTGCGGTGCGAGCCGAACGGCTTGTGCGCACCGCGCGACAAAAAAAATTATTTATTTTTTTAAATGGTTAATTTTAAGGTTATTTGAAATTCTAATCTGCTAAAAAACTTATTTATGGAAAAAAAGAATAATACATGTACATTTCGCCGTCGAGGAGGCATATTGGCTGTAGAATTTACAAAAGAAAATTTGCCCACTGTTTTGCAAAATGCAAGCTTGAGATTAGTGGGAAATGCACAGCAGCAGTGCGTGCAATGGGTGTTATGGGAGCACCGATGTCATGGCGTCTCAGACAAGGATAAATTACACTGGTGCTTGAGAGCTCTAGACCACTGAGAAAAGTGAAAAATGCAGTTTTTTGGCCGTAATTTTTATTTTATTTAATCTTGTTCCGGTGCACGGGGTTTCATAGGCACACCGATGTTGTTTCTTAGGAACGCATCAGTCGGTTTCTGTTTTGGCGCGGTGTTTTATGATGCGCCAGTGTGGTTTCTTAATACCACACCGGGTGGTTTCTGTTTTAGCGCGGTGTTTTATGATGCACCGGCATAGAAGAGTTGTGAAGCACCAATGCTCTACAGTAATACAACGCATCGGGCGGGTGTGTACGGAGCGCATGATGTCTGGTGTGCCAATTTTTTGTGCGCATCGGTGCTTTCTCTTGTAGAGCACACCGGTGTGATGTTGGATGATAAGCGCACCGAGTGGAAAACATTCGCAAAACCCTCCGCCTGCCAACCTTCTTTAGTAACCTCCACTCGAAACGGATGTATGGGGTATTTTTATAAGGGGTTCCTCAAAAACATCCGCTAGAGGGTATTTTCCTTATAGTGAGACCAAATAAATAACACGGTCACCAATTAATTTAAAATAAACACAGTGATCCTCTTTACTTCTGGTGAAGCCAATTCCATGTATATAGGTATCAAATTTCTGATACCACATCCGTGGTGACTATTTTAACCCATACAGAGACTTTTTTAACTTGCATACCAGTTCTTTCTTACCCTTCACCGCAAAGCCTTAAGGTTGCTTCATGTAGATCTCCTCTTCCAGATCCCCATGAAGAAAAGTTGTCTTCACATCCATCTATTATACCTCAAAATCAAATGCAGCAGCAATAGATAAAAGTAATCTAATAGAAGTAACCTTGGCAACAGGAGAAAAAATATCAGCAAAATGAATTCCTGGCACCTGGAAATGACCTTTTTCTTCCAACCGAGCTTTGTATTTCTCCACCTTGCCTTCTACATTCATCTTCTTCTTAAACACCCATTTTCTCCCAATGGGCTTCCTTCTAGCCGAAAAATCCACCAGATCCCATGCCTCATTTTTGTGCAAGGATGCCATTTCTTCAACCATGGTCTCCTTCCAGAGTTTTCCATCCTCTAAATCCACTGCCTCCCTGACAGTTCTAGGATCATCATCAGTAATAGTTAAGGAAAAATTTAATCAAAAAGCAGACGGACTATACCTTTCTGGCTGCCTTCTTTTCCGAACTGACCTTCTCACAACTTGAGTTTGTGGATCTTCCTCTTCTGAATCTTCTTCTGTTGTAGAGTCTGATTCATACTCCTTTATATCAAACTCTATCTTCTCAGGTTCCTCTAGTAGGACTTCATGTTTAACAACATCTTTCACCTCTCTAAACACCACATCTCGGATGTACAAAATTTCCCTTGTTTCTAGGTTCCAAATCTTGTAACCTTTTAAACCATCCTTATATCTAATAAAGATACACCTTTCAGATATATTATCCAACTTGGTCCTTTTCTCCTTTGGAACATGTACATATGCATCACATCCAAATACCCCCAGATGTGAAAGAGAGGATTTCTTACCAATCCATACCTCATATGGAGTCTTATCCTCCAACACTGATGAAGGTGATCTGTTAACTAGGTAACACGCAATCTCCACTACCTCTGCCTAGAATTCTTGTCCTAACTCGGTACCACTGAGCATGCTTCTTGCATTTTCCATCAGTGTTCTGTTCATTCTTTCTGCAACTCTGTTTTGTTGAAGTGTGTAGGGATTAGTCTTCTATCGTGCTATACCACACTTCTTACAGAACTCTTCAAATTCCTTCTTACAGAATTCTCCACCATTATCTGTCCTCAACACCTTTATCTTCTTCTCTGTCTAGTTTTCCTCCAGAGCCTTAAATATTTAAATTTGTCAAAGACTTCAGATTTCTTCCTCAAGAAATATATCCATGATTCCTTGAGAATTCATCTATGAATGAAACATAGTACACAAAGTTTCCCCATGATGGAACTGACACAGGTCCAAACATATCACTATGCACAAGCTCTAATATCTTGTTCGCCCTATTAGCACCAGAAGGAAAACTCACCCGATTCTGCTTCCCATATACACAATGTTCATAGAAATTGAAATACAGAGAGAAATTAGACATACCTTCTACCATACCATTCCCATGCAGTATTCGAAGGCCCTTCTCTCCAATATGTCCAAGCCTTTGATGCCATAGCATGGTCTTTTCTCCAGATACCACTAGGCTTTTCGCTCCACTTTCAGGAACCAAATAACTGTTGCACCCATTAATAACAATGCTATCCTGAAGCTTGTACAGAGTTCCAATCCGAACTACCTGCATAATACCAATGCTCCCCGAACCATCTTGTAGGTATCTTTATCAAACATTGTTTTTACACCTGCATCATCCATATTGCTTACAAAAATCAAATTTATGGCCAATGCAGGAATATGTAGAACACCGAGAAGTGTTCTAATCCTTCCACCTTGCAACTTCAGCTTGAATTTCCATGTCCGACGATTCTGGCCTTCCTATCATCCCCTAAGAATACATCACCACCATCATACTTCTCATACTCACAGAACCACTCCCTATGGGGAATAAATTGAAAGGATGCACCTGATTCAATCAACCATGGCTCATGATCTATATGTGTGTTTGTAGAAGAAGCCAAATACACATATCCACCTTCATTTGAGGTGGTTTTTGCCTCTACAAAAGGAGCATCATCAGATCCCTTTCCTTTCTCAGGAGCTTTAGATCTGCAGTACTTTTTGTATTACCCTTCCTTTCCACATTTCCAGCACACCTTTACAAACTTTCCAGGAGATTTAGATCTCTCTCTAGATTTATATCTCCCACTTGAAACCTTATTCTTGTTTCTTTTCTGGGACCTTCCTCGTACAGATAAGGCATATCCATTCTGGCCCTCCATATTTCTCCATCTCATTTCCTTTGACAGCAAGGCTGAGACAATGTCATCAAAATTCAAGGTAGTTGTATTACTATCTATAGAAATAACCAGACTATCCCATGAATCTGGTAGAGAACACAACAAACTGATGCACTATCTTCATATGATATTTTAATATCAACAGATGACAGTTGGCTTACCACAATATTGAAGGCGCTCAGATGCTCTGTCTCTAAGTCTCCATCCTTCATCCTTAGGTTATACAACTTTTTCTGCATGAACAATTTATTCTCCAGATACTTAGATTGGTACAAAGTCCCAAGTTTGTCCCATAAATTCTTCATCATAGCTTCCTCAGATACATTCAACAATACCAAATCTGAGACACAACCATATTGTGTTCTTCGCCTTCCGATCCAACTTCTTCCAGTCTTCATCTGACATTGTTGTTGGTTTAGTACCTGGATCTACCGTGATCCACTGATCTTTATCCACAAGCAGATCCTCCATCTTGAGCTTCCACAACTCAAAACTTAGACCATTAAATTTCTCAATCTCTATCTTTCCACTGCTCGCCATCTTCTTTCATCGCAAGAATCGATCCCGTAGATCTCCCACTGAGCAGGGTCTACCACAGGCCTGAGAAAAAAACCCCTCAGCAGCAAAGGCATTCCCTTGAAGCCGAAATAGGTTTGATACCAAATGTAGGTTTAAACCCTGTACATAAATAATATAAAAACGAATCTTAAAAAATAAAATAAACAATAGCGATAGCATAAAACATAAAACATATATACATAGAGTTTTTCTCCTGGATCCCAAATCGGGATGACCAGCTTGATTTTTCATTATAGTGTTACAACACATATATATACATTCTGAAGCATACATAAACCCCAATCCATTAACCCTGAATTAGAACATAACCGTAGTTCCCTTGACCGGATCTACAAAATACCAGGGGCAGAAAAACATCATGCCCCAAAACTATGTGCAAACCCATGCACAAAACCATGGGCAGGTCTGCACGCCAAAAAATAGGGTCCAAAAAAATTTTCTCGGGGCACTGCCCCAGACCCCAAACAGGGGGGCTGCCGCCCCCCCTGTGACCCCCCTGATGTGCCCAACACAACATACAGGGGGGGCTGTCACCCCCGTGCGTACAACTAATCGTGGAAATAATATAACACAAACAATGTATGTATGTCATTTCTCCCATAAACTTTAAGGAAAACCATGTACATGTCATTTCTTCCATAAACTTTAAGGAATTTGCAATAAATGTTAATGTTTAATATATTTTTAAGGAAAATTCTAGTTTTTTTGGAAACCATGTACATGACATTTATCCCATAAACTTAAAGGCATTTGCTAGTGTTTTTGGGAACCATGTATGTACATGTCATTTCTCCCATAAACTTTAAGGAAAACCATGTACATGTCATTTCTCCCATAAACTTTAAGACATTTGTAATAAATGTTCATTTAATATATTTTATTAATTTTTTTTTCAGGGATAAAAAATCCCACTAAACATGGTTGAAAAATTGACATTATGCATAGATGTTTCTTGCTATCCCAATCTAGGGAAATCAATGATTACATATGTGCTTTTCAATATTGCGACTAACAAGGTTCTCCAATGGAAAATGAATATATCGGGAAGAACAACAAACAATGAAGCATATTATATTGCATTGATAGAAGGCTTGGGAACAACTAGGGAGTATGGATCAAATGGACTTGTAGTTTTCACCAATTCTGAACTTGTGTGCAACTAGATGAAATGCGTGTACCAAGTTAAGAATGAGAGTCTAAAACAACGGAATGGAAAAGCAAACAATATTGTTAGAAAATTTCAATTTTTTAGTATAAGACATTGTGCAAATGTTAATAAGATGTCTGGTGATCTATTGTGTGGGGAAATGTCAATTCAATATTCATCTCTCAAAGATCAATTAGTGTTGAGATGCTCTCCTTCAAAATTTATTGATGGATATTGTAACATATCTTTGATATGTGTGTGTTTTTTACTTATAAATGCATCATTTTTAATGACCATGTGTTTTTTTGAATTATATACCAAGTGTCCTCCCACCATGTAAGCCCGGGAGTATGGATCAAATGGACTTGTAGTTTTCACCAATTCTGAACTTGTGTGCAACTAGATGAAATGCGTGTACCAAGTTAAGAATGAGAGTCTAAAACAACGGAATGGAAAAGCAAACAATATTGTTAGAAAATTTCAATTTTTTAGTATAAGACATTGTGCAAATGTTAATAAGATGTCTGGTGATCTATTGTGTGGGGAAATGTCAATTCAATATTCATCTCTCAAAGATCAATTAGTGTTGAGATGCTCTCCTTCAAAATTTATTGATGGATATTGTAACATATCTTTGATATGTGTGTGTTTTTTACTTATAAATGCATCATTTTTAATGACCATGTGTTTTTTTGAATTATATACCAAGTGTCCTCCCACCATGTAAGCCCAACTTGGTGAACTTCATGTTTTATAAAATTAAAATATGTAGGAATTCAAAAAAAAAAAAAAAAAGTGAGTTTTACACATCAATTTGTGCTTTGAAAGTTTTGTGTTTTACATAATTTGTGTTTGTGCTTAACATTTATGTACTAAATTACATTAATTTTTTGAATTCTTTTGAATTTATTTTAAATAGTAATTTTAAAAATAATTGTAAATGTCCACTATATATATATATATATATTCATTCATCGAGGATCAAAGGCGAACATCAGTAGAATCCCATGCCTCTACGAGAGAGGGGGATCATGGATCAAGGGATGTTCATGGTATTTATATTAAATGTTCTTGTTTTTAAATGACATTTCAATATATAATCTTATCTCCATACATACATGTATACATGTGGAATTGATTTTTTTATAGAATATATATATAATTTTATCCCCATGTACATACATGTATACATATGGAATTTATTTTTTTATCAATTTTGTGAGTTAAATTAGTTTTTAATAAATTTCATTTTTTTATTTTTTAGGAGTTCAGTGGACAAGTGTATCTACTCCATCAATGAATTTTGGCCATGGTTCACGCAATCGTGGTATGGTTAACGCAATCTAATCAATTATATGTACATGTATTTATATGTATGTATGTATGTATTTTTGAATTGATTATAAATTCATATTTTTTTATGAAGCTTCCCTCTCGTTGGATGAGGGTGGTGGTGGTACACTTTCCCCTGGTGGCCAATCAATAGGTGGTGGCCAATTGCGTGAAAGTGGTGATATGCATTCCCCTGGTGGCCAATCAATGGGTGGTCATGTTGTTTCTCAACCAATCGGTGGTCATGCTGGTTCTCAACAATTTCAGGGTGGGCATGATGTTTCCCAACCATCTTGAGGTGGCCATCAATCTGAATATTATTTTCATTCAATTATTAACCTGTTAAATTATTTATATAATTTTTATGGTTAAAAAAAAAATTGTACAAATTTGTTCACACATTTTTTATTTATACATAATTTTATATATTGATGCAGAGGGTGAGTTGCTCGAAAAAGACGTAGGCTAGACCGCGTTATTCAAGAATAAGGTTGTACACCAACCACGACTTATCCTTCTGACATTTTCGATTTACCTTGGAAAACAAATATCTAGCAATGCACATTACAAAGGTGTCAACATCTTTATTCAAAATTGAAGAAAGATCTTGTATCTTTGAAACTCCCTGCTGAGAGGCGAGAAAGCTTAGAAACAATTACTCATTCTTCAAACACACTTGTAGATGTGTACAAAAATTTTGGACCAACCACTGATATTTTTGTAGAAGTGATGAGGAAAAGAAAGGAAATAGTGATGGGTCCCGATACATGGGATGATTTTAAACGTAGAGTTACAACAGAAATGGCCAAGTCTATGTTTAATTTCAAAGAAGGGCTGAAAAGAAAGATGCTATAGGTGAAATATTTCAAGCACCCTGATATAGCTTTCCATTTATATGATAGGAACCTTGCTGCCTATGGAATACTACTATGGAACGACGAGGTTCCTCTTTATTTTTCAAAACTATTTTATGCGAAATTATTTTTAAGAATGAAACCCAATTATAATGACCTTCCCTCTGAATTTTTTGGTTTTGGGAAAGGTTTATTATATGACCGCGGGGGCGCTAAGCGTAATATTGAGTTACCTCACCCCGAGACACCATTAGTAATCTGATCTTTTCGTGTGGAAAATTTGCGGTCAGAGATGGATGCCACTTCTCAAATTAGTCGAGAAGCAAGGGATGCCATCATAGACAATGTTCAGAGTGGACTTGGTAGAATTGATGTTTGTCTGAATCGACAAATAGCACGAGATAATACACGTGCTAATTTTTTGTATCATACAAATGATAAGATAGATAACATGAGTGTTGAAGAGCTTATAACATATGCAAATAATTGTCGCAATGGTTGGAAGAACATAATTATTCATGAGGAAGAGGGCATGGGATCAGTATGTGTTAATGGTTAGGGTGAATATTTTAACATGTACAATTTTTAATAAATAAATATACATGTTTATTTGTATATGTTAATCTAAAAAAAATGTATCATATGTGAACACCATTTGCAGTTAACACACTTGATGAACGAAGATTTTAATATCACGGTCGAAGCTTCACGTTCTCACAATCAAGATGATATATTGGCAAATGTTAGTGTTTTTTAAGTGTTCATGATGTTGATGTACAATTATTAATCTATTATTATATTGGTATCATGATGACATATTTTTAAAATAAATATTTGTGTACACATGTACATGTATATAATTAAATGTTAAAAGATTATGATTTCGTCCGATGTTTTCGCAATGGAGACACTCTCTTCTTCCCTGTTAGGAGATGTGCCAAATCCATCGTCACAAGTATGAACAAGTTTTTACTTAAAAATGATTTTAAGTTATAAATTGAACTGAAAGTTTCATTAAAAATGAGATCTAGATCTTTAGTTATTTTACAGTTTTAAAATTGTTGAATTTTAGGTTTGTGGAGATGATTTTCGTTCAGAGCCACCCTCTTCTTCCCTGTTAGGAGATGTGTCAAATCTACCGTCACAAGTATTCAATTTTTCACTTATGTTTTTAAGTTATAAATTGAAGTTCAAAAGTTTCATTAAAAAATGAGATCTAGATCTTCAGTTATTTTATAGTTTTAAAATTTTGAATTTTAAGTTTGTGGAGATGATTTTTGTTCGGAGCCAACATGTTCTTCCTTGTTAAGAGACGTGCCAAATCCACCATCACAAGTATTCAATTTTTCACTTATGTTTAAGTTATAAATTGAAGTCCAAAAGTTTCATTAAAAAAGGAGATCTAGATCTTGAGTTATTTTACAGTTTTAAAATTTTTGAATTTTAGGTTTGTGGAGATGATTTCCGTTCTCCAAGGACTCTAGCAATGGAGTGTATGATTGAGATAGGAACATCCACATAATTTGAACAAGAAGTTGTCTAACTTATTTTTTAATATTATTGCAAATTAACTTATGCATTTTCATTTGAAATTTTTTAATATATATATATATATATATATATATATATATATATATATATATATATACTTGTACATGTATATTGTACAGTTTACCATTGAGGATTTATTGATGGACGACCAACACAGGACAATGGAGAGGGAACTACATGAGGTATTGCATGATTTTTTTTTCATTTTTTTTACATGAAGTTCTACATTCTCATTCAATTTTAAAACATTAAATTTTAATGTTTACACTTTGTTTAAAGGTTCCCCATTATTCAGAGGATAGCACAATGAGGCTCAAAAAGCTGCTAGAAAATACACTGGATCCATCTATATTTGATTGATGATGCACATGTGCAACATTTTATTTGACAGATAGTCTTAAATTTACTTTTCTATATAGATAGTCTTATTTATGCAGTCATATTTACTTTTATATATAACTTTATACTTGTAACACTATACATTGTTATATATATTTACTTTTATTGTTCATGATATAAATTTTGGACATATTTTACATTTTGGATATAGTTGAAATACATTTTATTTTATCAAGAATTATTTTAAATTTTGGATAGTCACATTTTGTTAAGTCCCTATATTAATAGTGTAGTCCCTTATTATGTTAGTGTAGCCCCCATTATTGTGATTTTTGTACCCCCGTAACCCCCATATTGTTATTATTGTGCCCTTACATTATTATTGTTAGGTCGGCTAGGATTACATTGTGGCCCCACTAGGATTATATTGTGGCCCCATGGAATCCTATATATAGAAGGAGGTTTTGTTCATTTGTATCATCCAAGAATTGTTCATTCATGTAATGTATTGGAGTTTTCCCCCTCAAAGTGGCTTATTTATAAGGCGTTGATATCTCTTTTCTTCTATTTTTGGAGCTGGTTTCACAACATTTGGTATCAGAGCTTTGAGATTCTAGGGTTTCGCTGCTCCAAACAAGTCATCGTGGAATTTTTGCTATAACGTTTTTTTCTACGAAGGTTCAGAATATGAAATTTTTAGAGTGCGAATCCAAAATCCTGAGGAACATCGTTGCAAAATTTTAGAGCTTGGTTCGCAATATTTTAGGAGATATGATCTGTGCAAGTTAGGTCATTTTGCAGGCTCCTGAATCTAACCTAAACAGGTCATCGTGGTATTTTTATATTAAATTTTTTTCTACGAAGGTTCAGAAGCTGAAAATTTTAGAATGCGAAGCCGAAATCCTGAGGAACATTGTCACAAAATTTCAGATATTGGTTCGCAATATTTTTGGAGATATGATCTGTGGAAGTTAGGAATTTTTCAGGCTTCTGAATTTCATCTCAAAGAGGTGATCGTGGGAAAATATTCATAGCTCTCTCTCTGAGCATCAGATTGGAATGATGTAAAAATTGATCACAAGTACACGGAATTTAGTTTTTTTTCTATCAATTTCAGAGCCAAAGGAGGAAACAGTGACACGTGGCAAGTCGTACAAGTTTGCTCTACTGAACCAGTCCAAAATTGGGTCATTGTGGGAGATTGGACATAACTTTGTCTTGAAGAATCCAAATCAGATCAAACCTGTGGCATTTGAAAGAAGCTTCAGAGGGCTACTACAGGGCTGAATTTTAGATATTGAGGATCTCCAATTATAGAGATAATTCAATTTCAATATCGAGCTCCTCAAAAGCAAGTAAAAGGTGTGTATTTTTTTTCCAAATTACATAAATCTTGTTTGAAAAATCAGTTTGAAGTGATACCAAGGGCCTATTGAGCATATATTTTAGTATTGGGTTCTGAAATTCCTCCTAAAAATAATTCAACAGCCATTAAGCCCTTATAAATCTATACTATGATGCATGAAGAGGAAGAATTGCAATATGAGATATCAAAATTATAGTACCAAGTGCAACACATTTCGATCTTACGAAGAGAAAACGAAGATGACATAGATGGTTTAAAAGCAAAAATGGAGGCTAAGTTGGATGGTTTGAAGGATAAAATAATAGCTAATATGGATGATAAATTAGTGGAATATGACATCGAGCATCAACAACAAGTTCTCCAACTCTCAAAGGATAACCTAACTTTGGTGCAGAATCTAATGAAACAACAGGAATATCAACATCACATCAAAAGAAGTTCTGAAGCAATTACAGAAACAAGAACTCGACAAGTACGATCAATTTCAGAGTATCTCAGCAAGTGGAAGAACTTTCCTGTAGAAGATTTCACATGGGAGGATGAGAATTTTATACAGAAGCATCAAGAAATAATCAAGCGTTGAGGACAACACTTGTTTGAAGGAGAGGAGCATGTTAAGTCCCTATATTAATAGTGTAGTCCCTTATTATGTTAGTGTAGCCCCCAAAATTGTTATTTTTGTACCCCTGTAACCCCCATATTGTTATTATTATTCTCTTACATTATTATTTTTAGGTCGACTAGGATTACATTATGGCCCCACTAGGATTATATTGTGGCCCCATGGACTCCTATATATAGAAGGAGGTTTTTTTCATTTCTACCATCCAAGAATTGTTCATTAAAGTAATGTATTGGAGGTTGCCCCCTCGAACTATCTTATTTATAAGGCATTGATATCTCTTTTATTCTATTTTTGGAGTTGGTTTCACAACACATTTGGCATGTGATCACATGTTGTGATATTATTTTTTGTTTTTAAAACTCAAGTTTTTTTGTTATTTGTTAAATATGAAATGAATCTAAATGGAAATTTCAAATTACAAAACACATGTGGTACATTTTCAAAGTACATGTTATGCATTTGAACATGTGTGAATGTTATATAATTAGGATGTCTATTAAAGGTGATATTTAGGTACATTTTACATGATCACATGTGTCATTTAAAACAATTATAGATGGTTTTACATATTTAAGTTCATGAATATATGTAAAAATGATTGAAGTACATTTTGAATATATGTAAAAATGATTGAAGTACAATACATATCTATGTATATACCTAAAAACAATAACAATATACATTGTTAAATATATATTTACTTTTATTTTTCATGATATAAATTTTGGACATATTTTACGTTTTGGAATATTAGTTGAACTACATTTACTTTTATCAAGAGTAATTTTAAACTTCGGTTAGTTGTTACATTTGGCATGTGATCACATGTTGTGATATAATGTTTTGTTTTTAAAACTCAAGTTGTTTTTTTATTTGTTAAATATAAAATAAATCTAGATGGAAATTTCAAATTACATTTGACACACACATTGGTACATGTTATGCATTTGAACATGTGTGAATGTTATATAATTCTAGGATGTCTATTAAAGGTGATATTTAGGTACATTTTGCATGATCATACATGTCATTTAAAACAATCATAGATGGTTTTACGTGTTTAAATTCATGAATATATGTAAAAATGATTGAAGTACATGTTTGAATATATGTAAAAATGATTAAAGTACATTTGAATATATGTAAAAATGATTGAAGTACAATACATATCGATGTATATATCTAAAAACAATCATAAAATTCTAGGTGTTCATAGATGTGTCAAACAATCATAAAATTTTAAAATTGCATTAAAACATATATCCAATACACAACATTTTTCATTAATATACATAGAAAAGCTACTTTCAATTGATAGTAAACTGGAAATTACAAAACACGTACCACAAATTTTGCATTCAAGAATGAATATTATAATTTTCTTAATAGATACATCTAAAACAAAATCGTGCAACTTAAAATTTGCATTATATCAACTATGCTAAATACACATATATGTACATTTTGCAATAATGACATTATGACAAATTGTACGAGAGAATGTATGAAATCATTTAAGACAAGATAATCTACATGTGTATGTGTACAGATGTGTATAAATTAATCGCATGCATGTACCAAAAAAATGTACATGTGAAAACACTCAAGTACATATAATATAAAAGATACATAAATTATAATAATTGTAAAACTTAAGAATGCACAAAAAAAAGGCTAGTTCAATTTCTAGTTTAGTTCTGTAAGTTTCAAATGATGAATCCAAGGAGAAGAAATTGTTGGGCAGTTCAATCAAAAAAATTCTAATGGAATGTCATCTTCAATGATCCGCTCATGATCAGCTTTTGACATTTTTTATTTCTTAATTTTCAATTTTTTCTTTGATTGAACTTCTATCAACTTTATGCATGCTGCACACACCAAGTGACTATATTGACAACTTGTGACATCAGGTTCATAGTCTTGAAAGTAAACAAAATCCTGATTTTGATGAGTTTGTTGGAAAAAATAAACTTTTAGTATAATACACCCTCTGTCATAAATAAACCCGTTATCATCATAGTTTTCTAATAATTTCATCTTTCGCTCATTGCAACGCATCAAATAATACTTCACATTCTCATTGTTGGTAGTAGGTGCAACTACAACAAAAACATCTCCTGCACAATAAAAAAACTTACATAAATTTAGATCATAATTAACATGAAAAAATAACTTTAAAATTAACATGTGTAATTGATTTTATTATATATTTCTAGATCTATATCATTTGAAAGCAATTTAAATGTTACCTTCTCTAACAAGATCATAAACTCAATCACCTTCAGATGATAATATAGTCTCCTTTGATTGCATTTCTTCAAAGTTTGAAACGAACATTTTCCCCTTTGTATTTAGTTATGTATGTTGCCAATATCTTACATACATTTTTGTAGAAAATTATACAATATGCATGTATATCTTGGATTCTCCTGATCTAATGATTATATGCCATTGTTAAATACAGAATCTCTTCTATAAAAATCTTACAGAATTTAAAACACGATCACTAATTGCAGTATCAAGAAGAAAGCTCAATTACACATAACACAAATGTTTTTACCGGGAAATCATAAAGCTAAAAACCCCACTATAATATATTATGTATATATCATGGATCATGAAACAATCTCATCCAAAAGTCTAATACAATAGCTCTCAGTACCATATGCAATCGTCTCACATTGTCATACAAAAATTTGCATATTCATGCACCAATTTACTGCCTCCTGACAGCCTGCCTCCACTGTGCAATACTTGATGTTCAAGAACCTCTGAATGATTCATTCTAGCATGCCTTGATTGCGTAATACTCATAGGAATCTCCAATGTGTGTTTGGTTGCAAGTGTGCACCCACTAATGTCACAACTGATAGTCAAACTATCCCTTTCACCTATCTCTCAACTGGGTCTCCACTGGATTTGACATGCATGTAGTTAACAGTAGTAAATCTTCAGTTGCATGTGAGATCACTCCATGTGAATTAATTTAATATTCCATTCACTGATCTCTCACTAGTGTATTTTTAGTTACAACTAGATACAACTAGCACAACTGAGTTTAACTCACTTAACTGAGTTAAACTACTTTACAACTCACATAACTACACATCCAACTCTGTTACAACTTTGTATCACTCAGTTACAACGAAGTCCACTTACATGTCCCACCAACCAACCTTAGAACTCTTAATTACTTCAGTCAACTGGTTTGCCACATCAATTAACTGAAATCAAGTGCTTCAAGAGAATAGATTATTATTCATTGTCTAATTATTATTAAGAGATAATAATAATCGACATGCATTCTATTTTTAGGCATGCGATCTACGAACAGACTTCACACACACATTCCAAAAATAGATGCCCATCCATAAATAGAATTTTCTCAACCATCTATAAATAGACTCCTGCTATAAATAGAATTTTCTCACCATTCTAAAAATAGACATACACCTAAAAATAGCATGTGTGGACCCCACCTAGTGTAGGTGCTATTTTCACTAGGATCAAGGATGTTGCTTCCGGATGCCAATTTCACTGTTTCTTGTTGCAACCTTCAACAATTTTGTTTTCACAAACATCAATGGATTTTGTGTTGTCTATGCAAACATGAAGAAAACAAGAATATTTTCTTTTATCAAATGCAAACACATTTTGATACAATTTTTTTTTAATTGAATGCAATTTCTGAGTCCCTTTTATTGTTTCAATGTCATCTCCAATCGATCTATCTACATCTTCAACCCCAATATGCCAAAAAAACCTATATGGGAAATTCAAACAAGAATATAAATATGTTATTCAAAATACCATCAAAGATAATCATTGTGATAAATGATGTTTAAAATTAGAAATCCAATAAAAATTAGATCAACGACATATTAAAGCTCTCTCTCTCTCTCTCTCTCTCTCTCTCTCTCTATATATATATATATATATATATATATATATATACCTTCGTACTTCCCTTGATCGATTAGTCTCATGGCTTAGTGCAACGATGCACCATTGAACAACTTGTTCAACCAAGACAAGTCGGTTTGCAAAGTGGTCCATTTGATATCTTTGAAGTGCTCATTTTATACATGCCCCTGCACCATCATGTTCTCATTTTCCATGACCAGTCTCAAATAAATTCCAACAATGTTTAATGTGGGTTTTCATATGAAAACGACACAACCAAAAGAATGATCGTGAAGATTTAAATTGACCCGCACATCCATCTGACTATATCCAATGTTCATTGAATTTTATTTCACAACCTTTCAAGGAGTCATAAATATTTTCAAAACAATGTTGTATAAAATATGTATCATGTGTACGATCGTCACAAATATAAAAGTGATATTCTTTAATAACATGTTGATTTTCACTGGTGCTTTCTATCTGATCAACATTTGATTCAACATGTTTATATAGAATATTGACAAGAATGGAGACTTGGTCACAATGATAGTATTCACTCTGTATTTTTTTTTGTGGAATAAATGTGTAGTTCTCTGCAAAATCAACTATTGAAAAAATGGTCCCTAGTGGAAAAACTTCATGGGATTTTTTGAATTGCAAGTCCTGTCATTGAACTCTATGGGAATTCTTGGTGTATTAATAAATTTCTGCCTCAAACTTTCTCAAAAACTCTATCACAAAAATTTCTTCTTCTTGTAAATGAATTCTTTTAGCACTTGTAACTTACTACTTGAACTAATCCATGTACGAATATATTCATATCTCTTCCATTTCACTTTTATTTTGAACAATAATTTATCATTTATATCAGTATGATATTTGTTTTGAAATTTTGTCAAATTTCCATAATCATCGCATTTTTTACCACCAACAAATTTCTTTTGGTAAAATAATTCATGGTTTTCTCTTCTACATAGAAATTGAGATATGAAATCATGGATAGTGGAAGGAGGAGGTGAATATTTCCAAAAAAATTTACCAAAATTAAGGAATGTGTCATAATATAACTGAAATTCCACATGATAACGACAACAACAATGTCGCATACAGTGATAGGTTTAACATACCATGGTTTTTGTTGCACAAAAGCATTAATTGAGACATTAATTTCACGATTCTCTTCTATGAACTTGTTGAACAACTCTATTTGAGTGGTATCCAAGAAATGTTTTGCATGTTCTTCGTACTGATTTCATGCTATTATTCTTTGCATCACATCCCTTGATTTTGGTGAAACACGTGAATTATTCATCCAATATTCATATATTATTTTTTTAACATCTTCTCCAAGTATATCTTTGTCTGGTTGCCTATTTTTCCAACAAGTGAGTTCATCATTTACATCTATTTGCAATCGAAATTTCCAATGTTTGTGCAAATTTTTTCGTGAGGTTCCTAATGCTTGTGCCATAGATTTTACCAAGATATTTTCTTTAGTACTTGATGAAACCACTACCATTTATATTGCTCTACGTGCATCTAAATCACTTTTCTTTCTAGATCTTTAGAGCACTATTTATATTTTGTATCACATTTTCCTTCATTTTTTATCTTTTTTTGTTTTCAAATACCCAATAAAGGTGTAGCTTCTTTTATTTTCTTTGATGTTAAGAGACTTTTCAACATTTGAGCTTGAACTGCCACATTTTCATCTTTGAAGAATGCATCAATACTGCGCTTGACACGATATCGTATAACATGGTCAGGTTTTTTAACTCCAAATGTGTCAGTGTCAACATTTTCTAACATCTCATCATCGATATTGATTTCATCTGTACATATTAGAATTAAATGTACATAATGAGTTTACATATTCAAAAAATAATTAAATTAATAAATATGTATAATTTCAATAATACACATGTTCAACATATATATACATACCTAGTGATTCAATTTCTTCACTTGAATTTCTTTCAACATTTTCAACATCTTCAATCATTGGTTCAATATCTCTTTCACTTTCTCTTTAAAAAATTTCTATCTCATCATCAATGTTTTGAGGAATATCTCTCTCTATTTACATTGCAAAATTTTTTCAAATTAGTTCATCAAATGAAAATTAATTTTCACATTACGTTTGTCAAATTTTAAATACCAAACTCATAATATTTACATTTACATACCTGCTTCAACTTCTAGTTGAGGTTGATTTTCCCTTTCAATATTTGAGTGTTCTTCTCTCTTTTTTTATGATATTCTCTCCCCTGTTCTCTACGTTCCTTAGGGTCTCTTGTTCGATCATATTTTCTCTTGCAATTCCTTTGATTTTTCATGATAATTTAGTATGAAAATCAAACAATTTCCTTCAAAAACCTGTAAAAAAACTCACTATCAAAATTTAGACAAAAACTCAATTAAAAAAAACATCACAAAATATTTAATTTCAAAAAAATTAATTTTAAAAATTTTGAGCAAAAGACATACTTCAACCAAAAAAACTTACTTTAAAAATTCTGCCAAAAAAAATGTCTTTTAAAAATGAAATGAAGCTCATAATATTTCCTTCCAAGTCCTGCAAAAAAAAATTCATTTAAAAATTTAGACAAAAACTCACTTTAAAAAAACATTTTAAAATATTTACTTCAACCCATAACACTTACTCTAAAAAAATGTCACTTTAAAAAATACCTCCAAAAATGTCCTTTGAAAAATAAGCCCAAAAAACCTCTAAAAAAATGTCACTTTAAAAAATATCTCCGAAAAATGTCCTTTGAAAATTAAGCCCAAAAACTTTCTAAAAAAATGTCACTTTAAAAAACACCTCCAAAAAAAGTCCTTTGAAAAATACGTCCAAAAAAAATTCCATTGAAAATTAAGCCAAAAAAAGTCGTCCTCCAAAAAAAAGTCCTTTGAAAACTAAGCCTGAAAAAAGTCCTTTACAAATTCAGCCTAAATGAAGAAATGTGCGAAAATATGAGAAAATAATGATTCCGTTTTCGTCTATTTATATAGTTGCAAAATGTTTTTTTGGAGGGGATTCATTGAATTATCCAACCGACGTAATTTGCGAGTAGAAGTTCGGCTGAACTTTTATAAAAAGTTCATTTGAACTTGTTTGTCATTAAAATTAAAGGGTCGGAGCGGAAAAAAACAATTCGGCTGAACTATTTTAAGATTTCAGTTGAGCTAACATGTCTGCAACTACATAGCAGCTCGGCTCTGAACACATTTCTTCAACTTTGGAATGATTAAACTCCATCAAACATTATGAATTAACTTTTGGAACCAAGACAAGCATTTGCAAAATTCAATCTACTTTCAGGAAATATAACTTTTATGGAATTCCATAGATATTTACTAATTTTAATTAATTTTGTAATAAAATGGGTGCAAAGAATTTATGAAGGTCATTATGATTTAGTGAAATCAAAATTTTGTATCTTTCAAAATACACTATAAAAAAATTGAAAAAAAATTGGTGCATTACATTGGTTTGTCATCTGTAATGGGTAGTTTTTAGATTTTTAGATTTTTAGTTTATAACTAATATGTTGAGAAACTTCACGCGAGCCAAAATATATTCAAAATATGCAGTTTTTTCATATTGGATCAGTTCAAAAAATTATAGGAATTATGATATGCATCAGTTGGTTTCGTAAATATAACGATACCGAAGTAAACTCTGTCTAGATTGTTGTAACACATTTTTTTTCTCAAAAACACAAAGTTTTCAAAGAACACACCAACATGTTTCAACATGATTTTTTATGAATCCTTTGATTGTTAAAGAACACACACTCAAAGAAATTTTAAGTTGACATATCAAATGTGAATAAAAAAATTCCAAAAAATAAGTAATAGAAAGCTAATAAAATTTGTGACAAGTTTTATTTTTATCGTAAAATGAAATTCTAAACAGAAAAATTGTTTTGACTTGCAAAAAGTTGAAGAACAGTAATATATATATATATATATATATAAAATAAATAAATAAATAAAAATAAAAATAAAAAAATGATATTTTTTTCTCAAAAAAGGGCAAAAAGTGTAATCCAACTTCACATTTTCACCATCTTAGAAACTTAAATTTTTACTAGATCTTGTTTCCAAACCCTAGGAATTATGACCATTAGTAATTAGGTCAACACACATATCTAGGAAATCATTATCAAGCATAAGTACATCATATGTCAGACAATATTAATACATTAGACATATACCAGCCTAGATCAAGATAGGTTTTCAACCAAATGAATATATACCTAGGGTTTCATTCCTAAGACTTCATAACAAGGATTTTGCTTATAAACCCAATCAAAACCTAGGGTTTCAGTTCATAACAAAGAAAACCCTATTATACCAAAACTTCACAGGCTTGGGATTTCAGACAACATCATTTCAACCCTAACAAGTTAGAGTTTTCATGATTATACCAAAACCCCAAACATGACATCATCAATTCAAACATATCATCAATTTCTCCATTAATAACCCTAAGCAAGTTTAGGGTTTCAAACATTACTAGCATACCCTTAGGTTAGGGCTTTCCATAGAACCTTTTTAGGGTTATTTTATAAAAAAAATCAAAGATATAAGGTGGGTAGATTAATCAAATGATGAAGTACCCCAAACAAGAATCTTTAAGATTCAGAAGAGCTAGACACAACAATTGTTAGTAATGTAGAATGTATTTTCCAAAGATTTATGATCTAATATGTACATTTCTTACTTAAAAAACCTTTTTAACTCCAATGCTTTGCCTTGTGATTCCTTCTTTCATACTCCTTGAGAATTTAGCAAGTCATTTCTAGACAAGGAAACAAAGGTAGAAAGGTAATTAGTATTTAATATAATCAAAACTTTAAACAAGTATATAAAACCAAAACTTAAAGGGAATGAGATACTTATCTTTTGGAGTTGTTATGGGTTCCCTCCAAATATTTGAGGGATACCTAAAACTTATATAACAAGAAATATCTTTTCCAAAAATATGTTAAACCTTAAAATAAATATAAAATATACAAATGAAATATCTAAGGCTAAGATCAAAGGGCTTAGTAGTGTAAGTCACTAATGTGAGACTTCGTTTTTCACTTTCTTGGGAGATCCTTATTCAGCCACATTTGCATGATCTCTTTCTCTATTCTTCTTTATAGGATTGTTGGGAAAAACACTTCTATAGTGACCCATTTTATGACAATGATAGCATTCTATCTTGGAAATGTCAACTTTCTTTCTTGGCCCCTTCTTCTTGAAGTTTCCCTTATGATAAGCAATGTAGGCATTTGAAACTTCTTCATTGTTGGCTTCTAATGATATTCGTAACTCTTCTTGACTGCAGACAATCTATAGTTCTTCAAAAGTGGGAGTTTCTTTCCAACTATTGAGACATGAAGCAAAAACACTCCAAGAAGGTGGAAACCCTAATAAGGCAATGATCACAAGTTCCTTTTCTGGCACAATTTCATCAATGGCAAGAATATTATATCTTATTCTTGCTATATTCACAAAGAAAGTGGCCACGGTATCTTCCTTAGTCATCTTGGTGGTCCTTAGTTCATTCTTCAAGCTTGTTACTTTCCCAATTTTCTTGATGGTAAATATTTTTGACAAGGCACCATACATTTCTTGAGCATGGTCAATGTTAGCTATGTAACGGACAAGTTTGTCCCTTATGCCTTCAACCATTAGAGTCATGGCCACCAATTCCAATTCTTTTTATTTCACCTTATATATATCACTCGAGTCTTTTGTAGGCCTCTTTACTTTTCCTTTCACCACATCTAATACTTTTTTCTTTTCAAGGATGAGATCAATCCTCTTCTTCCAAGATATGTAGTTTGATGCTCCTTCAAGCTTGTTCTCTCCCTTGATGGTGTTAGACATATTTATTGAAGATAGTTAATCTTATTTCCTTAAATAGATTCCTATTATGTTCCTCTTATGGTTCCTTGATCAATTACTTGAAACTTCCTTTTCCTTCTTTCTTCACCAAAGTTTTGATACCATCTTAGAAAAGCATAATGGCAGAAATATTTTATTGTTCTTGATAATTTGCTTGTGATGTTTCTGTATTCTTATTAGTTTCTTATTATCTTATTTCTTCATAGTTCATCAATAAAATATCAAAGAAATGGCACATAAATCAAGGACACCATATATAGACATACAGTCAGGGGAAAACCCCACTCTAGGGGAAAATCTAGTCAGTAATTCTTCCTTCAATAGTTTTCCTGAGACTCTAGACCTTGACTCAAACTTCCTCCACACCAAGGCAACCTTCTTCTTGATCTTATCTTCGACCTTGCAACGACAACAACACTATGCAACACTTCCTTCGACCTAGAAACTTCAACCTTGCTTCAAAGATTTCGAACTTGGAGAAAATACTTCAATCTTGACTTAGGGAGCTAGATTTTTACCCAATACAACTTCTCAAGGCACCACCATCCAACAAAAGAAACTTCGACCTATTCTTCTCTTAGCAGGAGCAACATGCAACAACTAGCAGCAACAAAAAAATGAGGGACTTTGATATTCCAATCTAGGGCATGTGAGAGAGACAGAGATACCAAAATTTGATTTTCCTAAATACTCTAGTTGTCCAAAATCGAAATCCTTTTGGCTTCTACCTTGACTTCGGACTTTTTCCTATGCAGCAGTAGATATCGAATTTTTGTGTGTGAGAGAGGACACTCCAATTGAGTTTGATCTCCTTGTATATATAGGCTTTAGGTGAGCTTGAATTCCTTGGGTTGAGGTTGACTTGATCACTTTAAGGTTGACTTGGTGTGGAGGTTCCATAATTTATATTTGACTTAATACTAAACATTTTTACATGATCCAAAAGCCCAAGAAGGGTCTCTTTAAACATTCAATGCCTCTATAAACTCAGAATAAATCCTAGAAGTCCATAATAGGGACTTTAACCTAAAACATAATGAACCAAGCACCCATTCTATAATAAGTCATTTAATAATAATAGAAATTATTTTCTTTATTCTTTTGACAAGTACATTATATTTTGATTTGAGTACAATTTATGAAGACTAAACCTTGTTATAATCTTCAACATAGTGACTGTTGGTCAGGGTGATTTAATTTAAAATAATTTTAATAGAATTTTTTACCTTCTAAATGAGGTCAGTTGTGATGGGGGTATCCCTTCTTAAAGATGGATAATTGGCCACCACATTCCCAAGGAGAGATGATGTTTGTTGTTGGCCATAATAAAGCAGTTGTTGATAGTTGTTCATAATGCCTTTCGTGGCATGTGAATGCCATCGCAGCTAAGTGCCTTTGATAATGAATGGTGAAAAAATAATGTAAATATAAGAAATAACTGATGCGGAGATGTGTTATAATGATTCTAGCAGAACTATAGTTCTAACGTTGGTTGATGGTTGAGCAGAACTAGGTGCAAAGAACAATGGAGAGTAATGATAGTAGCAGAACAAGGGATCTAACTTTGGTTGACGGTTGCGCAGAACTGTGTGGAAATAACAATTGAGAGTAATGATAGTGATGGAAACTACACAATCCTCGAGTGTGGCATAGAATCCGCTTTGGTTGACGATTGAGAAAAAATGGGTGGAAAGAACAATTGAGAGTAATGATAGTGATGGAAGGTACACAATCCTCGGGTGTGGTATAAAATGCGCCTGAAAAAAACGATTATGTTAGTATGCTCCAATGCACAGATCATGAACATGTAAATAAGGCATTCAAAATATGAACCAATCTTACGATGACAATTTGTTTTTTTTTTTAATTAATTATATATATATGTGTGTGTGTGTGTCAAAGCTCAAATAATTGGTAGTAAAAAAAAATCTAGCTAGAGTCTTGCCCATGGACTAATAAAAACAAAAAATTAATCTGTGTCCTTATAATTATTATCAATTTAACTAAAAAAACAAATTCAACACAATTTTGGTACTTTGGGTATTTATATTAAATCAAAGTGAATAATATTTAGATATGTATATATTTATTATTTTATTAATAATAAAATATTAATTATTTATTAATAATGATAAGTCTATTTTGTATATACTTATGTATAATGAATTTGGAGTGTGCTTTAAAATTGCTTTTACATGGTTAAGAATTCCTCATTTATAAAGGAGTGAAAGCTTGCCCCTTCCAGATCACCAAAGGTGGTGGTGGTCTGGTATTTCTTTGGTAATAGTGATGAATCAACTTGTTTTTTTGTGAATATAAGCTAGTAATAACTTTTCCACTATTAATTTGACAATTGAATTATGATAAGATTTTCCACTTGCTAAAAACACAAACAAAATTATTAAAAAATATTAATACTCTATAAAAATGAAACACAAATATTTTAAATACATTTTAAATATTTTATATTTTTATTTTTATTTTTTAAATTGAAAATTCAATTTATAAAAAAAAAAATATTAATTTTTATTATTTAAATTATTTTTTCGAAATATACAAAATAAATTCAACAAGCTAATAATACACTAACGCGTAGTTATACCGCGTTTTCACCCAAAATCCGGCAATGATTTTCAGAAAATCTAGCAAAAATTTGCCCAGAATCTTGTTTACAGTGGTTAAACTTTAATATTTTAAAAGCCCTAAGAGTTTTTGATAGTGCTAAATCCATTTCCAGCATCAAAAATGGATTCTAAACACTCCAAGAACCTGATTTTTCGAGTTTTAGTTGACTGAATTCTGACAATTTTCTGCCGTTCAGAGTATTTCACAGGCTCAGTGGACAACTTCTTATATTAATTCCCGTCTTAAATATCTCATTCCATAAAATCAACTTAATCTCATTCCATAAAATCAACTTAAGAAATATGCACAAAATTTAATCTGATATTTTGTCCAAGCACGTGCCTTAAATGTGCATTGACTGCATCATTTATGCTCATTAACTACATCATTAAATGCAAATGAGTTGCACATGGAAAAATAATTGCAGAAAAGTAGTGTGAAAAATTGAAATCTTCCTAAAATGTCATGATTGGTTTTTTGAAAGTTGTAAAACCGGACTGGTCCTTCACACAGAATCTAGAATCTATTCTGCTAGGGATGAAGTTTGACACCGCTGGAGTATCGACAGCACACGCCAACTTTACCTAAACGATCAATGTTGTCGAATCATCCTTATCTTTTCACAGCATTTGCATTTTTTTTCTTTTGACAATGGAATTCTCCCCGCCCATAATGAAAGCACATGGCTGCGACTAGCCAGTGGTGGGCGACGGTTTTTTTAATTTAATAATTAGTATAGATTGGTACATCGACGACTGAATGCAAGACAATGATCAATTTTTTTTTTTTTAAACCAGAGCGGATTACAATACATTAATGCTTAGTGCAAGAGGAGGCACTGTGCATACCAATCGCAGCCTCAAATCGTTGAAAACTTTGCAGTGAATGTCCAGGTGTTTTATTTTTTATCTTTTCCACAATGTCAAGAACTTACGGCATTTAGAATTTATTCACGTTTTGAACGGGCGAACATGATTTGCAATAAAATATTAAAAATTTAGTCGTCACGTTGACGTTAATGCGCTCCACCTTGCAGCCGCCGCCCGACTGGGTCCGCCTTCCCTCTCATTAAATACCGCATTTTCATTCTCAATCCCGTATGTTGTGTCTGATACAGAGCTCAGAGGTGATATTTATCAGTATGGAGAAACTGATGATTCTTTGTTTGTTATGCACTCTCTGTATTGCTTATGCGATAAGAGATAATGTCCTCACTCTCAATGCCGATCCGCCCATCGTAAACGGGCTGTCATGGACATTTTATCAGAAGAGCTGCCCGAAATTGGAATCCATTGTAAAGCAAAGGATTGATTTCCACCTCAAGCAGGACATCACCCAGGCAGCCGGGTTGCTGCGCCTCCATTTCCACGACTGTTTCGTCCAGGTAGTTATTTTTCTTTTTATTTTATAGTCTGCTGTGGTTTAAATAAATCTATGTTTAGTAAATTTATAAGTGGTTGATAATTTACAGGGCTGTGACGGATCGGTTCTGTTGGACGGATCAACAAGTGGCCCCAGCGAACAAGGGGCTTCGCCCAACTTATCGCTGAGAAAGAAAGCCTTTGAAATAATAACCGATATTAAGAGCCACGTGGACAAGGCTTGCGGCGTTGTTGTCTCCTGTGCCGATGTCACCGCTCTCGCAGCCAAAGAGTCCGTCAGGGCGGTAAGCCACTGATGTTCTTTTCTCTATTTTTTTTCATTTTGTTGTATGCCATCTTGGGTAATTTCGATCAGTTTGTTTAAAATTCGCACTGTGAATTAGGCCGGAGGACCACAGTATCGTGTACCGCTAGGGCGCAGGGATAGCCTGAAATTTGCCACACAAAACGTGACGGTTTCCAACCTCCCCGCTCCCTTCTTTAAGGTGACCAAGCTCATCAGTGCTTTTGCCGGCAAAAATCTGAACGTCACAGACCTCGTTGCTCTTTCAGGTATTGCGATCTATAAGTTGCTGAATACTGGTCTGGATTTTTTGAAAACTATTTTTGTGATTATATTTAAGAGTTGTGTTGGGATGAGTACAGGCGGACACACCATCGGCATCGCGCACTGCACCTCCTTCACCGACCGTCTATACCCGTCGCAGGACACCACTTTGAATAAAAGCTTCGCTCAGAGGCTCTACACCACCTGTCCTTCCAAGACCTCCGCCAACACCACCGTGCTCGACATCCGCACACCCAACGTGTTCGACAACAAGTATTACGTGGACCTGATGAACCGGCAGGGCCTGTTCACCTCCGATCAGGATCTCTACACCGATTCCCGCACCAAAGCAATAGTGAAGGAGTTTGCCCTGAATCAAGATCTTTTCTTCCAGAAGTTTGCAGTGGCCATGGTCAAGATGAGCCAGCTGAACGTGCTCACCGGATCCAAAGGGGAGATCAGGAGTAATTGTTCCGCTAGCAATCTGCAGGCTTCGACAATCGACATTATTGAAGACGTTATTGACTCTTATGCGTCATTCATGTAAACGCAAGCTAGCTCGACGGCCATGGCTGATTTCTGGTTTTCTAGAGGTTCTTAAATGCGATTTTTGGATATTTTGTTTTTTCCCTTAAAAAGTTGGGTGTGTATCGTTGTACATGTACACGGGTGTGTATCGTTGTAATGTATACAGAGTGACGGACAAGTCTAAAAAGAAATCGGACGCTCAGCTCTCAATAAAATAAAAACACAATAATTGCTTTGGACACACCATCTGTATTTTTTTAATTAGTAATATTTGCTTTGTATACTAACTATATATATATTCTCTAAGAATCTTTTATGGCCACTATATATTCTCTAAAAAAATCTTTTATGAGTGGCCAGCAAAGTATGTTTTGGAGTTTTTGGATCATGTAAAAAGATTTAGCATTATCAAAAATTTAATTTCTCAAATATCAAAATTATGAAATTTGATTTTAATTTAAAAACAATTTATTAAATTTTATCGAAAAATTTTATCAAAATTTTCATAATTTTCTTAACAAATTTAAAATCTGATTAAATTAAAAACATATTTATTTGAGATTAATTAATTAATAATATTAAATGATTTTGAGAAAAGTTATTTATATATAATTATTTTAATTTAAAAAATTGTAATTTTACTAAAATTAATTAATTTTAAAAAATAATAATAATAAAATCAATTTCATTATTAAATTTTAATATAAAATAAAATTCATCATTAAATATCTATCTATTATTTCAATAGAGAAATGTTCAATTAGTTGTAGGGTCATTCTATTTTTATTTTTAAATGAACACTAGGTGGTGGGATTATGTGAAATCTTTAGCTATTGTATAAAGAAAATTTATTGTTATTATTTATTAAAGGAGTTATTTTTAATGCAAGTATTTGGGGTGAGATCTTAATTTTTGTTATTTAAATTGGTTTTTTTGATTGCATATATAAACACCTTTAAAAAAACTGTGGGACACTTAGATTGCGAAATTTACCCATTAAATTTGTGATTTCAATAAATTACTATCAAATTTTAAACAAATTAATTAAAATCAACTACTTTATATCCACAAATTTATATTATATCTAAATTTAAAATATAAAGAAATTAAAAAAATTTATTAATTTTTTTATAAAAAATATAATATTAATTTTAATTATTATATATTAAATTTATTATTAAATAATGTAAATGGATAGATTAGTTATATTGTTGAGGTTTAGTTTTCTAAAAGTAAAACCACTTTTAGGGTGGGTATTACGCTTGGTTAGTTATTAGTAGGAAGAATAAAAGTTAAAAGCAATGATAGTTGATTAGAATATTATAAATTTTAATTAAAAAAATAAATAATAAATAAAATAAATAAATAATATATATATATATATATATATATATATATATATATATATATATATATATATATATATATATATATTTTTATTTTTTTTTTATTTATATTTTTTAAAGGTAAAATTAGATTAAATTAATTATCAAATATGAAATAAAAAAATTTAAGAGTTCCATGCTTGAAGGTGAGTTTTTGTTACCTGTAGAATTTTTTGAGGTAAAACTTCCAAACAAATATCATGACAGGGGTGAATGAAGGCATGCATTTATCTTATTTTATCTAAAAAATACTCTCCAATAATCAGAAATGTCAAAGGTTATGCAAAAGTTATATTTTGCTACATGACATTTATTATATAAAAAAATAATTTTGGAAATCTGAAGGACGTTTTTCTTCAGCACAAACCCATCTACAAAAACCTCTATCAGTTTTTGCAAAGGGGGTTTGGAAATTATGCACTCATCTTTGAGGCTTATTTTTCAAAATTTTCACTAACCAGATTTGTGTAAAATTGTAAAATTCGACTTGAAAGAGATCTAGCTCAACATCCACGTGGCATAATGACACATCAGCAGTCTAGTACACTCAACAAATTAGTTGGTTGCATTTGATAAGGGTTATTAAAGGGATTTGTTAAACTATTTAATGGAAGAAGAGTCATTTTTGTATTCAAACTCTGCCAAACAGAAAATCCCTAGGAAGTCTCCAAGTGATGTAATCATATTTGAAATAGGTCTTTGAGATAGGAATTGGAAGCCAGCAAGGTGGAAAACCATTTGTATGAGCCTTCACTCTATAAATAGAGGAGCTTTAGAGTTAGAGAGGGGTTGATGGATGTAGATGACTATGTTATAATGTAATTTTCTTTCACACAACTAATACATAGTTGCAGAAGATTTGTTCAGACTTGAGATTCTGATTGGGCTCTTATGTGTTTGTCTCCTTTATCTTTTCAATGTTAATTCAACTTACTCATACATAATTACTTGGAATTCATAAATATTATGCTCCAACTTCCTTTATGCATTATGTTTATTGTCATAATTATTTTTGTAAGAGCTCATGTGCCTCAGCTCCCATGAACGAGGCTTGTTTGTAGCTGAGCTTTCATACTGAATCAATGCCCAATGGTGGCCCTTACTCATCTTCCACCTAAAAAAAATCATCCAAAATACATCTGAGAGTTAGCCATATTCTTTTTTAAGCTTCATTATTGAATATCATATAATTTATTGAGAGAGCCCTCTCTGGTTGGAAGGGCTAAATTTCAACTCTAAGTGGTTTGAAATAGTTACATCAGATTGACTATTGAAGCACCCCAAATAGTCTCAGTTTGGTGATAACACACTGGGCAGACGTGGGATTGTGTTGCGTTGTCTTAATCCTATTGAAATGGCACCCCAAAGGGGGATCTGATTTAATTTTTCCTTAATTAAATTGGAAGAGAAATTGTAATTTCATCTCATGACAGCTTGTATTAGTTAAATAAGTCAGAATGACTAAGTTAGCTTAGGAAATTCGAGTTGAGGGTATAAGAGGATTCATGTAGAGTTCTCCAATGATTTAAGGGGGTCTAGTTACAATTATTTGTGAGTTGTAATTAGTTAACTCAATAAATTGAGTTAAAATTAGTTTAACTAATTCTAACTAAGTGATGACATAGTGAGAGGTCAAGTCAATTAAATATGATTTAGCTCACAAGTAGTGATAAATAAATTAACTGATAATTAGTTATAAATCTCTATTGCATGTTAGTTCTAAGAAAGGCTCGGTTGAGACTGAGGTTAAAGGGATGATAACTATTAATTGTATAATTAGAAAATTGTACAGGTTAGTTATAGAGTTAGTTGGAGGCCGAGGAAGGATTGCACAATCAAGGCAACGAATTTTCCTATTTAATAGGGATTTAATTCCTCAAGGAATGTGTGAGAAAGGAAGGTTGAGCAGAGGCAGAGAACTGGCTAAGTATTTGTCCAATTTTCCCTCGATCAGAGTGAGACAGTTGGCAAAGTGCAGGAGTTTCTCTTGAGAGAAAGTATTGCATTGTTTCATGATCCTTGAATTTATACAATATACATATAGCGTGGTTTTAGGAAGTTTTATTTCCCCAGATACATATTTTGTTGTGCGATTGACTATTTATTTCTCTTACTTGTTATGTGATTGTGCAACCGTGTTTTGTTTTTGCAAATTGTAGAAGAATTCAGTATCTTTTTTTAGTACATTATAAGATCGTATTGAATCACATTTTTAGAATTTATACATGGTATCAGAGCGCCAGGAATCACAATAAGAAGAGAAGAATAAAGTTTCTTTTGATCAAGTTTGAATATGCAGATATATTCTTCGGTATCCAACAACAGATCAAGATGTATTTCAATAGCTTGAGACTCGAATATGCACTCGAGGGAAATTAAAATTATATTTCATGGAAGGACAGTATGGAGATAGTGCTTGAGGAAAATCAAATGAAGGCTTTCATGGATACTGATGTCCCACAGACCGCAGCAGATGCTAAACTTCTTGATGCATGGAATAAGAATGTAGCAAAGGCGAGAAGGATATTGTTAGAGGGAGTTCAATACCATATTTTATCGATTCTCCACGGGAAGGCGATTCTATATGCGATGTGGAAACCATTGAGATATTTGTATTAGAATAGAAACGACCACAAGAAGTTGGAACTGAAACACAAACTCAAGAAGATCAAAATGGAGAAGGGCGACACGATCCAAAAATACTTGACAAAGTTTACTCAGTGTCGATATGAGCTTGGAATCATTGGGATCATTGTTGCCTTAGATGATTTGGTGAGCCTATATCTTCTATGCCTTCCCAAGAGACGGAATAACTACCAGAACTCTGTTAATGGGAGGGAGAAGCTGTCGGATTGGGAGCGACTATGGTTTGATTCGAAAAAAGAAGAAATTTGATGGAGCACTAGAGATGGATCCTCATCAAAGACTGATGATGAGGAGAACTGTGCCTTGGAAGGGAAGGTGAAGAAAGGAAAATGGAAGACGTCCCATTCCAAATCTGAGACTGGCGAGGAAAGAAAGAAGCAAGACTTGTCAAAGGTGAAAATTTTCAAGTGTCATGAGCATGGACACTATGCCACAAATTGTCCAAAAAAGAAGAACAACAAGAAGGCCTCAGGAGGAGTAGCAGGTGAAGCATTGGTTTCACAATTCAAGTTTGACTTCACCCTCATCACATGCATGGTGTCATCGGTGATGGGATATGTCTTGGATAGTGGAGCTTCATTCCACTTGACCATAAACAAAGGTTTCTTCAATAGCTTGGAGGAGAAGGATCTCGAGATGCACATCGAGATGGGTGATGACAAGAGGTATAACATTACCGGTATTGGTACAGTTACCTTTCAGAGAGATTCAGGTAAACCTCTCATATTAAAAGATGTCATTCATGTACCCGTTTTAAAGAATATTTTGGCTTTTGTTTCTATGTTAGAAGATCGTGGATTTGGTGCAATTTTTAGTGAAGGAAAGGCATTCCTTCGTCACAAAGCCATGGGACAAGTGAAAACTATTGGGTTTTGAGTGAAGAATCTCTACAAACTTGATGTAGATGACTACACAGCATTGAGCAGTAAAGCAGAGAAGGAGGATAGCCGAGACACCAGTAAATTATGGCACAGGAGATTGGGACATCTACACCACAGTGATTTGAGGATCATACAGCATATTTCTATAAGACTTCAAAAGGGTGCACTTGCGCAAAGATACATGCAAAGGGTTCACATTTGGGAAGTATACCAAAGCCACATTTCACAATAAGGAAAGTCAAACAACAACAATCCTTGAGAGAGTTCACTCAGACATGTGTGGAAAATTCTCGATAGCTTCCGCAGCAAAGAACATATATTATGTGATTTTTGTTGATGGATTTTCAAGAAAGTGTTTCATTTTCTTCATGCAGAAGAAAAATTAGACGTTCTCCAAGTTTTGTGAGTTCAAGGAACTTGTCGAGAAAGATACAGGGAAGAAGGTAAAGGCTCTGAGGAGCGACAGAGAATACATCTATAACGAATTCAAAAAATTATGTGCCTCAGAAGGAATTCAAAGAGAATTGATTACACCTCATAACCCATAGTAGAATGGGGTTGCAGAAAGAAATAACAGAACGATTGTGGGAGAAGCACGAGCTATGTTGCATGATCAGGGCCTATCATTTCATCTGTGGGCGGAAGCATGCAATATAGTAGTATTTGTGAAGGTCCTCATCAAATACTTGGGATGAGTACACTAGAGGAGTATTTTTCAGGTAAGAGACTAGATGTGTCATATTTTAAAATTTTTGGTTCATTTTTTTATTTCCATGTGACCAAAGATGCCAGGAAGAAGCTAGAACCAACAACAAAGTTGGAGATATTTGTGGGGTACACTGATACAAATCACAACTATCAGGTGTACTTGTCATCACATAGGATTGGTCAGAAAAGATGTGAAGTTTGATAAATACAAAGCCATGTGATTGTCCCTTGAGAGGGAGTTTGAGTTGCATGCAGTTGAGGAGCTCTTAGATCCAAAGGATGAACCTCAACATGTGAATTATCCATAAGCAGAGGAATAGAGAGTGGTAGAAACCACTCGTGCAGAGCCATCCACCAGAGATGGAAGGAAGTGCACAAGAGAGGCTGACATATTATTGTTGGATGTGAGAGATAATGTGGGAGCACCCACATCAAAATGCGGGCAAAGAAGGTCCCCAGAGTGGTACACTAGATATATGGCTCTTATGAGCAGAGGTATTGAGATAGAACCATCCTCTTTTGAGGAAGCAGTGCAACAACTAATGTGGGTTGATGCCATGGTTGACGAGTATGACTCCATTATCAAAAAAAGTGCATGGGAAGTTGTCCCAAGACCAGTGGGGAAGTTAGTGGTAGGATTCAAGTGGGTCTACAAGGTGAAGCATGCACCATATATGAGTGTGGAGAAACACAAGACGATATTTGTGGCCAAAGGGTTCTCTCAGGTGGAGGGGATTGACTATGATGAGACTTTTGCACCAGTCGTAATGTACTCATCTATTAGATCCATCCTTGCACTCTTAGTGTAGATGGGATGACAAATACATCAGATGGATGTAAATACAACCTTTCTAAATGAATTTATTGAGGAATAAGTGTAAATTGAGTAGCCAAAAGGTTTGTATACCTTAAAGAGGGAGTCTCACGTGTGTAGACTTAAGAGAGCACTACATGGGCTAAAGCAAGCACGTCGTGTTTGGTACACCACGATTGACAGCTATTTCATTGGGTTGGGCTTCACCAAGAGTGAAGTCGATGCAAACCTATATAATATTGTGGTTGATGGTAAGATTTTGATTTATTGTACTTTATGTTGATGATTTGATATTGACAGGTGATGAGAAACTCATAAAGGATTACAAAGATGATATTGTAAGAGAAATTGAGATGAAGGACATGGGTTTATTGCACTATTTCCTTGGATTGGAAATATGGCAAAGAGATGGGGAGATATTTGTATCTCAGAGAAAGTATGCCAAGGAGATTCTGAAGAATTTCCACATGGAGGGTAGCAAACCCATGGAGACTCCTCTTGCAAGAAACTAGAGGAAGGAGTATGCTACTTCAGGCGAAGTAGTGGATGCTACTATTTACACGAAGCTTGTGGCATCACTTGTGTATCTGGTGAACACACGACTCAACATATGATACGCAGTTAACCAACTTATCCAGCCTATAGTTAAGCCGACCAAGCTCTTTTGGAAGGCAGGAAAGCACGTGTTGAGATATATCAGAGGCACTACAGGTTATGGATTATGGTACAGACGAACAGAAGGAGTGAAGCTTCAAGGCTTCAACGATGCAGATTGGGCAAGGAGTCCATCTGACAAGAAGAGCACATCAAGAGGCATCTTCATCATAGGATCAACATCAGTTTCTTGGTACAACAGGAAACAAAGATCAATGGCACTCAGTTCATCAGAGGCGGATGAGGAAGATACTTGTTGGTTTGTTTGGTCAATAGATGGATCTGATGGTGATACATTGTGATAACCGTAGTTGCATTAAACTCACGGTTAATCCAATATTCCATGACAGATCCAAGCATATTGATATCTAGTATCACCATCTCAGAGGATGTGTTTAGATGCAAATTATTTCATTAGAGTACATTCCCATGGAGGAGTAGGATGTAGACATCTTGATGAAGGCACTGGAAAGAAGTGAATTTGAATTACACAAAAACAAGATCGGGGTAGCAGATAATCAATTTCCTATTGAGAGGGAGTGTTGAAACGACACCAAGAAATGGCATGCCAAAGGGGGATTTTGATTTAATTTTACCTTAATTATATTGGAAGAGAAATTGTAATTTCATCTCATGACAGCTTGTATTAGTTTACTAAGTCAGAATCACTAAGTTAGCTTAGGAAACTCGAGTTGAGGTTCTAAGAGGATTCATGTAGATTTATCCCATGATTTAAGGGGGTCCAGTTACAGTGATTTGTGAGTTGTAATTAGTTAACTCAAGAAATTGAGTTAAAATCAGTTTAACTAATTCTAATTGAGTGATGAGATAATGAGAGGTCATGTGAATTAGATATTATTTAATTCACAGGTAGTGATCAGTCTGTTAACTGATAATTCACTATAATTAGTTATTTCATGTTAGTTCTAAGAAAGGCCAAGTTGAGACTGAGGTTAAAGGGATGATAACTATTAGTTGTATAATTACAAAATTGTATAGGTCAGTTATAGAGTTAGTTGGAGGCATATGAAGGATTACACAATTAAGGTAAGGGGTTTTCCTATTTAATAGGGATTTAATTCCTCAAGTAATGCGTGAGAAAGGAAGGATGAGCAGAGTTAGAGAATTGGCTATAAATTTGTCTGATTTTTCCTAGATTAGAGTGAGACAATTGGCATAGTGCAGGAGTTTCTCTTGAGAGAGAAAGCATTGTATTGTTTCATGTGTAGAAATTTGAATAACTGAGATATTATTCACCGATATTCTCCTGATCACACACTATTTTAGCTTCATGCATAATACATAATCTATTCTACCATTGATCATCACATGCGGAAATAAAATCAATTGCATGCATACATTAAAACCACAAACAATCACACATATGAACACAGTATTTAATGGGAAAGATTAAAGCTGAAAACCCCAACTATCTGTATATTATATGTCATGGAGATCATGTAAAAATCATAGTACAAAACCTCCTCACAAGCTCTCATGCACACCCTCAATTGCTACACACTATCAAGCTAGATCTAGCAAAGCACATGCTCCAATATTTTGCCACTTGATAGCCAGCCTCTATTGCGTAATTAATGCTATGGGATGGCTTCATTAAATAGATAAACCACCTGGCTTGAACCGCGCAATCCTCATGGGCTTCTCCACCTATCTGTGTGTTGCAAATAGCAACAGTATAGTCGCAACTAATAGTTAACCTGCTCTTTCACCTTTTTCTGCACTGGTCTCCACTGAAACTGTCCATGCACTGAAGTTAACTGATGCATTCTTTAGTTGATTTATGAGTTTATAATTAGTGAATTAATTAATAATTAATTCACACCACTCTCACTAATTGTATCAATTAGTTAAACTGAATACAAATAGCTCAACTATGTTTAGATTAGTTAAACTCAATACAACTCCACTAACTTCCTCAATCAACTCCACCAAACTCTGTCACATGAGTTCTAACTGAAGTATCCATGCAATAGCTCCACTTAACCCTCAGGAATAGCGTAATTCCTTCTGTCAGCTCCTGTGCCACATCTGTGCACTTAACTGAAGTGCTCCAAGAGAATAAGATAACGTTTAGAGTCCAAATATTATTAAGAGCTAATAATATTCGACATATCTATTTTTAGACTGGCAATCTAAAAATAGATTCCGCCCAATATGTCTAAAAATAGAAGTCCATCTATTTTTTCCCGACTTGACCAACCATCCACAAATAGCATCCTGCAACTCATAGAACATGATCCATATGTCTAAAAATAGACATAGTCTAAAAATAGACTTTGCGCCAAAAATAGCCTGCGGGCCCACTTAGTGAAGGCGACTTCTTTCCACTAAGCTTCATCATCTTGTTGCAATCTCAACACTCCTTCTCAACAAGATAAGGATTATCTGCCACCCCTATCCTGCCTATGTGGTATTCGAATTTGCTCCTGGTGAGCGCCTTCGTCAAGATATCAACATCTTGATCCTCCGTGGGAATGTATGAAAGTAACATGATCTTCCGCTGCACACAATCTCTGATATGATGATACCTGATGTCAATGTGTTTAGATCTATCATGAAATACTGGATTAACCGAGAGTTTGATGCAACTCTGATTATCACAATAAATCACAGTAGGCTCTATGTGTGAACCGAACAACCCGACCAGGATCTTTCTCATCCATATAGCCTCGCATGCAGCCAAACTCGCTGCCATATACTTGGCCTTTGCTAAACTCAGTGCCACGGATCTTTGCTTCCTGTTGTACCAAGAAACTGTTGTCGACCCGATACTGAAAATCCCTCCAGATTTTCTCTTTCTGTCTGTTGGGCTTCCTTCCCAATCTGCATCCGTGAAGCCACATAGCTTCACCTCATCTGACTTTCTATACCATAATCCATATCCCGATGTGCCTCTAAGATATGTGCCTCTTAGATATCTCAATACATGCTTCCCCGCCTTCCAAAAGAGCTCGGTAGGCTTAACCATAGCTTCTGAAAACTGGTTAACAGCATAGCATATGTCGGGTCGTGTATTGACCAGATACATAAGCAACCCCACCAACTGTCGATAAATAGTGGCATCCACTACCTCCGCTGAAGTAGCATCCTCCTTCCTCCAACCACCAGGAAAAGGAGCATCAACAGGCTTGCAGCCATGCATGTTGAACTTCTCCAGTATCTCCCGGGCATACTTACCTTGAGAAACAAACAGTCCACCACTGCGCTGCCAATTTTCCAATCCCAGGAAATAATGAAGGAGGCCCAAGTCCTTCATCCCAAACTCTTTTGGAAGATCTGCCTTGCATGAGTGTATCAACAGTTCATCACCTGTTAGAATCAAATCATCTACATAAAGTACAAAGACCAGAAAATTACCCTCCACCATAATCTGTTATAGGTTTGGATCCACGTCACTCTTGGAGAATCCAAGTCCGGTGAAATAACTGTCTATCTGTGTGTACCAAGCACGAGGTGCTTGTTTCAACCCATACAATGTTCTTTTGAGCCTGCACACATGCGACTCGTCACGAAGATATCGAAACCTTTCAAATGATCTATGTACACCTCCTCCTCAATCACTCCGTTGAGGAACGCAATCTTCACATCCATATGATGAATGTGCCACCCCATCTGCGCTGAGAGAGAAAGAATCGTCTGCATGGAAGAATACCTTGCTTCAGATGCAAAGGTTTCCTCATAATCGATCCCCTCAATCTGTGAGAAGCCTCGGGCAAAAAATCTTTCCTTGTACTTCTCCACACTCCCATCAGCTGCTTGCTTCACTTTGTAGATCCATCTCGAACCCCCCATTGATTTCCCTTCTGGCCTTGGGACAATCTCCCATGCACTGTTTCTGACAATCGAATCATACTCTTCCACCATGGCATCTACCCATGCAGGGTCCACTACGCCTTCTCGAAAGAGGATGAGCCACAAATACACTTGCTCACAAGAGCCATGTATCCGTATACCAGTCAGGACTCCGTTTCTGTCTGTGCTATGATGTAGGTGCTCCTACAATCTTCTCTGCATCTTGAGCCAGTCGCGTAGCTTCTGTAGTGCACGTCCGCCCTCTGATGGTTGGTGCTACATGAGTGGTATCTTCCACTACATGAACCTCATCTTGTGGTTGATCCACATCCTGAGGCTCATCCTTAAGAACTAATAGCTCCTCATCTGCATGCAAGTGTGGCTCCCTCTCAAGCGAACACTTCATGGCTTTCTCCTCATGAAATTTGATATCCCGTCACACAACAGTCTTGCGACTGTCTGGAAAATACACACGATAGTTGTGGGGCGTATCAGTGTACCCCACAAATATCCCAACCTCTGTAGTCAGCTCCAGCTTCTCAATGGTATCCTTCGTCACATGAATGTAAATAGGTGAACCAAAAATCCTCAAATGGGAAATATCAGGCCTCTTACCAGAAAACGCCTCCTCAGGTGTACTCATGCCAAGTATCCTATGAGGACAATGATTCTGCACATATACTGCAGTATTGCATGCCTCCGCCCACAAGTGTATGGGAAGGCCTTGATCATGGAACATCACCCGTGCAACACCCACGATCGTTCTGTTCTTCCGCTCAACAACCCTGTTCTGCTGTGGGTTATGAGGTGCTATGAGCTCTCTTCGAATTCCTTCTGCGCTGCAAAAGTCCTTGAATTCGCCAGAGATGAATTCACCACCATTGTCGCTCATAAGAGCCTTCACCTGCTTCCCCGATTCTTTCTCAACCAGTGCCTTAAACTCACAGAACTTTGAGTATGTCTCGCTCTTCTTTTGCATGAAGAAGATCCAGCACTTACGAGAAAAATCATCAACAAATATCACATAATACCTATGCTTTGCTGTCGAAGCTACTAAGAAAGTTCCACACACGTTTGTGTGAATTCTCTCAAGGATCGTCGTGGCGCGACTATCCTTCTCGTGAAAGGTGGCTTTCACAAATTTTCCCAAGGTACACCCCTTGCACTGATCTGACTGCGCAAGAGTGCCTTTAGGAAGCCCAGTAGAAATCTGCTGCAGTATCTTCAAAGCTCCATGGTGAAGGTGGCCCAATATTCGGTGCCACAACTTGCCATCATCCCGGCTCACCACTCCTTCTGCCTTGCCTGCCATTGCTGCGCAGTCATCTACCTGCAATTGATAAAGGTTCTTAACTTGAACCCTTATCCTCCGGGTCTCACCAATTGCCTTACTGCGCAAGAAATCCTTTCCCTCGCTAAAGACAACATCATATCCCTTGTCTTCTAACATCGCCACAAAGATAAGATTCTTCTTCAATCCTGGAACATGCATCACTTCCTTCAATACAAAGGGTTTACCAGACTCCCTCTCAAAGGAAATGGTACTGATACCGGTCGCACTGTATCTACCATCATCGCCCATCCCAATGTGCACTCCAAGATCTTTCTCATCCAGATCAGTAAACAAATCTCGATCTCCTGTCATGTGAAAAGATGCACCACTGTCAAGAAACCGCACTGATCCCATCATACTTGAGACCAAGCATGCGATTAGCGAAAAATCCAGCTCAAACTGTGAGGCTAAGGCCTCTCCAGCTGCAGTCCTAGCAGCCTGCTTATTTTTCTTCTTCTGTGGACAACTAGTGGCATAATGTCCGTGTTGGTGATAGTGAAAGCACTTCACCTTGGGCATGTCCTGCTTCTTGCGTTTTGCACAGGATTGAGAAGATTTCTTGCTCTTCCCCTTCTTTGCTTTGGTAGCCAAAGCGCAATTCTCTTCATCAAATTTCTTTGATGAAGATCTGTCCCTGGTACTTCGCCTTATCTCCTCTTGCACAAGATCCGACCAAATTCGCTCCCATCCTGGCAATTTCTCCCGACCATTGACAGAGTCTTGATAGGAGTTCCAACTCTTCGGAATCCCTAGGAGAGCCAAAATCACAAAGTCCTCATCATCAACAGTCACCCCCACACTTCCCAGCTCATCCCTGCATTGGATGAACTTCATGAGGTACTTGGGCATATTGTCGCCTTTCTCCATCTTTATGTTTCTGAGTCTATCCTTGAGCGCCAACTTCCTCTGGTCGCTCTTGCTTTGGAATAAATCTGTCAAGGCTTTCCACATCAAGAATGGAGAAGCCTTACCATGAAGGTTGGACACTATGTGATCCTTCACACCCTCCAACAGAATCCTTCGACACTTTGATGTCTTCTTTTGCCATGCGTCAAGTACGGCAGCATCACTAGAAGTAGGCTTTGGAATTTCTGCATCTATGAACTCCTTCAACCCATTGTCATCCAGCACTGCCTCCATCCTATCCTTCCATGCAATATAATTCGAGCTACCCTCAAGGGCATACTCCAATCGCAATCCGTTGAAAGACATCTCAACTTTGACACCAAGAAAACACGGCTGCAAATTCGAATTCCACCAGCACAAAGCTCAACCGCTTCAATGTTTTTCAATTGCTCCAATGATCAATATCGCTCCAATACCATGTATAAATTTGAATAATTGAGATATTATTCACCGAGATTCTCCTGATCACACACTATTTTAGCTTCATGCATAATATAGAATCTCTTCTACCATTGATCATCACATGCGGAAATAAAATCAATTTCATGCATACATTAAAACCACAAACAATCACACATATGAACACAGTATTTAATGGGAAAGATTAAAGCTGAAAACCCCAACTATCTATATATTATATGTCATGAGATCATGCAACAATTTAGTGCACAAAAGCTCCTCACAAGCCTTATGTACACCCTCAATTGCTGCACATTATCAAGCTAGATCTAGCAAAACACATGCTCCAATCTTTTTCCACTTGATAGCCAGCCTCTATTGCGTAAATAATGCTATGGGATGGCTTCATTAAATAGATAAACCACCTGGCTTGAACTGCGCAATCCTCATGGGCTACTCCACCTATCTGTGTGTTGCAAATAGCAACAATATAGTCACAATTGATAGTTAACCTGCTCTTTCACCTATTTCTGCACTGGTCTCCACTGAAACTGTCCATGCACTGAAGTTAACTGATGCATTCTTTAGTTGATTAATGAGTTTATAATTAGTGAATTAATTAATAATTAATTCACACCACTCCCACTAATTGTATCAATTAGTTAAACTGAATACAAATAGCTCAACTATGTTTAGATTAGTTAAACTGAATACAACTCCACTAACTTCCTCAATAAACTCCACCAAACTCTGTCACATGAGTTCTAACTGAAGTATCCATGCAATAGCTCCACTTAACCCTTAGGAATAGCGTAATTCCTTCTGTCAGCTCCTGTGCCACATCTGTGCACTTAACTGAAGTGCTCAAAGAGAATAAGATAATGTTTAGAGTCTAAATATTATTAAGAGATAATAATATTCGACATATCTAGTTTTAGACTGGCAATCTAAAAATAGATTCCGCCCAGTATGTCTAAAAATAGAAGTCCATCTATTTTTTCCGACTTGACCAACCATCCACAAATAGCATCCTACAACTCATAGAACATGATCCATATGTCTAAAAATAGACATAGTCTAAAAATAGACTTTGCGCCAAAAATAGCCTGCGGGCTCACTTAGTGAAGGCGACTCCTTTCCACTAAGCTCATCATCTTGTTGCAATCTCAACATCATGATCCTTGACTTTATACAATTTACAGATAGCATGGTTTTAGGCAGTGTGATTTTCCTAGGTACATTTTGTGTTGTGAAATTGATTATTTCTTTCTCTTACTTGTTATGTGATTGTGCGATCGTGTTTTGTTTTCAAAAATTATAGAAGGATTCGATATCTTGTTTTAGTACATTATAAGATCGTATTGAATCACATTGTTAGAATTTCTACATGGTATCAAAGTACCAAGAATCACAATAAGAAGAGAAGAACACAATTTTTTTTATGAGGTTCTAATATGCAGATTTATTCTTCAGTATCTAATAACATATCATGATTTATTTTAATGGTTTGAGACTCGAATATGCACTCGAGGGAAATTCAGATTATATTGCATGGAAATATAGGATGGAGATAGTGCTTGAGGACAACGGACTGAAGGCTTTCATAGATATTGATGTCCCACATATCGCAATAGATTCTCAACTTATTGATGCATGGAAGAAGAATGTAGCAAAGGCGAGAAAGATCTTGTTAGAGGGGGTTTCGCTCCCCTACACGGGGGTGCGGGTCAGGGCCCCTGGAATTTTTTTTTTGGACCCTTTATTAGGTGGGTGGACCTACCTATGATTTTGTGCATGATTTTTGGACATGGTTTTGTGCATGAGTTTTGCACATGGTTTTGGGCATGATGGTTTTATATCCATGGTATTTTGTAGATCTGTTCATGGGAACTACAGTTATGTTCTAATCAAGGGTTTATGAATGCTTCGACATGTATTTATATGTATTGTAACATTGAAAGGAACATAATGAAAAATAAATCTAGTAGTCCCAATTTTGGGATCCAGGGAAAAATCTACGTGTATATTTGTTTTATGTTTTATGTTCTCGCCATTGTGCATTTTCTGTATGAAGAATTTGTTTGCAGGTAATTATTGTACAAGGTTAAAACCTAAATGATCCATGATGTGATTCGCAGCCTAGTGCATCAATTTGCAAATATAAGTGTGCTATTCTATAAGCTATCCCTTGGAATACTGAGATCAATGTCTCACTTCATTCTTCGATCTTGGACTTGGAAGGTGTTATCAACAATACCAAGACTTCCCTTGTTAACCCTTTCAGTGAGCGTGGATCCTCACCTGCAATAAATTGTACAGGGCTTTAGAAACTATAATAAAATAGTTTTGTTTATGCATACAGAATCATGAAACATATAACCTCACTCAGGAAATACGGAAGAAATGGAATCTTGACTGGAAATGAGGAAATACAGAGTCATCTAGGGTGATTTCAAGAACCAACGAAGTTGAATTCGCTAAATAGGGTGAGGTTTAACCCCAACCAAAGCTAACTTGAAGGATATCACTTGAAACCCGTCCTCCTTGAAAATTTCTTGATTCTTCACTTGAAATGCAAAGAAAAATATCCAAAATCTATGTCTTTCTCTTGATCTTCTTTCTCCTTTTAAAGCTAGGTTACTCAAAATAAATTGTGGGCGATTACCATGGGTAGATAATTACCTGGGGCCAAAATCATCGACTCTTATTTGTTTATTTATTATTATTATTATTATTTGGAATTAAATTGTTCCAAATCAGATCAATTATTTGGGGATATTACAAATTCCACATCTACACACGGATCTGCCAAAATCTTCATCAAATTATTCACACCCAAGAATGGTGTCTCTCCTCCACAAATAGCATTAGAAAGTCTTGCGACTTGAAACAATTCCTCCTCAACCAAAAAACAAACTCAGCTAAGAAAAACATGGAGTTTATAATTTCATTGACGCTTTGATACCTCTGATACCAATGTAGATAGACCCGTGAGTAAACTCTATGATGAGAATTGATTTCGTTGATACTGAAATCATACATTTATACATATGTAAAGTAGGTATGAGACATTTATGTCTCGGCAACTTATTAAATGAAAAGTAAAAACTAACAACATATTATTATTGTACAAACATAATCCGCAAGGATTATGTAACACCCATGTTTAGTGTGACTTTGTTAAAAGACATTTTATTTTTAAAATTAATTAGACTTTGCAGTATTGCTTTTAATTAGAAGATTAAAATTATGTTAATCAAGAAGTTATGAATCAAGTTTCTTACCTTTTATATATTCCACTTATGGTATGATACCATGAATCTGATGGTAAAAGTTTCCAAGACTCCAAGGTAGTTGAGTAAGCAGTTACTGGCAGCTACCTTTCCTCTAGGGAATAAAAAGGGAAATCCTAGAGGAGGAAAGGGGTTCTGTGCAGGAAAGAGAAACAGCTAGAGGCTAAAGAAAGAGAACTTCCAGAGCTGGTGGAGAACCAGTGGAATTCCAATATCTGACTTGGAAAAGGATTGGACAGGAGTCCTGAGGTCTACTTTCTCAGATAGTAAACTGCTATGAATATTCTACCTTGGTGCGGAGAACGAGGGGAGTGGAGGACATTAGTGCCTCAATCAAGGTTGGGTGGAAGCCGTCAGAGTCACAGAAAGTGAGATAAGTAGACTTGATTTAAGTATAAATCATGTATGTTTTACCTTGTTAATTTTGTAGGCATAAACATAGGAATAGAAATGTTACTTATGTATAGTTACTTCAGCATAAGAAAGTTTTGTAAGAGGTGTTTATGTAAAAGGGTTTTTGTACTTGTAATATTGACTATTCTAAAATCTGGGTAAAGGAAACAACTGTAATTTAGCAGGTTTGACAGTCTAACCCTTAGGGAATGAATCCCTTAGAGGAAGACAGTATGTCCTGCAGAAGTTAATGTAGTACACGGACTAAGGGGTTATTACCCTTGGAGTAGTCCGGACACTCAGCTAGAATAAGGTTGGGAACAAATAGAAAGTAGTGCAGATTGTGCATTATTCAAGTTGTAAGTAAAACTGTAAATTTAATGTATGAAAACATAGTATTCGTTGAAAACTAATTTTTCTTCTTTAAAATATTAAAAAGACTCTAAGACAGTGAACTGTAAATAGATGTTCGCACATTCAAACAATAGCCAAGCCTTAAACAGAAGAAAACTAGAAATTATCTGTGCAGGTAGTAATAAATACGAACTATGAGCCAAATAAATTGTAAAAACCCTACACTAATTAAGGGTGAGATTTTACATACTTAACCGAAAAACTCAGAATGTAACTACATAAAGTTATGCCCCACAGATACTATAATTTACATAAAATGTGAAAGGAGCTTAGAATTTCATAGCATATTCAAATTATATGACCATAGAGAAATCGAGGTTTGCATCCTGCAATACCACATAACACAGAAGTATAAAATTGATAGATTTTCCTCAAATACCGAGGCTGTTAATTCATTTCAAGTCAAAAAATACAAACGACAGAGAACCGACAGAATGCAACTGTGCATACCACAATTAAAAATTACAGTTAAGGGTTTTCAAATCCAAATTATTTACATAAAAATCGGCTAACCAAAACCCAGTGAGGCCGTTTGAAAAAAAAACTCTCAAACATAATTATACATGAACAATTAAAAAAAGGTTAAGAATGTCTTTCTTGACGAAGCATGGGTATTTTTCCCTGACTTCTACAGCAAAAAGGAAAATAATATACGAAAGAGAAAAGGAGAACCCTTGCATGGCCAATGGGCTTAAACCCGTAAGCCAACAAAAACATCGTGCTAGATTTCCTTCAAACAAACAGAGAAGATTGATAACTCATTAACTTGAAAGAAGAGACAGAAACAAGTAGTCTCAGAATATATCCACCGACGGGGATAGGGTATCGATGACGAGTAGCTAGGGTAAAGATTGATACTTGTAAAATAGGAAGAAGATAATCTGTTAAGATTTTTTAAAGAAATAGGAAGTAGAAAATGTTAAGAACCAGATAAAAGTGCAAGGGGGTAGTCTTATTACCTTGAGGGTCTCCCGGGAGGCATGAATCTTCAAACCTGTAACAAAAATGGGCAGAACATTAGAAACATTAATGGAGTAAACTCCGTGCACAAACCCAGTTTCTTAGTTTTAGAATCAAAGGGAAAAAAACAAAGGAGAACAACATTTTGACACTGATCTCGTCGACAAAGGGTTACCTGTGTGATCACTGAGGAGGGAAGAAGTTGGATGAACCCGTGAAAAGATTCGACTGCATATTGGTTAGCCATGGCTGCATAACAGTCTAGACCATTGACATACAAGAAAAATGTTGAAAAGTCATAGAGTAGCAACAGAAATACTATGTATTAAACTCTCCATATAAACCATAAACACTTTCACATAAACATGAGCCAGACTCACCATATTACCAGTACTATGGAGGTCAAACTCTGCTTAGCAGGGAAAAGGAGTTGTAGAGCTCGCAACCACCTGCAGTGGAGCGACAAAATGAAACAGTTAGAGTTTGGCCAATGGTAGGCCACTACCCTAATGATTTTGAGAGCCATCATCACCATCGAAGTGGAGACAGATCAACGATGGAGGGGAAGTCATGTGTCAACATACAAATTTACAATTAAAATATTTGTGCCAAGTATTGGTAGCCAAATAAATTCTAAGCTATCCAAACCTTACACTGTGGAACGGTTCAATTAAATGAATTGAACTTTTGTCCCATTCGCATCATTTATAAATATAAAGGTTAATAAATCTGTCGTGAGATTAGGAACTCATGATCCTAGTGAACTTTACAACTATTGCAATCAAAATTTGTGGTTTTATATTATTTGCAATCATGGGATATATGATACGAGACCAAAATAAATACCTTTATGGTAAGTTTGCAATGAAAAAATCTACCCTAATGTTAATTCTTAATTAATTCCATGTATTTTGATTTCGTAATCATAAATAGTTTGATAACTAAACTACAATAGTAGTATATGCATGGAGTTGTAAGGTATTTTCTAATTGTGTATGGTAGATAGAATTACCATGCTTGTAAAAAAAAAAATGTAGTAGTTGTGAATGGATGAATGTTACAAGTGGTATCAGAGCGAAGTTTCAACACTGGGACCAATAAGGGGTCATCTACATAACAACTAATTTGTGTAATTGTGCACATAAAAAGAAAAATCTAAAGGGAGGAATTCATCAATAATCATGAGAAGGGGATTAGTACATCAAACACCTGGAAACACATGGGGAATTCACCCCCAGTATAATCAAGAAGCTAACCCAGAGATGTGGCTGAAACTAAGTATAGATCAACACCAACAACTGAGTAGACAGACCAGTAAGTTGTTGGATACTGTGCAACAGCTAAAAACATAAATGGTCTGAGTACGAAGTGACAATGAAAGACTGATGAGGAAGCAGGAAAAGACACTTAAAATTCTTTCAGATAAACAAAATCATCTCAGTGCATAGCCTAGCCCAGAAAGGGAAACCCATGGACAAGGCGAAAAAAAACAACAATTTCTTGACAATCCTAAAGGAAGATGTACTCATCGCAGCAACAAGAGTAGGACTTACAATGAGTCTGAGTCTGAAAATTCCTTCGATCATCAAGAACTTAAGAAGCAGAGAGTGGAGATGCAAGGGTAATTTCGGAAGATTAAACCCCCTACATTTGATGGAGAGGCTGAAGAGGTGGCAGAAGCTTGGATCATTAACATGAATAAATATGTTCAAGCATATGAGTATGACAACAAACTCAAAGCTAGGTTGGAAATTTACCAATTGCGAGAGAGGGCCACGTTATGGTGGGAGGAAGTGAAAAACGTACGTGGAATTGAAGACCATAATGTAACCTAGGACGAATTTCAACGATAATTTAAAGATAAGTACTTGACCGAATGATTCTACGATGAAAAAGCTTGAGAATTTAATGATTTTCGGCTAGGCCAACTATCGATAGATGAATTCATCACCAAATTTAATTCACTGCTACGATATGTGCCATATCTAAAATATGAGAAGGCAATGGTACAACGATTTCTGAGTAGTTTACCTGCTCATATGAAAGAGATAATTGAGTTTGTGGGTCCCAAAATGATGGATGAGGTAATTTGGAAGGCACAGATGTGTTATCAGCAGTCTAAAGCCAAGGGAGAAGTGGGCAAAAATTGGCCACCAAATAAAGGACATAAAAACTCCTCCAATTTCAGAAATAACAGACCTGGGAATTGTAAGATTTTGTTAGGAATTCAGAAAGTAAGCAAACCAAGAAACATCTACAAAGACCCAGATGGGCAACCGAGGACAGACTCACAGAAGCATCCAACAAACCAGATTAGGGACAACCACAAAAACCACCATTGTAGTGTTGGGGGTGCGGTGAGGGACATTACTATAAAAATTTTCTGCATCTTGGAAGGAATAAAACTGTAGCTAACGTGCAAGAGGCATCTAATGGGGGAGATGCGGCGCGAAATATACCCAGAATAAATGCTAAGTTGGAAGATCGACAAGCATATTTTCAAGCAACTATGATAGAACTAGAAGGTAAGATGAATTCTCATCCCATATCTATTTTGGTCGATCCTGGTGCTATTTTAAGTTATATAGACCCCCGGGTTGTGGAAAAAAATAATCGACAGAGCCAAAATTTTAAAAATCCTTGGTTAGTACAGTTGGCCATTGGGACAAAATGAAAGGTTCATGCCAAAGTTTCCAACTTTATTTTTTAAGTTGGGGATGAGAAACTAAGGATTGAACTAAACATTCTACCCTTGGGCTCATATAATTATTATTGGGCATGGACTAGTTGGAAGCGCACTGCTCATTAGTAGATTGCAAGGATAATATTATTTACTACAAAGCTGAATATGGAACACACCAAGAGCTGAAGGGAATTAATAAGCCTCTTCAGTTGCGTCCTATTACAACATCCCAGCTAGGAAGATGCATTAGGAAGGGATGTCAAATCTATGCAATCCAGGTTGGATTTTACAATTCCAAAGATAAGGCTCCTGCAATGGAAAAAATACCAGTGGTACAAGATTTCCTGGATGTATTTCCAGAAAGTATACCTAGATTTCCACCTAAGCGAGATATAGAATTTACCATCGAATTAATGCCAGGAGTAGCACCAGTATCGTGAGCACCTCACCGAATGAGTGTGCTTGAGTTAACAGAGCTGAAGATGCAATTGCAGGAATTGTTGGACAAAGGTTATATCCGTTCCAATGTGTCTTCTTGGGGAGCATCAATATTGTTTGTAAAAAAAAAAAATATGGCACCATGAGGATGTGTATGGACTATAGACAACTTAATAAATTGACTATTAAAAATAAGTATCCTCTGCCTTGAATTGACGATTTGTTCAATCAAGTAAAAGGGGCAACAGTTTTTTAGAAAATAAATTTAAGATCGGGTTATCATCAAATAAGAATAAAAGACGAGGAAATTTATAAAACATCTTTCTCAACCGTATATGGGCATTACGAATTTGTGGTCCTACCATTTGGTTTGACCAATGCACTTGCAACATTCATGAGATTAATGCATGGCATATTCCATCCATATCTAGATAAATTTGTTCTTATTTTTATAGATAATATTTTAATCTATTCCAGAAACGAGGAGGAACATAAGGAGCATTTATGTATAGTGTTGAAAATTTTAAGGGACCATCATCTATATGCCAAATTTAGTAAGTGTCATTTTTTCAAGAAACATATACAATATTTGGGACACGTAATTTCAGCTGAAGGAATAATAGTTGACCCTGAGAAGATAAAGATTATCATGGGATGGAAGGTTCCTAAAAATGTGGCGGATATTCGGTCTTTTATGGGACTGGCTAGTTACTACCGACGTTTTATAGAAGGATTTTATAAAATTGCATTTCCTATAACCTCTTTGCAGTGCAAGCGACGAATGTTCAACTGGACCATGGAATATCAATTTAGTTTTGAGAAGTTAAAATGGTTATTGACCACTGCTCCTATTCTGAAGGTAGCAGATCCAAATTTAGAATTTGAGGTCTGTATTGATGCAAGTAAAGAAGGAGTGGGGGCAGTGCTTTCACAAGAAGGAAAATTAGTAGCATACAAATCCAGGAAGTTAAGAGATCATGAGCAATAATACTCTGCCTATGATTTAGAGTTGATTGTAGTTGTGCATGCCCTTAAAATATGGAGGCACCAACTATTGGGCAAATAGTTTGTACTAAAAACTCACCATACAGTCTAACCAACTACTTTAAACAAGACGATTTGAATGCTCGCCATGCAATATGGAATGCATTCCTGAGCGAGTTTGATTTTGAAATGCAACATGTTAAAGGAAAAGAGAATCAAGTAGTTGATGCATTAAGAAAAAAGCTACATAATATTTATGAATTGTATTTTAATGAAGTGGAATTCAAGTTTCAGGAAGAGGTAAAGAAGGCTACAGGAAAAGATCTTGAATATCAGTTCTTGTGGTAGCAAGCTCAAGATATGGCAGCACAAGCAAAACAAACAGACTACGACACTAATGAGAAAGAGATGTTAATTTTTCGAGGAAAAATATTCATCCCAAATCAAATAAGCTTGAAAGGACTAATCTTGGATGAGTATCACAAAAGACCCTATGCTGGGCACCCTGGCTATCAGAAAATGTTAACAGCTATCCGAAAAGACTACTTTTGGCCAGAGATGCACAAGGAAATTGCTGAGTATTTGACCAATTGTTTGGAATGTCAGCAGGTAAAGTTTGAATATCAGCACCCAGCTGGTTTATTACAGCCCATATCGGTGCCAAAAAGGAAATGGGAAGTTATACCACTGGATTTCATTGTTGGTTTACCCAGAACAAAGTGACATAATGACTCCATTATGGTGGTAGTGGATCGCTTGACCAAAGTAGCCCATTTTATTCCTGTACAGTCTACTTTTAAGACCGTGCTTATTTCTTACCTCTTTATGAGAGAAATATTGATATTACATGGTGTACCAAAAACAGTCATCTCCGATAGAGATTTGAAGTTTACCTCAGCCTTTTGGAAGGAAATATTTACAGGATTATGCACTCAAATCCAATTCAGCATGACATACCATCCTTAGACGGATGGGCAAACAAAATGGGTAAACCAAATCTTGGAAGATATGTTGCGAATGTATGTACTGTAGCAACCCAAAAAATGGGAGGACTACCTACATCTGATGGAATTTTCTTACAACAACGATTATCAAGAGTCATTCATGATGAGCTTGTTTGAAGCTCTATATGGAAGGCAATGTTGGACGCCTATTAATTGGGGTAGTCCTGAAACAAGATTAATGCTTCGACCAGGAATGTTTGCCGAGATGGAGAAAGATGTTAAGAAAATCAGAAATAATTTGAGGAGTGTACAAGATAGATAGAAAGTGTATGTAGACCGAAAAAGGACCTACCGGGAGTTTGATGTGGGAAACCATGTTTATGTTCGAATTGGACCGAAGAAGAGTACACTAAGGTAGACTAATTGTGTTAAATTGGCTCCTTGCTTTTGTAGGCCTTTCCAAATTTTGGAAAGGGTGGGGCCAGTAGCTTATCGATTAGCCTTACCAGGACACATATAAGTGCATAATGTGTTCCATGCATATGTACTTAAAAGATACATCCATGATCCTACGCACGTAATACGTTGGAATAATGTTAAGGTTGAACCAAACAACAAGTTTCTGGTAGAGCCTCAACCTATTCTCGAACGGAGAGAAACAACACTCCAGAAGCGAGCTATCACCCAAGTTAAAGTGCAATGGCAACACTTTAGCCTGGAGGAGGTGACTTGGGATGATGAAAGCTTTTTGCGGGAGGCATATCCTAAACTATTTGATGGAATGACTTAACATTGAAGACGATGTTCATTTCAAGCGGGGGAAGCTGTAACACCCATGTTTAGTGTTACTTTGTTAAAAGACATTTTATTTTTAAAATTGATTAGACATTGCAGTATTTCTTTTAATTAGCAGATTAACAATTATGTTAATCAAAAATTTATGAATCAAGTTTCTTACTTTTTATATATTCCACTTATGGTATGATACCATGAATCTAATGGTAAAAGTTTCCAAGATTCCAAGGAAGTTGAGTAAGCAGTTACTGGCAGTTACCTTTCCTCTGGGGAATAAAAAGGAATTCCTAGAGGAGGAAAAGGGTTATGTGCAGGAAAGAGAAACAACTAGAGGCTGAAGAAAGAGAACTTCCAGATCTGGTTGAGAAGCAGTGGAATTCTAATATATGACTTGAAAAAGGACTGGATAGGAGTCCTGAGGTCTACTTTCTGAGATAGCAAATTGTCGTGAATCTTCTAGCTTGGTGCGGAGCATGGGGGAGTGGAGGACGATATTGCCTCACTCAAGGTTGGGTGGAAGCCATCAGAGTCATAGAAAGTGAGATAAGTAGACTTGATTTAAGTATAAATCATATATGTTTTACCTTGTTAATTTTGTATGCATAAACACAGGAATAGAAATGTTACTTATGTATAGTTACTTTAACATATAAAAAAAATTGTAAGAGGTGTTTATGTAAAAGGGTTTCTGTACTTGTAATATTGACTATTCTAAAATCTGGGTAAAGGAAACAACTGTAATTTAGCAAGTTTGACAGTCTAACCCTTAGGGAATGAATCCCTTAGAGGAAGACAGTCTGTCTTGTAGAATTTAATTTAGTACACAGACTAAGGGGTTATTACCCTTGGAGTGGTCCAGACACTCACCTAGAATAAGTTTGGGAGCAAATAGAAAGTAGTGAAAAATGTGCATTATTCAAGTTGTAACTAAAATTGTAAATTTACTGTATGAAAACATAGTATTCATTGAAAACTGATCTGTCTTCTTTAAAATATTAAAAAAACTCTAAGACAATGAACTGTAAATAGATGTTCGCACGTTTAGACAGTAGCCAAGTATTAAACAGAAGCAAACAAGAAATTATGTATACAGGTAGTAATAAATACGAACTATGAGCCAAATAAATTGTAAAAACCCTACAGTAATTAAGGGTGATATTTTACATAAACTCAAAACTCAAAACATAACTACATAAAGATATGCCCCACAGATACTATAATTTACATAAAATATGAAAGGAGCTTAGAATGTCATAGCATATTAAACGTATATGACTATAGATAAATCGAGGTTTGCATCCTGCAATACCACATAACACATAAGTATAAAATTGATAGATTTGCCTCAAAGACCAAGATCGTTGATTCATTTCAAGTCAAAAAATACAAACGACAGAGAACCGATAGAATGCTATTGTGCAGACCCCAATTAAAAATTAAAGTTAAGGGTTTTAAAATCCAAATTCTTTACATAACAATCGGCTAACCAAAACCCAGCAAGGTCGTTTGAAAAACAAACTCTCAAACAAAATTATACATGAACAGTTAAAAAAATGTTAAGAACGTCTTTCCTGATGAAGCATGGGTAGTTGTCCCTCACTTCTACAACAAAAATGAAAATAATATACAAAAGAGAAAAGGAGAACCCTTGCATGGTCGGCAGGCTTAAACCCATAAGCTAGCAAAAACATAGTTTTGGATTTCCTTCAAAAAAATAGAGATGATTGATAACTCATGCACCTGAAAGAAGAGACAGAAATGAGTAGTCTTAGAATATATCTACCAACAAGGATAGGGTATCGATGACGAGCAGCTAGGGTAAATATTGATACCTGTAAAACAAGAAGAATATAATCTGTCAATATTTTTTAAAGAAATATGAAGTAGAAAATGTTAAGAACCAGAGAAAAGTGGAACGGGGTAGTCTTATTACCTTGAGGGTCTCCCGGGAGGCATGAATCTTCGAACCTGTAACAAAAATGGATGGAACATTAGAAAGATTAATGGAGTAAACCATGTGCACAAACCCAATTTCTTAGTTTTAGAAGAAAAGGGAAAATAAACAGAGGAGAACAACATTTTGACACTGAGCTCGTCGACAGAGGGTTACCTGTGTGATCGCCGAGGAGGGAGGAAGCTGGATGAACCTGTGCAAAGATTCGACAACATACTAGTGAGCCATGGCTGCATAACAGTCTAGACCACTGACGGACAAGACAAATGTTGAAAATTCATGGAGCAATGACGGAAATATTTTGTATTAAACTCTACATATAAACCAGAACCACTTTCGCATAAAGATGAGCCGGACTCACCATATTACTAGTACTATGGAGGTCAAACTCTGCTTAGCAGGGAAAAGGAGATGCAGAGCTCGCCACCGCCTGCGGCGGAACCACATAATGAAATGGTTAGGGTTTGGCCGAGGGTAGGCCATTACCCTAACGAGTTTGAGAGCCATCTACACCGTCGAAGTGGAGATAGATCAACGATGGAGGGGAAACCATATGTACACATAAAAATTTACAATTAAAATCTTCTTGCCAAGTACTGGTAGCCAAATAAATTCTGAGTTATCCTAACCTTACACCGTGGAACAAATCAATTAAATGGATTGAACCTTTGTACCATTTGCATCATTTATAAATATAAAGGTTAATAAATCTGCCCCGAGACTAGGAACTCATGATCCTAGTGAAATTTACAACTATTGCAATAAAAATTTATGGTTTTATATTATTTGCAATCATGGGATATGATACCAGACCAAAATAAATACCTTTATGGTAAGTTTTCAATGAAAACATCTACCCTAATGTTAATTCTTAATTAATTCCATATATTTTGATTTCGTAATCATATATAGTTTGTTAACTAAACTACAATAATAGTATCTGCATGGAGTTGTAAGGTATCTTCTGATTATGTATGGTAGATAGAATAATCATGCTGGTAAAAAAATAATTATATAGTAGTTTTGTATGGATGAATGTTATATATTAGTAAACATAAATATCTATTTATATTGGATGAGTCTATAGTAAGCTCAATAAGTACTCTTGGTGTTGTCTATAGAGGTGATAAATTTGTTAATTTTTGAACTACACAATATTTTTCTATTTAAACTACACAAATAATATTTTACTTTACTTTATTTTTATTTTTAAAATAATATTTTATTTTACTCTTTTTTTTTTTTTTTTTAAATAAAACTTAAGTAGTGGATTAATCAAAATGAGTAATTATTAAAGATAAGATAAAAAGTAATTTAAATGACTTAACATTCCACTTATTTACCAAATGTTCTAAAATATATATATATAATTTTAATGCTTTTATATATATATAATTAATTAAAAGTAAAAAATAAAACAAAATATTTCTTTTAATTATTAAAAAAAAATATATTATTAAATAATAAAATTGAATAGATTAATTATATTGTTGAATTTTAGTTTTATTATCTAAATCATATATATAATTTATTTAATTAAAAATAAAACGAAATATTTCTTTTAATTATTAAAAATATATATATTATTAAATAATATAATTGAATAGATTAATTATATTGTTGAACTTTAGTTTTATCAAAGCAAAATAAGAATCATCTTTTGATCACACAAATATATATATATATATATATATATATATATATATATATATATATATATATATATATATATATATATATATATAATTAAATATTATATTAGTTAAAACTCAATTAATGGATAGTCAAAAGTAAAAGTAAATAGATTGCTGACATAGATTAATAATAAAAAAATATTTAAACTTAGTTTAATTATAATTATTGATAATTTAAGTAAAAAATAATTCAACAAGATTTTGCTAGTTTAGATATTTATGTTAAATCAAAATAAATAATATTTAGATATGTATATATTTAGTATTTTACTAATAATAAAAGATTAAATATTTATTAATAATGATAAGTTTATTTCATAAATATTTATGTATAATGAAATTGGAGTATGCTTTGTTTTTGTTTGACTAAGAGTTAGTTATTCTCAAATGTAAAAAAGTGAAAACTTACTCCTTATGAATCAAGATAACTAGATTTTCATTAAATAATGAGTCAACTTGCTTTTGTAAATAAAAATCAATACTTTTACACTATTAATTTTACAATTAAGTTATGATAAAATTTTAGACTTACTAAAAACAAATTACCTCAATAAAAATATTCACTTTTCAACTCAATACTACAATTTAAAATTTTATTACTTGATACTACTTTAATTTTGTAAATAAAAATCAATACTTTTACACTATTAATTTTACAATTAAGTTATGATAAAATTTTAATTTTACAAGTTATGATAAAATTTTAGACTTGCTAAAAAGACAAAAAATACTTGTTAATAAAAATATTCACTTTTCAACTCAATACTACTCCAATTTAAAATTTTATTACTTGATAATACTTTAATTTTAAATTTTAATAAGAGATATTAAACTTTATCCAAATAATGAAGCGCAAATATTTTAAATACATTCAAATTATTTTATATTTTTATTTTTTAAATTGAAAATTCAATATATAAAGAAATATATTTTTGTGTAAAGCTTTGACTTATATACTTTGGCAAAAAGAAAATACATAAGTTTGACCTTGTTGTTAATGGCCGCCGCTTTGTTGGTAGATGGGCCCAATTCTTTCATATACTTAGAGTAGAGGGACTGAACAAAAAATCATCAATTGACCCATATTAACAATTAGAAGACGGTAAAATAAGGGAAATTGGCGTACCCGCCCCTCGTTATCAGCTTCTTACTCCTCCAGTATTTCCTGGCTCTGTGCACACAGGGATTGACTTTGCCCTTTCGGTCGCTTGAGTGCCATTACCATTACCAGACACTTTGCCTGTTGCCTGTGTCAACCATACCGATACTCCTCCCAGATGGCAATATCCCACAAAATGGCAGAGTGGTAGTTTGAATTGTAATCGGGTTCAACCAATTTCTCATGAAAATTGCCTGATTGTGAATATACCATTGATTTTGTTAACAACTCTCGAGATTAATATCCTTGCAATTTGACCACAAATCGTCCTTGTTGCGTGTAGCCATGTTCGGGAGACTTAGAGGAAGCTTCATGGCACCGCTCATACACCCACGGTGGGGAAATTTATAAAAAAATATTGATTTTTATTATTTAAATTATATTTTTTAAATATATAAAATAAATTCAATCTTTTAAGACACAAATCATATTAATTCTAGATTTTAAATATTCTAGTGATGCAATATAAGGGCAGGGACTGTAATTTTTTGTCCGAATCTAGGTAAAAAAAAATTAAAAATAAAATAGTTGGAATGTTTGAATTACATTTTTTATTGTAAAAATAGATTCAACACTATCAAAAACCCTTACGACATCAAATACTCAACTATAAACAAGATTTTGATAAATCTTTACCTAAATTTTTTAAAACCTTACCAAAATTTCTGGATTATTCTGGAAGTTTTTTAAACTATACTTTAAATATCTCATTCCAAAACAACATAAGCACAAAATTTGAAGTGGTATTTTGTCCAAGCATGTGTCTTAAATGTGCATTGACTGCCGCATCATTTATGCGCATTAACTACATCATTCAATGCATTTGAGTTGCACCTCGAAAAATAATTGCAGAAAGGTACCGTGAAAATTTGAAATCTTCCTAAAATGTCATGATTGTTTTTTGAAAGTTGTAAAACCGGACTCGTCCTTCACACAGAATCTATTCTGCTAGTGAGAGTCGACAGCACACGCCAACTTTACCTAAACAATCAATGTAGTCGAATCATCCTTATCTTTTCACAGCATTTTTTTATTTTGACAATGGAATCCTCCCCGCGCATGATGACAGCACATGGTTGCGACTGGCTACTAGTGGGGACGGTTTTTTTATTTAATATTTAGTATAAATTGGTACATCGACGACTGAATGCCCGACAATGATCAATTTCTTTTAAAAAAAAATAGAGCCGGCTACAATAGATTAATGCGAGGAGGCATTGTGCATACCAATCGCAGCCTCAAATCCAGTCAATGTCTAGGTTTTTTTTTTTTTTTTTCCACAATGTCCAAGAACTTTGTATTTAGAATTCATTCACGTTTTGAATTGGCGAACATCAATTTGCATTAAAATATTAAAAATTTAATCGTCACGTTGACGTGACTACTCTCCAACATGCAGCCGCGGCCGGACTGGGTCCGCCTTTCCTCTCATTAAATACCGCAATTTCATTCTCAATCCTGTTATGTGTTGTGTCTGATAGAGATCTCAGAGGTGATATTTATCAGTATGGAGAAACTGATGATTCTTTGTTGGTTGAGCACTCTCTGTATTGCTTATGCGATAAGAGATAATGTCCTCACTCTGAATGCCGATCCGCCTATTGTAAACGGGCTGTCATGGACATTTTATCAGAAGAGTTGCCCTCAATTGGAATCCATTGTAAAGCAAAGGATTGATTTCTACCTCAAGGAGGATATCACCCAGGCAGCCGGGTTGCTGCGCCTCCATTTCCACGACTGTTTCGTCCAGGTAGTTATTTTTCTTTTTATTTTATAGTCTGCTGTGGTTTAAATAAATATATGTTTGGTAAATTTATAAGTGGTTGATAATTTACAGGGCTGTGACGGATCGGTTCTGTTGGACGGATCAACAAGTGGCCCCAGCGAACAAGGGGCTTCGCCCAACTTATCGCTGAGAAAGAAAGCCTTTGAAATAATAACCGACATTAAGAGCCACGTGGACAAGGCTTGCGGCGTTGTTGTCTCCTGTGCCGACGTCACCGCTCTCGCAGCCAAAGAGTCGGTCAGGGCGGTAAGCCACTGATGTTCTCTTCTCTCTTTTTTTCATTTTGTTGTATGCCATTTTGGGTAATTTCGGTCAGTTTGTTTAAAATTCGCACTGTGAATTAGGCCGGAGGACCACAGTATCGTGTGCCGCTGGGGCGCAGGGACAGCCTGAAATTTGCCACACAAAACGTGACAGTTTCCAACCTCCCCGCTCCCTTCTTTAAGGTGACCTCGCTCATCAATGCTTTTGCCGGCAAGAATCTCAACGTCACAGACCTCGTTGCTCTTTCAGGTATTGCGATCTATAAGCTGCTGAATACTGGTCTGGATTTTTTGAAAACCATTTGTGTGATGATGTTTAACAGTTGTGTTGGATGAGTACAGGCGGACACACGATCGGCATCGCGCACTGCACCTCCTTCACCGACCGTCTATACCCGACGCAGGACAGCACTTTGAACAAAAGCTTCGCCCAGAGGCTCTACACCACCTGTCCTTCCAAGACCTCCGCCAACACCACCGTGCTGGACATCCGCACACCGAACGTGTTCGACAACAAGTATTACGTAGACCTGATGAACCGGCAGGGCCTGTTCACCTCCGATCAGGATCTCTACACTGACTCCCGCACCAAAGCAATCGTGGAGGACTTTGCCCTGAATCAAGATCTTTTCTTCCAGAAGTTTGCAGTGGGCATGGTCAAGATGAGCCAGCTGAACGTGCTCACCGGATCCAAAGGGGAGATCAGGAGTAATTGTTCCGCTAGCAATCTGCAGGCTTCGACAATCGACATTATTGAAGACGTTATTGACTCTTATGCGTCATTCATGTAAACGCAAGCTAGCTCGACGGCCATGACTGATTTCTGGTTTTCCAGAGGTTCTTAAATGCGATGTTTGGATGTTTTTTTTTGCCCTTAAAATGTTCAGTGTGTTTCGTTGTACATGTACACGGGTGTGTATCGTCCTAATGTACACACAGTGACGCTCAGTCCTCAATAAAATAAAAACACAATAATTTTTTTGGGGACACCATTTGTATATTTTAAATGAGTAATATTTGTTTATATTTGTTTTGAATAATTATAAAGTTCGATAGTATAATCTAAATTTATAAAAAAAATTACTAGATCTCAAAAACTTCTCGGCCATTAAAATTATGAAGTAACCTAAATTTACAGAAAAATCTTCTCTATTTTATCCCAATCTTACTCAAACTTCCATAATTTTCTTTTGACAAATCTGAAACCTCATTAAATTAAAATATCTTTTATTTGCTGACTTTGATTTTATGATTAATTAGTTACGGGTGTTAAGTGATTTTGAGAGAAGCTATTTATATATAATTATTTTAATTAAAAAAAATTATAATTTTACATTAATTAAAAATAATAAAATCAATTTCATTACTAACATTGTTAACTATTTTTTAATTTTTAATATAAAATAAAATTCATCATTAAATATCCATCTATTATTGAAATGGAGAAATGTTCAATTTTTTGGAGGGGCATTTTATTTTTATTTTGAAATGAAGATTAGGTGGTAGGACTAATGAGAAATCTTTCATTACAAAGACAATCTACTTAATAGTGTGATTATTTATCAACTAAGTTATCTTTAATATGATTTTTTAGAATTTTTGTAAATTTTTTTATTAGAATTTCGTAGAAAAATTTGAGGTAAAATCTTGATTTCTATTATTTAAACTGGTTTTTTTTTTTTTAATTGCATATATAAATTCAATATCTTGAAATACTCTTGAACACTTCTTAATTTTAGACAAATTAAATCGAAAGTGAAAACTTTTCAAAAAATCACACCAAAAACAACTAGATTATTTTGTACCTAGTAAATCACAAATAAATATTATGATCATTTATCAACTTCTTTATATCCATAAATATACATTATATCTAAATTAAAAAATTTCATCAATTTTTTATTTAAATATTTTATAAAAAATATAATATTAATAAAATTTTAATTTTAATTATTATATTTTAAATTTATTATTAAATAAATTAAATGGATAAATTGGTTATATTGTTGATGTTTAGTTTTCTAAAAGTAAAACCACTTTTAGGGTGGGTATTACGCTTAGTTATTAGTAGGAAGAACTAAATTTAAAAGCAATGATAGGTGATTAAATTAATATATATATTTTTATTTTTATTTATATTTATTTATTTATTATTTTTTTTTGGGTAAAATTAGATTAAATTAATTATGAAATATGAAATAAAAAAATTTAAAAGTTAATGAGTTTGGTGATAATATAATAGTATAAAACACGTAATAAAGAATTGATTTGTATGTTATTTAGTTTTTATTACGTTATTGGTTTAAATGACAATGGGAATGACTTGTTGGAGATAAAAATTGTTTTTCAATAACATAATTCTGGTGGCATCTCACATGTTAGTATATTGTTTTTCCTTTCAATATTGGTTTTAGTTTAGACACAATTTGTTTTAAAATAAATCAGAAATGAATGTTAAAAAAATCCTTAATTAACAAAGGAAAAGGTTCAAATATGATATAATTTGGAATTAAATTATGTTATAAATTATTAAAATTAAAGGAAGAAAATTAAAAAGAAAATATGGGAAAAATATTTTAAAAAAATATAACATAAAATCAAATTCAGTAAACCTCTAAATTTAAATACAAATGGAAGAAATAAAAATAATGATATAAAATGAATTAAAAATTAAGAATAATTAAGTCAAATTAAAACTGGAAAAAGTTGTTAAAACTATGAAACTATAAAAAGGTTAATTATGTACAAGAATATTTTTAAGAGGACAAAGATTGAAAGTAGAAAGAGATACCTCTCAAAGGATACTAGAGGTGTGAAAGGACGTTGAGGTGAGAGATTTGGTTTGGTTAAAGAGAATGCAATGGTTAAATTTGAGAGAATGTTGATTGATCACTCATTTTGAGATGTGATTATGAAAATATGAAATATGTCAATTCTATGCTCCTTGAGTTAGGGTTTGAAAGTTCTATTAGCTTGGCCAATGTATGATTTCTTATAGAAACATGGAATTTGGTAAACATTAGTTAAGCAAGGGATCAAATTTATCTTGGGGATGTGATTTTGAAAATATGAAATATGTCAACTATTGCCCCTTGAGTTAGGGTTTGAAAGTTCTATTTAGTTAAGAAAGGGATCAAATTTATATTGGTATCTTGAAATAATTGATTAAGGGTTTATGGGGTTTAAAAAAGAGTTTTGATATTCCTTTTAGCCAAAATTTGAGGGAAATAATAATGATGTCTTGGATGTAAGGAAGAGAAATAAGAGCAACAGGTAGGGAAAAGGCAAGGGGAATTCTAGAATTAGTATGGAGGAAAGAGCATAAAGCTTCATTGATTTGAGTGAAAAATTCATTGATTTAAGTGTAAAATTCCCCTTTTCTAGAAAATCAACTCAAATAATATACCCAAAATAAAATATCAAAACAAATAAATTCAACCAATAAAACAAATGTATTTTTTAATACCATTGTAAATTCCATTCTCGCTAAACAAATAACTCAGTCATCCTACCACAAGCACAAAAAATATATCATATATCTTGATCTATTTTATTAGTCTAACCTTGAATTACATGTTGGAGCAGCCTCTTGAGTTACAAAAATAAATTTAGGGAAGCCCATAAACAACATGGCTAATGGCACGATGTGAAAATAAGAGATGATGAAAAGGCTGAAATGTCCCCTTACGCTATAGTAAATTACTATAGTGGAGCATATTTGATGGTTGGTTTGAACCTACCTTTTGATGCCACAACCCAACAAATGGTGGCTCGAATTTTTGAGAAAAAAATGACACTAGATGGGGGAGCAAAAATCTAGGTTGAAACTATCCATAAAAAAATACCCTTAACTTGTTAATAATAAATGGTATGGATTCCTCAAGTGATCCCACAGTCTAGAAATGAATGAATTGGCCCCATTTTCCCACACAAATTGTAGATGGAAAATACAACCTCCCAAAAATCCCATGATCTCTAGTTGTACCCACAACTTAACAATGAGATGAATCTTCAACAATAAATACTTATGAAATATCTTAGTGATATTTCCTTCTGATCAACTAGGGTGGATTTGTTTCACCACCAAAACCAATTCACTCAATGGTTTCACCCTTAACACTCCAAAGCCACGAGAGCTCTCTAAATCAATATGAGGAAATGATTATGCAAGCTGAAATAATGAGCTCCAATCTCTCTTTTATCATTATAATATCATAGGTCATCAAAATACCATGGGTCGCTCTTTTATAACTTTATTTGTTTATTTGTTTCTTTTCGCCTTTTTTACTAAATCAATGTCACATGTGACATGTTTATTTTTCACCCAAATGACATTTAAATATTTAAATTAATTGATCCCATTTTTGACCAACTATAGCCTACGGTAATCAAATAGGCTATCGAGTCAAACTCTTGGAGTGCTCATTAAAAGAGGGACATTATAGTCCTCCATTCTTGAGATTTATTTCCCTCAAGCAACTGCAAACTAGGATGTTGCAAAATATACTCTCCTTCCCATGTAGCATCCTCTAGTAGCAAGTATCCACTTGATGAGATACTCTCTAATCACTATGCTCCTCAATTTCCTTTCCCTAAATTCCAAAATTTCTTCAAGGATTAACACTAGTTTCCCCTCCTCTTCAACAGGGGTAGCCCTATTGAAGTAATAATCTGATGTCCAAATTCCTTCTCGAGGCATGATACATGAAAAAAATTATGAATCTTGCTCCCCTCTCACAGCACAAGCTCGTATGCTACTTCCCCAACTCTCCTAATTACTCTATAGGGATCATAAAATCATGGTTTCAATTTCTTTGTACCACTTTTCTTTAGGGAATATTGTCTATGTGGATGCAACCTCAAGAAAACCAAGTCTTCTACCTCAAAACTACACTCAACCCAACATTTTTCCACATACATCTTTTTTTGGTTCTAGGCATCTTGTAAGTTTTTCTTTGTGATCTTAAGGATATCTTGGATTTTCTGTATCCAATTTTTGGATTTGGGAGCCCTATTATCCCTAAATGAAAAATCCACAAATGAAGGAGCTCATAGCCATATAATGCATGGAACTGGGTCATACCAATGGACATGTGGTAGATGGTGTTGTAGAAATGTTCTCCTAGATGCAATCGCTTAATCCAAGCCTTATGATGTCCTAACATGTAGTTACATAGTTACCCCTATAAGGGTGATAACTGGTACTAGGAGTCAATTTGATACTATCTAATATGAAAATCTACTGCAAAAATGAATTCAGATTGCATTATATTACGATAAATTCACAAATAAATTTGCAAATTTTTATAATTGATAAACAACTACACAAATGAAATCTCGGCCTTGCACCTTTGGTAAAGATATGATGAAATCCACCGACACACTCTCCCACTTTTGTTCTAAAATGGGCAAAGGCTGCAATAAACTTGCAGGATGAGTATGCTTTGAATTTTTCTACTGACAAGTCATACACTCCCTCACATGTCACAATACATCATCCTTGAGGCCCTTCTGTAAGAACCTCTCTCTAATCCACATGTAAGTTTCAAAGTATTCAGGGTGTCCTACCAAAGGTGTATCATGAATATCCCTCATAATATTCTCCTTAAGTGTGGACTTAGGGACTAAATATATTTTTTACATGTAGAAGATAATGCCATCCACCACTCTGTACCTATCATCCTAAATGTGAGCATCCATAAACACATAAGTAAACTTATTATTGGAATGTTCCACCAACAGATGTGATTTCCATTCAATTGAAATCTCTGTAAGGGAACATGCTAGCAGTTTCCTAGAAAGGGAATCAACAATAATGTTTTTATTTCCCTTTATATACTCAATGTAAAAATCATAAGCTTATATCTTGCTTACCCATTTCTTCTGCCTCTCATTCAAGTCCTTATGTTCTAGGAAATTCCACAAACATTTGTGGTGAGTCCTGACCACAAATCTATCATCGACCAAATATTTTCTGAAATTCACTAAAGCATGCATAATGGAAAGCATATTATTGTTGTAGATGGAGTAGATCCTCTTTGGTTCCCCAAGCTACTAACTTTCAAATTATATTGGATGTATGTTCTACATCAACACAATTCCTATACCATATCCTGAAGCAACATATTTAAGCACAAAGGGCTAAGTGAAATAAGGAAGTTCCAATACTAGAAAAGTGCTCATCACTTCCTTGATATTTTGAATGCTTGTTGATCTTCCTCTGCCCATATAAATTCCCCTTTCTTCATAATATCAGTTAAGGGTGCACCCAACTACAAAAACCCATTAACAAAGTTCCTATAGTAGCTTCATAATCCAAAGACTACTTGCAACTCTGTAAAGGTCATAGGTAGTTGCCGATATAATATGGTCCGGACCTTCTTTGATGTACCTACATACCCTGCGTATAGATTACATGGCATAAATATAGAATCTTTATCAAACCAAATTCACATTATGACACCTTGGCATACAATTTTTGCTTCTCCATAATATCTAATATCTTTTCTAAATGCCTCAAGTGATCCTCTCGTGTCTTGTTTTATATAAGGAGATCAGTAAAGAACATTAAGATAAACTTCCAAAATTACTTGTTGAATATGTGGTTTAGGCACGTGTGTTGGTCAACCCAAATGGCATGACTAAGAATTCATAGTTCCCATAATGACACCTAAAAGTAGTGATGTGAACATCCTAGTGCCTGACCCTCATTTGGTGATATCCCATGCAACTCATCCATCAGCTCGTCAATCGTAGGGATGGGATACTTGTTTTTTATTATCTTCTTATTCAAAGCCCAATAATCTATAAACATCCTCATACTTCCATCATTTTTCTTAACCAGTTAGACTAAAGAAGATAATGTACTAGAATTGGGCCTAATATGTCCCATCTCTAATAAATCCTTGATTTCCTTCTCTATCTCATATTTGAACTTATTTTGGGTGCCTATATGTGTTGAGATGTTGTCATTGATGGAAAAGAAAGTGGAAAGCAAGAATGGGCCTATGATATTCCCTATTGAAATGATAAGTCAAATAAGAGCTTAGAAATAAGGGCAGTATTATTTATTGAACTTATAACATTGGTCGTGGTTTCGGTGTTAATTTATTTTTAGGATGATACATAGTAGTAACAAAGAAGATCAGTACTAGAAAATCCTGAAACTCATGATAGCCATGAAGACTGTACATGGTAGTTTGCTTGAAATTAGTACATGTTGTCTTGTATTAACAAGATTTTATTTGAATCATTTTAAAAAGATCATCATTTTTTTTTTATTACAACCTTCAACAAAGTTAAAATAATTTTATGTTGATGTTTGCAAGGATGTGAGATTAATATATTATGTATTTGGTGGATCTAGAATGGATCCTTATACTGTAGTTTAACTCAATTTTATGTCACTATTATGTTTGGAGGATCATTGTTATGGAAGGTAATGTGTATAGAAATCAACCCAACCTAATCGATTTAATAGTTGAGAAATGAAGTGTTATGGTTGTTATCATCTTATAACTGAAGTAAGGGAGACACTGTCAGTTCTAGGTTGTCCATGTCTCTTATTTTCAAACTATTGCGTTTTGGAGTTTCACTTGCATGAGATTAAATTCTATTTCTATGACATGCCACTAACATGCACAGTACCTATTCGTAGAATGAGGATGTTGTCTTCATTAGAAGTTGATTTCTGATCTTGTAGCATACCCTAAAACAAATTTATTAAATGCTAAAATTTATGTACAATATGGCTTCATTACAAACACCATTTTTGTCAAGACAACCCTCCTATAGGCATGGAGGTTTAGTGTGGGCTCAACTAGTATAAATAAACAACATGTCTCCCCCATTTGACCATCAACTTGGTGGAAGAAAATAAAAATGAGCTCATACCTAAGGTAGAGAGATAAGGTTCATATCTCATGAAGCAGGAAGTAAGTTAATGGAAATCGTTTTTTATTTTCATCTCTATTCTTTGGATCAAGTTTTATTGATGGGATTCAGATCAATTTTTCAAAGCTACCTTTTTCTAGATTTCAAAATTGTAGACATATTCTTCTAGCATGAAATCATATTGGTTTAACCTCATAATTTGACCTTTGAAGGAATATATTTCATCCTCTTTGGATCAGAGAAATCGTTCACCATGGAGCACAAAATGCGACCTATTTCTGTAACTAAGGCTAACTTTGGCCCCTGAATGTTTTATAATTTTGGAGTAGAAAAATTGGGCACATATATACCTTGACCTGTGGAGTATATTCTTAGCCCTAGACTAAGGCATCTCTATGATATTTTTAACCAAGCTCTTTTGAAAGAATTCGAACTAGTGGATATTTTTTACCAAGCATATTTAGGGAGTTATTTGAAGATAGTCCTTGAGTAGACTTGGAGTCACTATTAAAGGCTCCCTTGTAAAACAATCCAAAGCCTTCATCCACAAAGAATAACATCACTCTAAAGGTTGATCTAAAGTTCACTTAAGATAATTCGATGTTTGTCTAAGTCTGGTTGAGCTTGTGTATGCATAACCTAAAACTGCTAATACAAGATTTGGAGATTAATTGTTGTAGAATAGTTTATGTACAAGAATTTTCTTTGTATTTGGTCAGATTCCTATAGTAGTACTTAAAGTTATTTTGGAATTGGATTTAATTAATTTTTAGCACACTTGGAGAGCTTCTTAAGGACATTTCTTATGCAAACTTGAAGCAGACTCTAGATCAAGCTCTTAAAGAACCCTTTGAAAATTTCTTAGAGAATACGATGGACAAAAGTTGAAGTAATATTTGGTGCATACCTTAGAACATATTTGAAGCAGGCCTTGATCAGAATTTAAGGTGATATTTGAAGAGTCCTTAAAGAAGTTTGTAAATAAATTTTGGAGTACTTCTTGAATATTTTTTGGAGAAACTATTGGAGATCTTGAAATATTTTTCTCAATAAATTTCTTATAGCAACCTTGAACCCACTTTGAAGCAAATTTGGAGTAGGAAATCTATGAGTCGCTTTTAGAGTAGATTTTAAGAGTCTTGGAGTAGCATTGTATACCTTCTTGAAGAAAACCTGAAGAATAACTTGAAGACTAGGTTGGAGCCTAGATTTATATTTGAGGATTGGAGTCCTCATACAAGGTTGGAGCCTTGTTAGAGACTAGGTTGTAGCATGGATTGATATTTGAGGATTTGAGTCTTCATACAATGTTGGAGCCTTGTGAGAGACCAGGTTGGATCCTAGATTGATATTTGAGAATTGGAGTCCTCATTCAAGGTTGGAGCCTTGAAGAAGTCGGAGAAAGTTTATTGTATTGGTTGGGTAATAGAAGATTGGAGGCCTTACTTTTTTTATTTATAATTTATTATTATTATTATTTATGTGTTTTGGTACATTGTGTTTCTAATAAAAGAAATATATTAGCTAGCTAATTAATAATTGAAAGAATACTAATTCACCTCCTCTTAAAATTTCCAACAATTGGTATCATATCCAGTCCCTTCAAGCATAGCCTAATAGATGGAAGGTAGATCTTAGAAACATATATGGAAAAGTCAAGAAGGAAAGGCTCCAAACCTTCTGAAGACAATCTCCTCCTCAATCATGAAATCTAAGTAAATCGGGTTGGAAAAACTCCATTGTTCGATGGAACGAATTATGTCATGGAGAAATACAATGGAGTACTATTTGATGGCTCTAGGATATGAGGTATAGGAGTTATTATTTACCAGAAGCACTGTGATAGAAGAGTCAAAATAATACAATAAAAAATCCATGAAGGTGATATAAGTAGTATATTAAATTATGTAAAAAGTAAGATGCGTCAATTTCCTTCAACCAAAAGTATTTGGGAAAAGCTAAAAAAAAATTATGCATAAGAATATACCGTGGCGACAGATGATCCAGAACTAGAATATGTAGAACAAGAAAATGATCAAGAGTCAAAGGAGATATATTAAGGTACCAAGAGCACCAAATACTATGAAGATGAAGAAAAATCTGAAGTAGAAGCTAAATTAGTATACCTTAAAACAAAATTTGTTGTTGCTCTAGAAGAAATAAATAGATCGAGAGAATAAAATCAAGAACTTAAGAAGCAAGTACAAGATGTTGAAGGAAAGAATCATAACCTTGATGAAACATAGGAAGAAGTTATCCTCCAAAGGCACCAAATAGAAGAAATATCTAAGGATCTCAGCAAGCTTGAAGTAGAATTGCATCAACAAGAGAGGAGACATGATGAAGAAGTCATCTCCCTAAAAACTTAGCTAGAAGAAGCAAAGAAATTGGAAGAAGTTTTAAATATACAATTGATGAAGAAAGAAGAAGAATGTGAGAAACTTGAAGAAGAAATTATCTAATCAAAAAATGAAGTTGCAATCTATGTAGAATTATGAAGAGTTCCCAATCATTGGATGGCATTCTTAGCCATCAAAGATCAACATTTGATAAAAGGGGAGCTGGTTATATAGGTGAATCTCCAATGACTAAATTAAAAGAAAAACCTAAAAGTGATGCCATCATTCTCCAAAGGCCAAATCACATTGAAAGCCAGAAAAATGTTGCAAGTGCTCCTATTCCTAAATTCATGCTGATGACCTCAAGAAATATTTTTTTCTATGCAAGTAATAATGAGACTTCTAAGGATTGTGCAACACACCCCCTTACTTAAATAGATGTGGTTACTAATTTAATACGACTCTCAATGTGCAATTATGAGAATGGTGTGACAATATTACTTTATTTTCTCTATATTTTTTTTTTACAAGAAAGATCCAACGACTAAGCAAGATCGTCTCGTATTAACCACAGATGGGGTGGAAACTCTGTGGGCCACCTACTTATTGAGCCTAATCAATACGATCTAGAGCATACCTTCGGATACTTGAACCTGGGTGGATGAGATGGAAAGCCACAAACCCAACTACTCAAGCTAAGAACCATTAATAGTAATTTTGGCATAAACCATAGACCCCAAGTTAAATGGAAAGCTAAAAAAACACACACGTTACTAAACCTTGTGTATTTGAGCCAATAAAACCAATCAGCTATTGGAAAGGTGTGAAGGAATATAAAGTAATTCATATCTAAAATAAAACTTTTGAATGGTTGAATGAAATAGTGGTCTTCTCTGTATTCTGGAATGTGAAACTAATTTGTGTTATTCCCATCTTCTTTAAAGAGACTTCGTACCAACCACTCTCTTCAAACAATGTTGCATTCATTTTAAGATATTACAGAAACATTGTCTAGTTGAGACCATATATAAAGGACATACTAAGTACAATAACAATATAAAAATGCTTGAACAATGTAATGTCATTTTCCTCTTGTGTCTTCCCACTAAACATACTTTTCCATTTTTTAATGTGATCTAATCACCTAAGAAAGTTTAAAAATTATAAAAATAAGAGTGACATGTATGTTACCTAAATATGACCTTTGTACCATACAATGTAACAATCGTGAATTTTATCTCATACTACTTCCAAATAAAAAACACCACTAGAACAACTGACTGAGAAAGGGAGAAATCTTCTCCCATTACCCATAACATGCTAAATTTTCTTGACAAGGTGATGTTCTAACTGTTTTTCCAATAGTGTCTAGTTGTGATGAAATTCCCATACCATTCTTCTATGTGACATCCTCTAAAAATAGACCCCAAAGATGAAGTATATTTGAAAAATAATTTAATGAAATCATCTATCAATGAGAACAAAAAAATGGGCTACCTATACCAAGCCTTTTCTAGAATTTTCTAGAAAATTCTGTTTGTTTTCAATGGATAATTTAATTAGATATTTTCCTATAGTTTCCAATAAGGATAAGGGAATTCCAAATCGTAAAAAACCATAGTAAATAGGTACACTACCAGATGATTTATCACCTCAGATCATTGAATTTAATACCAGGAGAATGGATTTAAAAAATCCCATTTTACTTAGACAAGCCCATAAAAAATTTGCTTGCAACTGCAAGATTTGATACAAGTGTAACATTAAAATTCATTAATCAAATAATAACAAACTATAAATTAGTTTTCCATGAATTTTTTTGACCAAATTTCTACCATATTAGTTCCTACCCATAACTAAAATCAGATCCATCTAATGCACATATCTTTTAGGTAAAATGGATATAGGTTATGATACCAAATATCTCAAGGACTATAAGTTTGGTTTGCTTGAAATATTGTGGGTTTTTTCATTTTACCTTAATGATGCTATCTTAAATATTTCACAGTCATCTGAGACATGGTTTGGAAGGTATCCTTGAATCAATTTATTTATTTATTTATTTTTTTGCAGGAACAAAGGTAGGAATTTCTGATGCCAAAATAGATAAAGTAATTTATGATACTAGAAAAGAGGTAGGTATTTCAGACACAAGAATAGAGGTAGGAATTTAGGATAGCAGAATAGAGGTAGGAATTTTGGGTACCATAATAGAGATAGGAATTTCAGATACCAAAATAGAGGTAGGCATTTCAGATGCCAGAACAGGAGTAGCCTTTTTTAATCTTTTCTTAAACCTCCTACAAACCCTATTATAGATTCCCATACTTTACCCATCATCAATCCTTGGTCTCTCATATGAAAGCCCATTATATTTTGAAGAAAAATCAGTTGTGGTGGTACTGACAACCACATGAAGAGGTGGGGGTAAAAGCAAACCATAGATTTCCTTATTACAAAAACAATAAGTGATTGTTTCATTAACTCAATGTTTGTTGGTAGAATACGATGTCTGATTACAACCAAATGGATTAAGATCACATTTTATGATGGGAAAGAAAGACAATGTATGAGGTAAGGGTTGGACTATTAGGGTAAGCTTCCAATAGTTTTTTTTTGTATAAGCATTTCCTAAATCTTCAACAAATAAAAAATTTTCTTGTTGATTTTTACATCAGGTTTTACCCGTATGGTAATGATGATTCTAACTTTGAATTTGATATTGATGTACCATATGCTTTACATATAAATATAAATAACTAAATAGCTCAAATACAATTTGTTGACATATCCATCATCTTATGCCAAACCTGCACCAAATGCATTGATTACCAATATAGGAAAGTTCAAAGTTTTGGTTGATTTGGTAATTATACTCGATCAACTAGATATGGAATTTTAAATTCTTTGTGCAATACTTTCAACCAGAGATATTAATTGTCCATGGTGAAGTCAACAAACAAGTTGGATCTTGAAGTGATGATATAGTAGTACTTCTATATGCTAGTCTCAATCCATGACATTCTATTAATATATTGACACATGAATACATACCATTTTCAAAACTTGCCTTATTGTTGGCTTTTTGTCTGTAGATAGAGCTACATAGGCAACATCACTACACAATACTGCACCAAAACTGCCTCTCCTCCATTCGTAATATTCATCATACTAATATGCATGATAATAGAAAGTACGAGGGAAATAATAATTATGATACCTTATGGTTGTAATTAATTGACATCCCTGTTGGAGACCCTAATTGGCATGAATAGATTGGAAATTTTTTTTTATGACTATAGTAATTGTTGTTGGAACATATTGAATTTTGAAAATACTATTCTTAGTACACTAGACCAAAATCCATCAACTGACAAATTATTTTAATCGGACATGCCCAATGTCAAGAGATTGAAAATATATGAAAATGGGGTTTCATAATACATAGAGGCTTTTGAAAGCAGCTCAAATCCTTGATAGTAACAAGAATGTATAGAGGAAGTAGTTTCATGCTATTGCTTGAACATTTATGGATCAAAAAATTGGTGTACACACCGAGGTTATTGATAACTGATATAATCCTTGATAGTACGAGAGTTTATTGAGGAAGTATAGTCTTTTTCTTCATTGATGTTTATGAATGAAAATATGTGTGTACACTTAGAGGTCATTGTCTTATCTCCTCTCCTCTAATAAAATGATAATTGGACCTAACTTCTCCATAAAATATGGTTCTTAATTAGGAAACTTGTCATCATTTTCGTTCCTTATAGTGCTTAATTTATATACCCTTGACAAAATATCCATATCTATAACTTGAAAACCAAAGCATATATTTTATTTTTCTTTCAACTTCTATTTTGAAGGACATGTATATAGGCATGTTGCCATTTACATGCTTGGAAAATGATCTTAGTGGAGTTCAGACTCATTTTAACTATATTCACTACATATTTGTGTTAATGGATATGGAGGAACTCATCCAACTTAAAAGTTTCCAGTACTACTTCCTTTTATACCCAACATGGATGTTAGATAATGAAAAGCAACTTCCTCGGAGGGAATGGTAAGACCCATCTAGTGATCGAATCCGTACTCTTCCCCGTCCTTCTCTAGCAATACCCTGAAAAAATAATGATTCAAGTAAGTAATGGGGATGAAAAATCTAATGCGTTCACTTCCAACATATACTGCACAGTGTCCCTTGTGAACATTTGTAGGAATAACACTGCATGATCCAACCCATAACGTCATCTTTCATTGTGATATACGTTGCCTTCTTTGAGAAAATGGCATATCTAATTCCTTCATAGCCATGGGAAGCCTGAAAAAGGATATGGTTATCTGCGTCAAAAGAAAAACTTGAGGATTCCTCATGCTTCTTACCACTAAATTTAGAAACAAAGTAACTATTGCTAAAAATGAGGGATAAAAAAGTTGCATTCATTCTATATATATAACACTTGATAATGACATTCACAAGAAGAGTAAGAGTCTTTATCAATGCTAACTAAATACTGAGTTAAAAATTTTTTCTAATGCATTCAATTTCAATATGCAATAAACCTAATACTCACTTATCATGATATCTCTGCCAATTTCGTTGAATTGCAATGGAGGAAAACACTAGTCCACATTAATGACATGTTCCATGCAGTTTATTATTTTGCTAGCAAAAAATAATGGCCTTCAAATATTTGTTTGCTGGAAAGTATAAGTATATATTTTATGAGATAAGTAACAATGTGTTGGGATAACAAATTTTGAGTAAAAGTAATTAGTTGGAAAGCTTGATTTCAAATGGGTTCCAGCTATCATAGTATTATGCATCAAATCTTAATTTCATATCGGCTTGTTCTCCAAATAATCATAACCATGGGAACACTCAAAATTAAGATATTTCAAGCTCATACATATCAGATGATGTTCATCGGGAATTTGAGATTATAAATTTCCCATATTCCTTCTGTTTTCGGTTGGGAATTTTTTTTTTTGTGAAAACAAGAAACCAATAATATATGAACCATGAGCATTAAAGTTTTCTTAACAACCATGTGCACTGAAGGCAATGAGAAGGTCAATTTCAGATAGTTCTGATGTTATGACAGATGAGATTGCAACAATTTAACATATAATCTTGTGAAGTGGGTTTGACTTACATATAAAATGTTGTTTCTTAATCATCCAACCCACTAGAAATAAAGAGACAAGTTGTTTCCTACGAGCCTGAAATGGTTGTTTCAAAACACCCCCCTAGTTGTCGGTATTATTCTTGATGGGGATAGGATTTCAACAAAGGAGGCATTGTATGACTATGTTCCAAGACATATTTGCAGCCAGCCTCTTCCCCCTGAGAACCCATCAGTCAAAACCCATGTGTGGTTGAATCCAAGGCCACTAAGAGATCGTGCCACAATATTTGCCACATCTCCATATGAATCCATTATGACCACTCTTGAATTCTTGTTAAGCCTCTTTAAGTATGAAATTTTCAAAGTTTCCACTTTTGCCTCAACCTTTTTAGAGTTTCTCAATAGAATTCTCAATTTATTTGGAAACTCTTTGACTGCTAAGGATATAAGCTTATTTCTAACACTCCTTGGAAAACTAGGTATGCCAGCCTTGGAATTATATTTATTTGTTCGAATCTCAATCATCACATAGTCTTCTTTAGTCAATAACTGAAGCAATTGAGCAGGGTTGAGCTCAACTTTATATCCCTTAGATAAAAGGCAATGGCAGAGAAAATTGAAGGAACAAGCAAGTACAAAAATATTAATCCCTCAACACCTCCTACAAAGACAATAGGATATGATGATAGAAGTGAGTCTATCGTAGCTGAAGCTATAGGTTTTTCCTCTTCGATTTCCTTTTTAGTTTGTTAATCTTCTCCCCCTGCTACAATTGCTGCATTATTTGTTGCTTCTACCACTGGTTTTGGATCAACACCAACATATTTAAGTGTTTTTTGGGCTTACTGAGTGACATCTATTGCAACCAGGGAGGCTAATATTTGAACTGCAGAATGAGAAGCCTTTTTTATGTATAACATTGCAACATCCATTGAAAGCTTCATGGTCTTGATATCTTGTTTAATGAAATCATTTGATACCCCATAGGCACTTGAGGTTACTCCTTCAAGTTTTTGTTACGTATTCTCCACCTTTGTCAATGTTGTAAGAATATCTTCCTTTGTCACAACTTTGGCATCTCCCACAAATGTGAAAATGGATAGAAGCATAGGTAAATAATGTTTTTTGTTGTTCATATTATCATCCCATTTTTCACAAGAAACAATCCTCAGGTTGTGAGCATTGGATAATTTTTTTCCATGAGGTTTATGATGGGCTTGAAATGCAGGTTTAATTGAGCCAAAAAGAAAGGGCTTATCCAGAAATCCTCTTGTCCCCGACATGCCATAAATTAAAACTTCCTTGCTAGCCATCATCACTAAAACTAGTTTTTGGGTTATTTACAGATCCTCATGCATCCTCCTACATGGATTTGGACACCACCTAGTAACCATACATGATCATTAGGAAGATTTGTTATAATAAAAACCATCACATTTATTCAAATGCTTAAATATGCTCAAGGAAAATAAATTATGTGTGTTTCTAGGGTAACATGTAGAGGGGATGTTACATAATTTAGAAAGGAAACATAAATAAAACCCTAGATATTTTACCTTAGCTATAGAAGGACCATACTGGGCAAGCTCCTCTCTGAGGTCTTATTAGGTCCCTATAATACTGGTGTATTACCCTTATTGTTATCGTTAGTGTAGCCCCCTATTGTTATTGTTGTGACCATGTATCCCCCATGTTGTTATTGGTGTGCCCCATAAAATCCCACTATTGTCATTGTTGTGCCCTTACATTATTATTTTTATGTAGGCTCTGATTATATTATAACCCCTTAGACTCCTATATATACCAAGGAGGTATTATCATTTGTATCATCAAGGAATTGTTCATTTACGTATTGTAAAGGAGATTTCCCCATCAAATAGCACACTTTTATGTCATTGATCTATATTTTATTCTATTCTTTGAGCTGGTTCCATAACATTTGGTATGAGAGCGTTGGATTCTAGTGTTTCGCTTCTTCAAATAGGTCATCTTGGAATTTTCGCTATAACATTTTTTCTACAAAACCTTAGAAGATGAAATTTCAACCACGTGGAGTTGAAATATTGGTGAATCTCATGTATGAATTTAAGATCTTGTTTCACTATATTTTTTGAGAAATGATTTGAGGAATTTAGGGGTTTTTCAAGGTCCATAATTCCATCTCAAATAGGTGACCTAGAGAAAATAGTCACAACTTTCTCTCCGAGCATCAAATTTTAATTTCGTAAAAATTTAATAAAATTAGATGGATGGTTATTTTTTGGGTGTCATTTTCAGGGCCAAAGGTCGACAGAGTGACATGTGACACTCCGTGCAAGTTCTCTTTACTGAACCAGTCTATAATCAATCCATCGTGGGAGATTGGGCATAACTCTTTCGTGAAGAATCCAATATTAGTATGAATTGTTGGGGTATAAATAAGACTCTGAGGGATACCATAGGATATAATTTCAGCTCTTGGAGATCCGAAATTATAGAGATACAATAGTTTTAATATCTAGCTCCTAAAAAGAAATAAAAATGTGTGTATATTTTTAAAATTTTGCATAACTTTCATTTGAAAAATCAGTTTGAAGTGATTCAAAGGGCATAGTGAAGCATAGATATCATTTATTGATTCCAAAATGTCTCAAAACAAAAAAATGGACACACCTAGTAAGCAACCAGAAATATCTTCTATGACACATGAAGAAGAGGAAGAAATGCAACATGATATATCAAAATTACAATACTAGGTGTGAAAAATTTCACTCTCGCAACCAAAAATGAATCGGAAGTGATGATGAATGCTAAGATGGATGGTGTTGTCGTTCCTAGAGATAGCCTTGAGGTGTGAAAGACCAGTGCCTAGGACATCTTATATATCAAGGAGCGTATGGTATAACAGGGGGAGTTATCAACGAAAAGCTCGCATGCTATCTCCTGAAAATAGGGAATGTTGATTTGAATGGGACAAAAATATTCAGAAACTTGACACAGGGAAAGGAATACTATAGAGGCAATGTGAAAAACTCCAATATAAAAGCATCAGATAATTTAGAGGCAGCTTACTGTAAAGAGGGCCAATTCAGAAATACCTCACAGAAATAAATTATCAAAAGGTGTGGCTGTGTATGAAAGACTAAGAGAATACTAGCTATCATTGAGACGATATCCAGATACACAATATCACCATGCAATGGGCTTACCAATTTAAGAATCCATTCATGAAAATAGCGTTTTAAAAATACCCTCCCAAAGAAACTAATATAGCAGAAATATGGTTGAAGTGAATAGTGGAACAATATATCATGCCTAAGCCATATTTAAAGCGCTTGACTAATTCGAGCATGGGTATCAACTAGGATAAATCCATACCAAAAATCAGTGAGCCACTCGCATTCTAGAAACATGATACAGGAAAGGTGGATGTAAAGAAATGATCTATTAAAATGGCACATATGAGAGAAAGTTACACGCTGTGAGAAATCAATGACCAGAATCCTCTTCAAAGACGGAACTCCTCCTCACTGAAACCCAACGGGCTCTGCACATTCATATGAGAATTTTTACAAAATGCATACAAAAATCTTCTTACTGCATGATTTTCTGATAAAATCTGGAACCTTAAATCATCTGTTCTTCATGAGTTTTATAGGAGAAAAAGAAAACTCGTAAAGGACATCGATGATGAACATTTAATTTGCCTCATAAAGACAGGATGGCGGAAACGTGCACACCCATACTGCTTGATGAATTTGTAGTGTTGTATGTACTCTGTGGTTTGTTTTTTGAAATAAATGCACTGGGTGGAAGTATCTTCAGGAACACGGTAGAGAAATAAAAACCTCATGGGCAGTCTGTCCTTTCCTGGAGAGAAAATTCTGCTGAAATGAAACCTTGAGGGTATTGTTTTCTGTGCATAAACCTTCTGAGTGATCTGCAGGGTCTTCGATCTGGTACTCTGCCTTCAAATGGTTAGGTTAAGGTTTGAAAATCTTCAATGATGCACCTTTAACTTACTGCCTTTCACTGATACTTTCTGTCTGCAAATTTAATGTTTCTGATCGCGAAATCTGCGCTTTGAATGACTTTAGAGGGTTTGACAGAGTTTAACCCTACTTCTTTAATGGAGGTTATGTCGTAACAGCTTCTCAGGCCTTTCTCCATAATTCCAGCTTCTGAAAAAAAATGGTCCTTTCCGGTGTCCTCTGCTACTATAATTGAGACTGCGAATCATGGCGTTTTACCGCCGCTCGTACCCTGCAAAATACACAAAATCGTCAAGAAAACAAATGCATGGGGAAGGTGGATGCAACGGGGATAGCGAGGATGACAGTGCAGAATGGTGAAATGGTGGAATGGTGCATGGTGATGGTGGAAAAACACAGCGGAATGACGGAGAAATGCTCTGGTTGCAAGTTGGCGGAATGCAGAAAATTACACGTAAAACCTTAGAAATTGACTTTAGAATGGAATATGTATATGTGATGGGTGTGTGACGAACACACGTGGAATAATGATGTGGCAGAGGACACGTTTCGATGGTGAGTAGGCAAGAAATATGGACCGTTCGATCTTAGGAGGAGATCGACGGCTGAGGACGCGTCGGAGGGCGACGGATTGGTGGACCAGGGGTACGAATACCTTGGGTTAACTCCCGCGCATCTTCAGAGTGCGATGACCATTTGATGAAGAGCCCCAGATAGGACAGTTATTATGCATATCGCGTTGGGTCAAATGCCGAACAATAACGTGTTATGGGGGGGCGGTTTTGAAATAGTGACGGAGCCACATGTCATACGCTGAGTGGAATCACTCCGAAATGGAAAATACCGCCCGCCCTCCAAAGGCGGTGCGATGGATACCACCGGTTTTGAACAATGTTTTTGGGCACGGGGACCACAAAGACCGGTGATTTGTGGACTGTTGATTTATGGTTTGATCGGACGGTGGAAAGGCGATCAGAGTGGTAAACGGGTTGGGCCACGGGTGCGACGTTGATCAATGTAGGTCGTCCGATCTATTCAGATCGACGGATAATACTGCGCCCAATATTCCCCTGCGATAAGCGCTCTCCGGGCTACGGCTTGGTCTAGCACCCAGGTTATGTGGAGAAAAAGACTGAGGGGCCAGGGCCGAAAGGTGCCAAACCTTATATATTGTCAAATGTGGGTTTTGGGCCCCTTTTTAATGCAATTTTGAGTTTATAGGAGGGGAAGGATAGGCAGAAAAATTATTTTTTAGGCCAAACAAAGGGGCTTCAAAGGGGATTTCTTGTCAGAATTTAACAGAATTTAACAGAATGCTGACATGACCAACATTGGCTCCACCTGGGGACGACATGTTCATCCCTGGGTGTGTCGAGAACTTCGCAGACCACCAGTTAATATCCTATGCGAACTATGCCCTTCAACACTTCTACTTTTCTTTTCATAATTCATCACGACACCCACATTATTCAAACAAGGATGAAAACATGAAACTAATGTACAGTATGATACACCAGGCTATCTATGCCTGAGCAGAACTGGAAGTAGGGTTTAAGGAACTGACCATTTACAGGGGCGTCAATTAAGTCTCCCTATAAATTTTCCATCCTGAAAGTATTGTTACCCCCTTGTTCCACGATTTTAAATGGACCGAACCAGAGTGGGTTGAATTTACCATGTTTCCCTTTTTCAGCTCTCTGGACATCCCATCTGAGTACTAAATCACCAATCCGCAACCTCCTATCCTTGGCATGCTGATCAAAAAGGTACTTCACCTTCTCTTGATTTTCAGTCAGCTTTTGACTTACCTGGTTTCGTGTTTCCGCCAACTCCACCAGCTGATTTATTCTCCTGGTCACATCATCAGGCTCTTCTTGACTTTCTTTCATGTATCGGGCTACTGGTAGGGCCAATTGTATAGGGAATACTGCCGCCCTCCCATATACTAATTCATATGGGGATTTTCCAGTTGCTCTCTTGCTGGTAATTCTATTGGCCCACAGAGCGAATTTCAATTGGGAATCCCAATTTTTCTGATTTTCATTTATAGCCTTCTTTAGTGCCCTCACCAGGGTTTTATTGGAAGACTCTACCAAGCCATTTCCTTGTGGGTAATAGGCTGTAGAGTGGCTTAGTGTGATTTTATACTGCTGACAGAAGCTCACAAAATTTTCAAACTTGAAGGCCTGGGTGTTATTAGTAAATATTCTGGCAGGGCAGCGAAACCTGGATATGATGTTTTCCTCCATGAACTTTATTATCATAGTATCTGTTGCGTTCCTCACAGGTATGGCGTCCACCCATTTTGTGAAATAATCAGTGGTAGTTAAAATCCACTTATGCTGACCACTCGATGGAGGATGTTTTTCACCTATAAAGTCAATACCCCATTGCCTGAATGGTTCTTCCACGTGGACGGGAATCAAGGTGCCAACTTCTGTCTTTTAGCAAATTTTTGACATTTCTCACAAGCTCTAACCCGGACAAAAACATCTCCAAAGATCTTGGGCTAATAGAAACCAGCCTTCAGGATTTTGTGAGTCATGGCCCTCCAGCTGTAATGACCGCCACAGATTCCTTCATGAAATTCGGCCATTATACTCTCTACCTCATCCTCTGTGAGACACAGGAGTATAATACCTGAGGGATCTCACCAGTATAGCCGGCCATTGGTGACTATGTACTTCTGTGATTTCAATCTAACCGTTCTGTATTTAGCTTTATCACAGCTTGGAGGGCAGCTGAGTGTGAGGAGATATTCTACTATTTCTTTGTACCACTGACTGGTGAGGTACTTCATCTGTGTTTCCGGAGTAGTTATCTCTACTCCCTGTAGCTCTTCTTTCTTCTCAGATTCCTCACTTGCTATTATGGACAAATTTATACCCAAAGCTTGATAGTTTGACTCATATAAGATTTTGGATAGCCCTTTTCCTTTGATCAGTTTGGTAGGGCGGATGTTTAATTCATACTCCTGTATTTTGGCAATCCACTTCCCCCTTTTTCCTTCACTATCCCCTTGGACAAGAATATCTTTTACAATAGCTGTAGGCACAAATGCAATGATGTGGGATTGTAGGACATACATGTGGAATGCTTTGAGGGATTTCACTAGGGCATATGCTTGCTTTTCTAATATGTTATATTTTAATTCTGCATCACGGAGCACCTGACTGAAGAAGGCAATGGGCTGCTCGTACCCTTCCTCATTTTTCTGCAATAAAACTCCTGCTATTGTATGAGGTGATGAAAAAGAAAATATCATGAAAGGTTCAGCATAATTTGGTCCAGCTAGCACAGGGGTTTCTAAAAAAGCATTTTTTATCCTGGAGAAGGCCTTTCGTGATTCCTGGGACCACTTAACCTCATTATCTTTCTTCAGCATGTCAGTTATATGTCTAACTATTTCAGCATAGTTAGGAATAAACCTTCTCAGAAAATTAATACGCCCTAGGAACACCTGCACTTCCTTCTTGTTTCTAGGAAGAGAAATACCATTATAATCTATACCCTCTTAGGATCTATCTTTACCCCATATTTAGTGACAATATGTCCCAAAAGATTGCCTTCTTCTAATGCAAATAAATAATTTTGTGGATTGAGAGAGAGACCATACCTCCTGCATTTCTCAAAAGTTCTACGCAAATGCTCAATGTGCTCAGTATCATCCTTTGAAAATACAGTGATATCATCGAGGTAGACTACCAAAAAATTATCTTTCTCCCCAATTAAAGCAATGTCCATGGCCCTTTGAAAGGTGGCCCCTGCATTAATCAACCCAAAAGGCATCCTGGCGTACATAAATGTACCCCATGGTGTGGTGAAAGCAGTCTTCTTTTGGTCTTCTAGAAGTACAGCCATCTGATTATAACCAGAGAATCCATCCATCATTGACATCCTAGAAGCTCCAATCACTTTCTGCAGGATGTGATCCATCTTCGGCAGTGGATATTTATCCTTTAAGGATGCTCTATTTAAATTTCAGAAATCCACACACAGCCTTATTTCTCCATTTTTCTTTCGGACTGGGACTAGGTTTGCCACCCATTCAGAGTACCTCAATGGCACAATTATTTTGGCCTTTAACAACTTCTTAATTTCATTCTCAATGGATGGAAGCAACAGGGGATTTATCTGTCTGAGCTTCTGCTTGTGAGGTTTAGCATCTCCCCTTAGTGGAATTTTATGTTGCATTATACTGATGTCAAAATTTTTCAGGTCCTGATAAGACCATGCAAACACATCTTTGTAAGACTAAAATAATTTATGGTATAGCTTTTTATATTCTTCTGGGACTTTCTTGGATAGTTTTACAATTTTGGGGTCAGCATCAGTACCAAGATTCAGGTCTTCTACCTGATCTCCTTCTACTGCTTTGCTTGGCTGCAGTGGGACATCATTCTTGTCAAATAGTCTTTCTAGAGGCACCAGCCCTCTAGGTATAGCGTTTCCCTTCAATTGTAACACTTTATTACCTGCTATTTTCTTCTCCCAATTTCTTTCTGAAGTGTCTTCAGTCTCTTTTTCTTCATCAGCATCAATCTCCATATTGGAGAATTCCCCTACTATTTCCAGGAATCTCTTCATCTGTTCTTCATCCTCAAATACCTGCCAGTGCTTGATGTTATCTGGGATTGATGGTCGATAGCATACTTCAATTTCATATCTTAAGAGAGGGTTTTGAGGTGGATGGAATGTACTAGCAGCCACAACAAGGGAATCAGCCATCCTATTCTGTTCCCGAGGCATGAACTGGATATTAAATTCCAAGAAAAAATTCTCTACCATATCCCAAACTTCATTCCTATAAGCCCTCAGCGGAGGATGTTTGGTTTGACACTGGTTCCTGACTTGTCTAACCACCAATTCTGAATCTCCCAGAACTTTAAACTTTGTATATTCATGCTCCTGGCTGTCTGCAACCCTAACAGAAGTGCTTCATATTCAGCCAAATTATTAGTGGCTTCATATTCTAGCTTGAAAGACAATGGGACCCATCTTCCTGTAGGAGAAATCAATAATATTCCAGCTCCATTACCTTCTTTTGAATTTGCTCCATCAAAATGAAGCGTCCAGATTCCTGCTTCATGGCTCTCTGAGGGTTTCTCAGTCTTGATCTGGCAGAAGGATGGTTCATGAGCATAATCTTGAACTTCTTCCATCATCAAGCATGAGAAATCTCCTTCTTTACTGTAGACTGGTGAATTAACAGAGTTTTCCGCCTTAGTAACCATCTTGACAAATCTAGTTTCCCTGTACAATCTCCTCTCCTGGCCACCAAAAACTGGGATAGTGGCATATGTTAAATCCAACTTAATTGACCCACCAATTTTTGTCCTCCAGGACCTTGACAGTAACATGCCAAAGCGAGCTGGGATGTCAGCCACCACGATGTCCGTTACCACACTTTTTGCTGGGATTTGGGCCAAATTGACCACCAAATCCTTAATCATCCCCAGGCATTTAACTCTTTTGGAATCGAATGAATAGAGGTCCTTGTATGGACGGTTGATTTGTAATCCTAGTTGCTCCATGACTGACAGAGGTATCATATTATGGGAAGCTCCGGAATCTAACATACATTTATGTAATAGTAGGTCATGAATCACTAGAGACACATAGAAGGGAGGAGTAGAAGCATCTAATTCCTCAACATGTGGGCCAAATACAACCATGGGTCTTTCTTCTTGAAGGTTGAGACTATCTGGGATGAGAGGTGCTTCTGGGGGGAGCATGAAAGAGGTGACTTGGGATAGATATGCAGGTTGTTTCAACAGTTCAGTCAAGGGAACTGGGATTTTGACCTTCTCAAGTTCTTTTTGCAGACTGAAAGCAGGAGAGGACTTCTCTATTACAACCTTTTTTTATTCTTTAGTTTCAGCTGAGGGTTTTACTTCTTTTGACACAGACTTGGTATTAGGGGGAATGACTACTTTTGAAGAGGAAGGAATTTGATCATTAAACTGCAAAGGTTTGTTTAGAGGCCCCTTACCTTTATTTGTGATTTTTTGCATTATTGACTCCTTTTGAGAAGGTGCTTCTTTTTGGGGTGGCTCTTCTTCTTGATCCTGAGTACGAGTCCTCTTCCTAGAAGATCTGAGATCATATCTTCTATCGAACTGTGTTTGCATGAAATCAACAAATTTCTTACAATAGTGATCAATTTCTGAGTCCTCTGTGTCTCTAGCCTTTTCTTCTTCCTGCAATGAGCACTCGGTTCCATCATTTCCTTGCAAAGGGCATTCTTCTCCATCACTATTCGAGAAAGCAAGATTTGCATCCTCTAGTTCATAGGCAGTATCTTCAGTAGGACCATCCACTGGACCTTCCAAGTACAATGGGTGTGGTACCTGATCATGTTGTTCTCTTTGCAATATTTGCAGAGGTGGTTTCCTATACTGAGGGTTGTAACCTCTGTTTGGAGCATTCTGGAAATTCTTAGAGGCTGAATTCTTGGCCTCCAATTCAAGCTTGACCAGCTTACCAGAAAGTTTCTTAATCATTTTGCTCATTTCTTCAATTCTGTCATTAGCTGAGTCTCTATCTTGGTTAGAGGTAGATACCTCCTCTTTGCCCCTTCTTCTAGTATCTTGTTCATATTTTCCCTTTAATTTACCAGTGGAGGCGAAATTTGCCTCCAACTCTAGTGCATTTGTCTGAGCACCATCCAGAGTAGCAGGATTTCTTTCTCTCAGAAAGAAACCAAATTCTGAATCAAAGGTTGCTACAAAAACAACTTTAGCAGCAGTTTGATGAGGTTTCATGTCAGCAGAAAGACTCAAGTACAATTTATTAAATCTCTTGATAAATTCTGACACCCCTTCATTATGTCTTTTCTTGAGTGTGTTAAACTCAGTAAGACAATGTCCATGGTCTTTCTTCTCTCCCCATTTTCTGAAAAAAGTATCTTCCATTATTTCCCAAGTGGTAACAGAACGATCTGCCAATGTCTTAAACCATTTTCGAGCTTCACCATCAAGAGATTGGACAAACAGCCTTAAGACTACATCTAAATGTTCCACATTAAAGTTCTCTGCAAAGGAGCAGAATACCTCAAGATGTTTTTGAGCATCAATCTCATTTTCCCCATTGAATCGGGGTAAAATCTTCAGATAATTTTGTGGCATATCGTTCAACACTTGAGGTAATGCCAGGGGGGCATATTTATTTAACAAGAAGCTTGGAACATTTTCCAATGGAGGGGGTGAAGGTAGTGCACGAGTTTGATGTGTAAAAGGAGGAGGCGGAGGTGGAAGTGGAGTATGAATAACAATAGGAATGTAATGAACAACAGCTTGAGGTGTTGAGGGGAACAACGGTCTGTTAATAGCAAATACTTAAGTGACTTCCTTGACCTCTTCGACCTCAGGAGTAGGGTGAAAATTATCTTTATTTCTGACCCCTCCCCAGGGTGGACTATCTGAATAGTAATCAGTATCTCCCACAGTGGATTCAGGACCTAGCACTTGGGCTACTTGAGAAGAAGAGGATGGAAAATTTTCTAAAGACAATTCAGGGATTTCAGTGTGGACTGATTTTCTTTCCCTCCAATTTCTCCTATATATGATCTTCTCTGGGTCAGACACTGAAGGTGTCTTTGGCTGTGATGTATCTGACCTCAGGTGTGGCTTATGAGGAGCCAAGACTACAATTAAATTTATCTAATAAAAAAATGTGGAGTCGCCAAGGTGAGGGATCTACAACTCTCAACTCTCCATACTCACCTATTTGAAGAGTGAATTAGGTGTTGTCGAGGCCTAGGGATTTAAATTTTCTCAACTTCGTTCCTTGGCAACGGCGCCAAAAATATGTTGTCATTCCTAGAGACATCCTTGAGTTGTGAAAGACCAGTGCCTAGGACATCTTATATAGCAAGGAGCGTATGGTATAACAGGGGGAGTTATCAACGAAAATCTCGCATGATATCTCCTGAAAACAGGGAATGTTGATTTGAATGGGACCAAAATCTTCAGAAACTTGACACAGGGAAAGGAATACTGCAGAGGCTATGTGAAAAACTCCAATATAAAAGCATCAGACAATTTAGAGGCAGCTTACTGTAAAGAGGGCCAATTCAGAAATACCTCACAGAAATAAATTATCAGAAGGTGTGGCTGTGTATGAAAGACTAAGAGAATACTAGCTATCATTGAGACGATATCCAGATACACAATATCACCATGCAATGGGCTTACCAATTTAAGAATCCATTCATGAAAATAGCGTTTTAAAAATACCCTCCCAAAGAAACTAATATAGCAGAAATATGGTTGAAGTGAATAGTGGAACAGTATATCATGCCTGAGCCATATTTAAAGCGCTTGAATAATTCGAGCATGGGTATCAACTAGGATAAATCCATACCAAAAATCAGTGAGCCACTCGCATTCCAAAAACATGATACAGGAAAGGTGGATGTAAAGAAATGATCTATTAAAATGGCACATATGAGAGAAAGTTACACACTGTGAGAAATCAACGACCAGAATCCTCTTCAAAGACGGAACTCCTCCTCACTGAAACCCAACGGGCTCTGCACATTCAAATGAGAGTTTTTACAAAATGCATACTAAAATCCTCTTACTACATGATTTTCTGATAAAATCTGGAACCTTAAATCATCTGTTCTTCATGAGTTTTATAGGAGAAAAAGAAAACTCGTAAAGGACGTCGATGATGAACATTTAATTTGCCTCATAAAGACAGGATGGCGGGAACGTGCACACCCATACTGCTTGATGATTTTGTAGTGCTGTATGTACTCTGTGGTTTGTTTTCTGAAATAAATGCACTGGGTGGAAGTCTCTTCAGGAACACGGTAGAGAAATAAAAACCTCATGGGCAGTCTATCCTTTCCTGGAGAGAAAATTCTGCTGAAATGAAACCTTGAGGGTATTTTTTTCTGTGCATAAACCTTCTGAGTGATCTACAGGGTCTTCGATTTGGTACTCTGCCTTAAAATGGTTAGGTTAAGGTTTGAAAATCTTCAATGATGCGCCTTTAACTTACTGCCTTTCACTGATACTTTATGTCTGCAAATTTAATGTTTCCGATCGCGAAATCTGCGCTTTGAATGACTCTGGAGGGTTTGACAGAGTTTAAACCTACTTCTTTAATGGAGGTCATGTCATAACAGCTTCCTAGGCCTTTCTCCATAATTCTAGCTTCTGAAAAAAAATGGTCCTTTCCGGTGTCCTCTGCTACTATAATTGAGACTGCGAATCATGGTGTTTTACCGCCGCTCGTACCCTGCAAAATACACAAAATCGTCAAGAAAACAAATGCATGGGAAGGTGGATGCAGCGAGGATAGCGAGGATGACAGTGCAGCATGGTGAAATGGTGGAATGGTGCATGGTGATGGCAGAAAAACACAGCGGAATGACGGATAAATGCTCTGGTTGTAGGTTCGAAGAATGCATAAAATTACACATAAAACCTTAGAAATAGTCTTTAGAATGGAATATGTATATGGGATGGACGTGTGACGAACACACGTGGAATAATGATGTGGCGAAGGACACGTGTCGATGGCGAGTAGGCAAGCAATATGGACCGTCCAATCTCAGGAGGAGATCGACGACTGAGGATGCGTCAGAGGGCGACGAATTGGCAAACCAGGGGTACGAATACCTTGGGTTAACTCCCACGCATCTTCGGAGTGCGATGACCATTGGATGAAGAGCCCCAGATAGGACGGTTATTATGCATATCGTGCCGGGTCAAATGCCGAACAATAACGCGCGATGGGGGGGCGGTTTTGAAATAGTGACGGAGCCACGTGTCATATGCTGAGTGGAATCGCTCCGAAATGGAAAATACCGCTTGCCCTCCAAAGGCAGTGCGATGGATACCACCGGTTTTGAACAGTGTTTTTGGGCACGGGGACCACAAAGGCGGGTGAGTTGCGGACCATTGATTTATGGTTTGATCGGACGGTGGACATGCGATGAGAGTGGTAAATGGGTTGGGCCACGGGTGCGACGTTGATCAATGTAGGCCGTCCGATCTGTTCAGATCGATGGATAATACTGCGCCCGATATTCCCCTGCGATAAGCGCTCTCCGGGCTACGGCTTGGTCTAGCACCCAGGTTATGTGGAGAAAAAGACTGAGGGGCCAAGGCCGAAAGGTGCCAAACCTTATATATTTTCAAATGTGGGTTTTGGGCCCCTTTTTAATGCAATTTTGAGTTTATAGGAGGGGAACGATATGCGGAAAAAATATTTTTTAGGCCAAACAGAGGGGCTTCAAAGGGGATTGCTTGTCAGAATTTAACAAAATGCTGACATGATCAACAGATGGTTTAGAAGTAAAAATAAAAAGGGACATGGAATTTTTGAAATGTGGTTTAAAATCATATATGGGATTTTTTAAAGTAGACATGGATATGATGAATGTCAAATTGGAACAGTTGATGAAGTTGTTGCATGAAAGGCTTCCTAGTGGTAACAAGGTAATCCATGAAAATCATGATGAGGAAAAAAGGAATATGAATTATTATTTTAGAGACTCCAATATTGATTTTAAGAACCACCACATTCCAAAGATTGATATGAGAGGTTTGATGGAAAGGATCCAGTAACATGGATACTACAGATGGAGCAATATTTTGATCTCCATGATGTGCAACACACACAAAAGGTACGCATTAAAAATTTATATTTATAACCCAATCAATTTGTATGGTATCAATGGATTTTTTTATTGTAAACTAGTTTTCACTTGGTCAATTTTTACGGAGGAAATTATTGCACATTATGAGGATATAAGGAGAAACACCTTCTTTAGCCAATTGATAAATCTCAAACAAAAGGGTTCAATGGTGGAGCACATTTAGGACTTCCAAAAATTGAATATCAGGGTAACTAATATTCCAGAGGAGCATATGATTAATATCTTCATAGGGAATTTTAAGGATAACATCCAACATGAGGTTCGCCTTTGGGAACCTAATTCATTAGAGAAGGCATTCAGGGTGGAAAGAAAAGTTGAAAGAAATATTTTGGAGACAAATAAATCTACCTCTCAAAACTATAAATATGTAAGTGCTCTTGCTCCTAGCCTTCCACAACCTACAAGGTTGAAACCAAAAAAATTGGAGGACAAAAGAGAAAAAGAGCTTTGTTATAGTTGTGATAGAAAATGCACTAAAGGTCATAAGTGTGCTAAGAAGAAAGTATTATATAGATATTGTGAAGAGGAGGAATAAAAGTAACAAAAAACCTCAAAAGAGGAGGAATTAAGGAACAAGAAACCAACCCTTGAGAATGAATAAATGAATCCGACCATATCTTGCAATGCATTGGCAGGAATTACTACTCCTCAAATGCTCAAGATAGAATGATATATCAAGGACAAAAAGGTAATAGTGTTGATTGATTTAGGTAGTACTCATAATTTTATTCATTGTAAGTTAGCCAAGGAATTTAATTTCTTCCTGTTTCCAACACCTTAGTGTCAAGTGATGGTTATGAATGGAAGAACTATAAATTTCTCTAGAAAGTGTCATAGTATCAAACTAACCATGGGGGAATATGTATTGAATAGTCCAATTCTTTCCATTCCAATGGGTGGTGTTGATGTTGTATTATGATTCCAATGGTTACAATCTTTCGGGACGATAGCTTTTAATTTCAAGAACTTTTCTTGAATTTTTTTTGGGGAAGGAAAGGAAGTTGAATTAAGGGGTATCGCAGGGAAATGAAGAAATATAATTATCTCTAATGGCATGAAAAAGCTTCTTAATAAGTAACAACAAGGCATAATTGCACAAATATGCTCACTAGAGGTTCAAACATAAAAAATCATCTATTTCTCCAGATCTCCAAAAAGTATTAGATAATCATTCCAAGTTATTTGAGACTCCCAAAGTCCTCCCACCTATTGTTGATCATGAAAATTCTATTCATTTGATTGGAGGAAGTGTTCCTCCAAACATCAGAACTTGCAGATATCCCTATGCCCAAAATTGAAATTATGGTTGCAGAAATGCCACGGGATGGTATAATTCAACCTGGTAAAAGTTCTTTCTATGCTCCAGTAGTATTGATGCACAAGAAGAACGGATCATGGCATATGTGTACGGATTATAGGGAGATCAAAAAGCTCACTATTAAAGATAAATTTCCCATTCTTGTCATTGATGAATTGCTGGATGAATTACATGGAAAAATTTACATCACCAACCTGGATCTTCATTCAGGATATAATCAAATTAGAATGAATACTGAAGACATTTCAAAAACAAAATTCATAACTCATGAGGTTCATTATGAATTTTTGGTCATGCCTTTTTCCCTTAATTATGCACCTTCAATATTTCAAGGTTTGATGAATTCCATTTTCAAACCCTTCCTTAGAAAATTTGTGTTAGTAATTTTTGATGATATTCTAATCTACAAAAGGTCTTGGAAGGATTGTGTTGACCTTGTTGACATGGTGCTCAAACTATTGGAGGAGAAACAATTATATGAAAAAACCTCCAAATGCCGCTTTGAAGTACATGAGGTGGAATATTTCAGTCAGATTGTATCTCATGAGGGTGTTAAGGTAGACCATAAAAAAATTAAAGTCATTAAGGAATGGAAAATCCCCACAACCATAAAGAATATTCGAGGATTTCTCGGGTTGACAAGGTATTATTGCATGTTTGTTAAAAATTATGAGAGAATAGCAGCACCTCTAACAACATTACTAAAGAAAGATGAATTTTCCTGGACTCCAAAAGAAACTGAGGCCTTTGAATATCTTAAAGAGGCAATGTGCCAAGCACTAGTCTTAGTTACACTTGACTTCGCAAAAACCTTTATTGTGGAATGTGATGCCTCGAGAAATGGAATTGGTGTTGTTTTAATGCAAGAAAGAAGATCTATTGCTTTTGAATTTTTTCCAATCAAAGGAAAGTATTTACACAAACCTATTTATGAGAAGGAAATGTTGGCAATACTATATGCACTAAAGCAATAGAGACCTTACCTAATGGGAAGATACTTCAAGATAGAAGCATACCATGATAGTCTTAAATACTTTTTGAAACAAATATTATCTTCAGAAGAGAAACAAAAATGGGTCACAAAGATGTTGAGTTATGAATTTGAAATAATCTACTATAAAGGGAAGAAAAGTGTTGTTGCATATGCACTCTCAAGAAAGGATGAGGATGTGGAGTAATTTCTTTGTGCCATTTCTATTATACAAACTGATTGGATAATCAAAACAAGGGATGAATGGAAGAATAAAGAAGAGTCGTGGACACTCATTCAAAAGTTGCAGCAAGATACCAGTACATCTTATACATTTATCTATGAAAATGATTCATTATGGTACAAAGATCGCTTATATCTTTGTGAGAATTCCAAACTTAAGCAAACAATTCTTTTGGAATTGTACATGTCCTCCTTAGGAGGACACTCATTATTTTTTAAAAATTACCACATGGTCAAGAATGAATTTTTTTGGGATGGAATTAAATATGATATTCAAAATTTTGTGCCAAAATTTTTGGTTTTCCAACAAAATAAAGTTGAGACAATTAAAACCCCAAGTCTGTTACAATGTTTAGTCATTCCATGTCAGTGTTGGGTGGAGGTCTCAATGGATTTTATCACAGGTTTACCTAAGTCTTAAGGAAATAATGTCATCATGGTGGTAGTTGATAGATTTACCAAGTATGCACACTTGTGTGCATTATCTCATCCTTTTAAAGCTAGTACAATTGCTGCTGCATTATCGAAACAATTCAAAATCCACATGGAAACCCAAATATTATTGTAAGTGACAAGGATCCCATTTTCACTGGAAATTTTTGGACGAAATTATTTTCTTTTCTTGGTACTCAATTAGTTCATATCTCATCCTAACATCCTAAATTTGACAGGAAAAATGAGATAATGAACAAATTTTTGGAAGGATATCTTTGTTGCTTTGTATATGATAAACAAACACAATGGGTCAAGTGGTTACCTCTAGTTGAATGGTGGCATAACACTTTCTTCCATACTGCAGCGAATATGACCCCATTTATGGTGCTTTATGGATATCTTCCACCATCCACCACATCATCTTTAAGAGAAAATTCTAAGGTTCAAGAAATGGAAGATCACATAGAGCATCAACAAAAATTTCTTCAACCCTTAAAGGATAACCTCACTCCAGCGTAGAATCGAATGAAACAACACACATATCAGCATCGTAGTGAAAGAAGTTTTGATGTAGGCAGTTAGGTATTTTTATAGTTACAACCATACAAAAGAATGTCCCTTAGGAAATGATCTGAAAATGGGTTGGATAACTTGTTATTCTTTTCAAGAACCTCCCACTCAGTTAAACAAATAAAAGATCTAGCTTATACTTGACTTTTGTGGAATTTTATACTTGAAACAGGTGTATGTCTTTTAACTATTTAAGTGATTTAAGACCATTTCTTTTGCTGATATTAAATATGTGCAATAGCCATATAATGAAGCAAATAAACATCAACACATAACAACAAATTTAATATAGGATTTCACTCGAATATCCTAGGCTACGCTCCTTGAGCTCTTGTCATCTTGACTTGGCTCTTTGGGATTATGGAAAATTTCTTTTACAAGTTAAAAAATCAACTCCAATGGTTATCTGAATTGAACCAATGGGTTTATAATACCATTTATATCCCTAGTATGGCTGAAATCTTTCTGAAGATGAACCTCAGCTCCCTTAGACTTGTTTCCTTGAGTCGGTGCTCTTGAGCTACCCTGAGCTTCTCTATGGCACTAACTCCCTCAGAAATAATTTTCTATCCCTGAAAATTTTTCTAGAGTCTCCAACATATATCATACATCCAAAATATGTTGATCATTTGCTCAAAATGAGCACTGGCTTCCCAATCTAGGCCTCCATCCACTGATGGCCCCGGGCTGCCCAAAAATTCCCTTTGCATATTCGACTTTCAGAAGTCTTCAAATTGCTCTAAAAATCCTTTCATTGGATTTTAATTGTCCAAAATAGTTAGAATAGACTATTCACTTGCAAAAATTTGCCTCTGACTGCTCTGGTTTCGCCTCCAACACCTAGTGGCACCCCTTGGCTCTAGGTCACTAAAAAATTCCCTGAAGCGTCTAAAATTTTATAAGTCCTCAAAATATTTTAAAAACTCCATCAATGGATTCAGAAGTATAAAAATAGTCATAAATGACTATTGTTTTGATGAATAAGGCCTCTAGCTGCCCTGGCTAGGCCTTAAATTGTTGCTGGCACTCGCTGACCCTAGTGGCCTCTGGAACTTCTCTGAAGAAACTCGGCCTTCAAAAGCCCTCTAAAGGCTCTTAAAACCACACCCTTAGTTCGAGAATGTCTGAAATATCCAAAATTGACTATTGGATATCTGAATAAGGCCTCTAGCTGCCCTGGCCCATGGTGGCCCTCGTGGCCCATTGAAATTATATGAAGAAAAAACATGCTCAAAAGTAATTTGATGGCTCTACAACCCTCACCAATGAGTCTGGAATGTCTGAGATAGTTGAAATTGACTATTGGCACTCTCAGAATGGACAAATATAGCTTAGGATAGAGCCTAAATTAATTTTTCCCAGTGTCCCCTAAATATCCTCCACTAAATTTGGGGAACTCAAGTTAAACTGTAGATAAGTTTGGAATTTCCGCCAACAATGGTGCGTTGGCCAACTATCCTGTCAGGTTAACTGCAACATTTAATTTCTAATGGTCGCATGTGACAGCTCCGAATTTTGCTGATGGTTGCGGAGGTTTCGTGGTTAAGTCAAGTGGTTAACGTAAATGGGGTGGTTAGTGGCTTTAAGCCTTGGCCCAGGGTCATAGCCCAAAGGCCATGTGGGGAGGGGCTGGCCCCTCCAAACCCCCATATGCGAAATTCTTAAACCATAAATATAACCCGTGCACCAATAGTGTTAAAAACCAAACGCAGCCCAGGCGGTAAAGGCGTGGGTGCTTTGTGTAGGAGGTCTCGGGGTCGAATCCGGTTGACAACTCAAAAATTTTAATACGCCAAACCTCTAATTGGTTGAGAACACAAAAGTCAACCAACTGCCCAATTAATCACTGCCACTTGTCAACATCTGACTAGCCCAGATGGAATATTTCGAGGAATATTTTGAGGAATATTCTAGGAATATTCCCTAGAATATTCTCTTTTTTTGAATGTCCAAAACCCAGTCAAACTTGGTCAAAGGCCAAAAATTGTAGTTTATTGGACTTTTTGAATTGCGATAACTTCTTTATACAGTGTTATTTTTTCGAACTGTTCATTGTGCCGGAATCAAGAAGACGAGATCTATCCGGTCACTCAGGTTCAACACTCTTTCTAACACTCTAATTTTTAAGGTATCACTTAGGTCCTTGATCCAAACCTGATCACAACTCCCCATTGGGAATATTTTGGACCCCAAAAGACTAATTACCTGATCTGTTCAGTAGATCAGAGTACAACACCCTCACTTTTTTAGACTCCATACACTTTTCCTTGCATGGCTTAGTTCCTTTGAACCACAACTTGAAGGTAGTCGACACTTCCCTTCCTAGATGCTCTTGTCCTCCTGTCAAGAATTGTCTTCCTTGAACTCACTTAGAAATTTCTGGCATGAAATTTACAGAAGGTAGCTGGACATCTCTTCCTTGATCATCGATCCAAGGTGGCTCAAAAAAACGTGACATTACAACAGAAAACATGCATACATAACTGAAATTTTCATATCTACAAATGAATGTATGTCTTACTATGTCAAGAAGTAAAACCACTTCTTACCAAGCCACTTCCACGATGAATTTTGCTGCTAAAAATATTCTTCATGTGAAATATTTGTTCTCATATCAATGATGGAATCTTTGGTTCCACTTTCGCCAGTCTTTTTATTCTCTTGCCTCATGTGCTTGAGATGTTTAGTTGGATGCAATGACCAACATTGGGCAACAACATGTCCCCTCTTTTGGTAATGTGTGCAAGTATTTTGCACCTTCTTTGCAAGTTCCCTTCACTTCAACTATTTCCTGTATGCCTTCATCCTCTTCCAACATTTTGAAACATCATGGTTACATAGACCACAATATGCACGTCAACTCTTTCTTCCATTCAAGCATGCAGATTTGTCATACTTATTAGAAACAAAATCATCTTGATTATGGGAAGAATTATACCTCAAATTTTTCTTTGCATGTCCATCTTTTATACCTTCATGAGGAGATGAACTTGTAGAGGTTTCGACTTTCTCTTGAAGACTAACATCAGTGTTCATGTCTTAAAAATTGTCCGAACTCTCATGATCGCCATAAGCTGCATGTCTACACACATCTTGCTGCAACATAGGCTTCAAACAATGGAAATCAACTTGAAAACAAACTTGACATTTTTTTGGTTTAGAACTTGGAACAAAAGTTTTTTTTGAAGTTGTCTCACATGCCTTCATGGCTTTGGAGTTTTCACCATAAGATTGAACATAACCAAGACCAAATTTCTTAGGTTTTTCCTCAACCAAAATAGGATCAGTCACGCCTTGTGCATTTTTGCCTAAACCCTTTCCTTCAGAGCCCATTTTAAACATTAACTTGGACCCTATACCTCTAGTTTACTTTTCAAATGAACGAACACATCTATCTGAAGAGGAAATTGAAGACAAATTAGAGTAAATTACCTATGCTTCACGCATGTTCTTGGTTAAGGCCTCTTGGGCTTGATGGAGCTGCATCTCCATCTCATGCATTCTTTGAAGAAGTACTTCTTTCTCTTACTTCATAGCAACCAATTGCTCATGAAGTCTAGTGCTTTCTCTTCAATCTTCATACAAAATTTGCACCATATCCTTCAAGATGTAGAAGTCTCGCTTCATGTATTCATCGAAGAATATTGTCAAGGAGGAGGATTTTGAAACCTCACTTGATGAATTTTTCATCATTATGTCAATGAAAAAAATAACTTCAATCAACAATTCCAAAGCTTTCAAAAACAATTGACAAAGCTTCTAAAAAAATGGTTGTAGAGTCAAGCTCTTCTTCAAGCAGCCTTTTTGCAAACGCCCTCTTGTGCTTCAAGGGTTGCCTTGAGGCATTTTGGGTGATGAATATGCCTTCAGACCTTGTTCCTTATTTTCCTCTTCTCGACTTATCTATCATTATATTTCCCTTAACCTCTAGCAAACTCAAGCAATAGTCAGTTTGCAAACAGTCAAATTCTTTAAAAGTGCAAACACATTTCAAGTAAAAAAGCAACCTTGTGCTCTGTCAAGCAAGCAACTATGCTCTGATACCAACCTGATCTAGGTTGGATAACTTTTTATGATTTTCAAGAACCTCCCACTCAGTTAAACAAATAAAATATCTAGCTCATACTTGACTTTTGTGGAATTTTATACTTGAAACAACTGTACTTTTTTAAACTGTTTAAGTGCTTTAAGACCATTTGTTTTTGTTGATATTAAACATGTGCAACAACCATATAATGTAGCAAATAAACATCAACACATAACAACAAATTTAATATAGGAGTTCACCTGAATATCGTGGGCTACGTCTCCTTGAGCTCTTGTCATCTTGACTTGGCTCTTTGGGATTACGGAAAATTTATTTTACAAGTTACAAAATCAACTCCAATGGTTATTTGGACTGAACTAATGTGTTTATAATACCATTTATATCCCTGGTATGGCTGAAATATTTATGAAGATGAACCTCGGTTCCCTTGGACTTGTTTCCTTGAGACGGTGCTCTTGAGCTACCCTGAGATTCTCTATGGCACTAAATCCCTCATAAATCCTTTTTCTGTCCCTGAAACCTTTTCTACAATCTCCAACATATATCATACATCCAAAATAGGCTTATCATTTGCTCAATATGAGCACTAGCTTCCCAATCTAGGCCTCCATCCACTGATGGCCCTGGGCTGCCAAAAAATTCCTATGGCTCTTATACCTTCAAAATTATTCAAATGGCTCTGAAAATCCTTTCATTGGATTCAAAATGTCCAAAATAGTTAGAATAGACTATTTACTTGCAGAAATTGGCCTATGGCTACTCTGGTTTCACCTCCAACACCTGGTGGCACCCCTTGGCTCTAGGGTCATTTAAAACTTCCCTGAAGCATCTCAACTTTTAGAAGTCCTCAAAAGATTCTACAAACTCCATCAATGGATTAAAAAGTATCAAAACAGTCATAAATGACTATTGGTTTTCTGAATAAGGCCTATAGCTGCCCTAGCTCGGCCTCAAACAGTTGTTGGCACTTGTTGGCCCTAGTGGCCCCTGGAACTTCTCTGAAGCAACTCGGCTTTCAAAATTCATCTACAGACTCTGAAAACCACACCATTAGTTCCATAATGTCTTAAACATCCAAAATTTGCTATTGGATTTTTGAAGAAGGCCTCTAGCTACCCTGGTTAGGCCTCAAACTGCTGCTGGCCCATGGTGGCCCTTGTGGCCCCTTGAAATTATCTGAAGCAAAAACATGGTCAAAATTCTTCTGATGGCTCTGAAACCCTCACCAATGAGTCTAGAATGTCTGAGATAGTTGAAATTTACTATTGGCACTCTTAGAATGGACGAATCTAGCTCAAGACAGAGCCTAAAATGATTTTTTCGAGTGTCCCCTAAAAATCCTCCAGTAAATTTGGGGAACTCAAGTTAAACTGCAGATAATTTTGGAATTTTTGCTAACAATGGTGCACTGGCCAACTATCCCACCAGGTTCACTGCAACATTTAATTTCTAACGGTCGCATGTGACAGCTTCGAATTTTTCTGATGGTTGTGGTGGTTTCATGGTTAAGTCAAGTGGTTAACGTAAACGACGTCGGTGGACCATCACCATGTGACACATTTTGACTGTAAATGCTAGCGGTTAGTGGCTTTAAGCCTTGGCCCGGGGTCACAACCTGAAGGCCATGTGGGGAGGGGCTGGCCCCTCCAAACCCCCATATGTGAAATCCTTAAACCATAAATATAACCCGCGCACCAATAGTGTTAAGAACCAAATGCATCCCAAGCGGTAAAGGCATGGGCACTCTGTGTAGGAGGTCTCAGGGTCAACTTCGGTCTGCTCCCCAGAAATTATAATACGCCAAACCTAGGCCACGTGGCGGCCTCTAATTGGTGGAGAACACAATAGTCAACCAACTGCCCAATTAATCACTGCCGCTTGTCAACATCTGATTGGCCTAGATAGAATATTCCGGGCAATAATTCGAGGAATATTTCCTGAAATAATCTCTTTTTTCGAATTTCCAAAACCCAGTCAAACTTGGTCAAAGGCCAAAAATTACAGTTTACTGGACTTTTCAAATCATGATAACTTCTTCATATGGTGTCGGTTTTTCGAACCATTTGCGGTGTTGAAATCAGGAAGACGAGATCTATTTGGTCGCTCAGGTTCGACACTCTTTCAAACAATTTGAATTTTGAGCTATCACTTAGGTCCTTGATCCAAATCTGATCAAGAAAGCTAAGAAGGATAATAAATTATCACCCAAGTACTATGATCCTTATAAGGTGTTGCAAAATATTGGTTGATTGGCATACAAATTGGAGCTTCTTGCATCTTCCCAAGTACACCCAGTTTTCCATGTTTCATGCTTAAAGAAGGTTATTGGTGACAAGCTCTCAATTCAAACAGTGTTGTCAGAACTTGATGAAGAAGGAAAAATCATATTTGAGCCTGAAGTAATCACAAAAAGAAGAACCTGAAAATTATGAAATCGATTAATTTTAGAGTATCTCATTAAGTGGAAGAACTTTCCCATTGAAGAATCCACATGGGAGGATGAAAATTTTATACAGAAACTTCTGGAACTACTCAAGCATTGAGGAGAACACTTTTTTGAAGGAAAAGGGCATGTTACGTCCTTATAATACTAGCGTGTTCCCATTATTGTTATTGTTAATGTAGCCCCCTATTGTTATTGTTGCGCCCATGTACCCCCCATGTTATTATTGTTGTGCCTAATAAAAACCGGCTATTTTTATTGTTGCGCTCTTACATTATTATTGTTATATAGGCTTTGATTATATTGTGACCCCTTGGACTCTGATATATACCAAGAGGCCTTATCATTTATATCATCCAAGAATTCTTCATTTATGTAATGTAAAGGAGGTTTTCTCTCGAAGAGGACAATTTTTGAGTCGTTGATCTATATTTTCTTCTGTTCTTTGTGTTGGTTGCATAACAAGTCCCATGTTGTTGAAAATCCTTGAAAGCAGGCTACACAGTTTCTTTGTCTCCATAGTTTCAACAATTGAAGTGTTTTTTCCTGTTGCAATTTAAAATGGTTGAGGCACGGTAGTATTGCCACATTGGGATCCTAATCTCGGTGAGATGTGTAAGGAAACGTGTGTGGGATTTGGAGGCTTAATTGTGTGACCGTTCAACATATTTGTTGCAGATTCAATTTTTTTCTTCATTTAAGCTTTGAAGGTCCTTCATCTCATGAGCCTACAATTAGAGTACCTCTACCACCACAACCCTTACATGAAGTTGGTGCCTGATTGCTTCTATTACATGAATTTGGTGCCTAATTGCTTCTAGTCCTGTAAGTTGCTAGGGATACATAAAAAAAATTTGGATGGGCTAGAACTTCTGGTGCTCACATTCTTCATATAATTTTGATCTTGTGGTCCACCATGTTACCTTGAACATAATTCGTCCTTTTGTGAACCCTCATTGAAGTTACGCTGAAATGTTAGAGGCGAACTTCGAATTCGTGCAAAGTTCTCTAGTTTGAGACTCTACCCTAAGGTTGGCATTCTCCAAGGCGAAGCGAAATATATCTCTTTTTCTCGTCTATAGGCTTTGATTATATTGTGACCCCTTGGACTCTGATATATACCAAGAGGCCTTATCATTTATATCATCCAAGAATTCTTCATTTATGTAATGTAAAGGAGGTTTCCCTCTCGAAGAGGACAAATTTTGAGTCGTTGATCTATATTTTCTTCTGTTCTTTGAGTTGGTTGCATAACAAGTCCCATGTTGTTGAAAATCCTTGAAAGCAGGCTACACAGTTTCTTTGTCTCCATAGTTTCAACAATTGAAGTGTTTTTTCCTGTTGCAATTTAAAATGGTTGAGGCACGGTAGTATTGCCACATTGGGATCCTAATCTCGGTGAGATGTGTAAGGAAACGTGTGTGGGATTTGGAGGCTTAATTGTGTGACCGTTCGACATATTTGTTGCAGATTCAATTTTTTCTTCATTTAAGCTTTGAAGGTCCTTCATCTCATGAGCCTACAATTAGAGTACCTCTATCACCACAACCCTTACATGAAGTTGGTGCCTAATTGCTTCTATTACATGAATTTGGTGCCTAATTGCTTCTAGTCCTGTAAGTTGCTAGGGATACATAAACAAAATTTGGATGGGCTAGAACTTCTGGTGCTCACATTCTTCATATAATTTTGATCTTGCAGTCCACCACGTTACCTTGAACATAATTTGTCCTTTTGTGAACCCTCATTGAAGTTACGCTGAAATGTTAGAGGCGAACTTCGAATTCGTGCAAAGTTCTCTAGTTTGAGACTCTACCCTAAGGCTGGCATTCTCCAAGGCGAAGCGAAATATATCTCTTTTTCTCGTCCATAAGCATATTATCAAATAACAAAACCTTGTCGTGGTTAGATCCATCGCTCAATTTGTCTTATTGGATGCCTACAATAAGAGATAAATGTCAAAATGACAAAATTGAAAGGTCTTTGTATTTCAAATCAATGGTTAAAAATAGTTCAAATGATCAAACGAAAAAAGGAAAAATAATAGATGAAATTAACGTAACCATTTAAAAAAAGAAATTCCTATCAACATAATTAAATATAAAAAATGCAAAATAATTATCAATACAACACAATAAAAAATGTAATTACTAATAAAGTAATTACTATCCCTTTAATTTAGTCCATTTAAGTTTGAAACATAACTCACAATTTTTTTATATAAACTTACTAAAATATTGACACTTAACATCATTAAGATCTTTTACATGAATATTGATACCCTATTCTTTTAAATACAAAATAAAATTAAAAAATAAAGCAATAAATAAATGTATTATGGTGAAATATTATAATTTTGACCCACTTTTAGAAAATGATAAAAATAAAAAACATAAAAAAATTTTGAAATGATATTTTGTGCATTGATTGGAACATGCAATGCTCATTAAACTACAATGAATTGGACCCCGCTAAATAATTTGAGAAAAGTGTCGTCAAACATTGAAACATTCCTTCATAAAATATCATGATTTTTTTTCGTAGTTGTCAAATCAGACTGACACTCCAGACAGAATGTATTCTCCCCGTCAAGTTCAAATAGCGGCACACACCAAATTTACCTAAACAACCATTATCTTTTCCCAGAAATTTTTTATTTTGATAATGGAATTCTCACAGTCCATAAGCGACAATTATATGAATAGCACAGGGTTGGCAATTAGTGCCTCGCTTTTTTTAATAATTAGTATAAATTGGAGTTGTTTTTAGTGTGATATTTTGAAATTTTAGGTGTTGGAATGTAGTAAAAAAATTTGAGATGAAATCTGGATTTATGTTATTTAAATCGGCTTTTTGGTTGTATACATGGATTTAGCACCCAAAAAACTCTTACGACATTTCTATTGTACAAAATTACCCATCAAACAACCTCTGTTTTCAATAAATTTCTACTAAATTTTAGAAAAATTAAACCAGAAAAAACCACCAAAAAAATCACACTAAAAACTACTCGATATAAATTGGTTCATTGACTACTGAATGTCTGACCGTCCATTTCTTTATTTTCCAAAGAAGGCAGAGCTGTTTACAATACATTAACGCCCATTGCAAAATGTGGCAGTGGGCACTGTGCATCCTAATCCTGCCAATAAAAAAGTTGCAGACTAACTCTTCTGTTTTTTGGTTTTTTCGGGATAATAAAATTTTGTTTTGAATTTTTTTTATAAAATGATAGTTTTTTATTTTTTAAAATCATGTCTTGATATTATTTAAAATATTTTTTTAATATATAATAGAATTAATATTATGGAAAATATTTATGACATTAATATTATATAATTTTACAATTCAAACATACAAAATCTACCCAATTGGGTGTGTGTATCGTTTCTTAGTTGAAGTTTGGTGTGTATCGTACACAGAGTGACGGACATCTCTAAACAGAGGCCTTAGAAATCGTACGCTCAGCTCTCAATAAAATAATAACGCAGTAACTGTTTTCGACACAATTTGAAATTTTTTAATGAGTAATATTTTCTTTAATACAATATATATATATATATATACTTTTAGTGAGTAATCTTTTATTTCCGGGGCTTTGATTTTATGATTAATTAATTAATGATATTGAGTAATTTTGAGAGAAGCTATTTTTATATAAAATGCTTTTAATTTTATTATAATTAATTAATTTTTAACAATATATTTTTTTAATAAAATCGATTTCATTATTAGCATGGTTACATAATTTTTAAATATTAAAATATAAAATAAAATTCAGCATTAAATATTGATCTATAATAGGAATAAAGAAATGTTCAATTCGTTAGAGTCTCATTCTATTTTTATTTTTACATGAAGATTAGGTGGTGGGACTATGCAAAAACAAAAACAAGGACAAGCCACTTTATGATTATTTACCAATTGTTTTATTCCGCGTGGAAATACATCAGGATCTACTTAACAATATGATCGTTTACCAATTGTTTTATGCCTCGTGGATAATAGTTATATATTATGATCATTTATCAAGTGTTTTATATCAATAAATACATATTATATTTAAATTAAAAATACATGTGAACTAAAAATATATATGAAATTTCAGGGATACGAAAGCCACCCGTCACGTGATGGATGACACATGGTCTTTGGTTAAAGTAGGGAGGGCAAAACATCAGCCCTTCCACCACATGGCAGTGATTGTTTCTGGTTCGCTTGTGTGAAACATTCTCTTTCGTCTGTGTGCAATAGATTCATTCTGATATGGGTTTCAATGGCGCCATCACACCCTTAGTTAAATTGCATGATTCGTGAGTTCTTTTGGTTGTTCTCTGCTTCACTAAGCATTACACACTCCCCTATGCCCCTATCTCTCCTAGTCATTGGGTTAGGGTGGTGGTTGTTTGGCTTTTTCTCCTCTTGCGGGTCTAATTCGGCATTCTCTCTTTCATTCCTGCAATTTGAGAAACTTTCTCTCTTCGTCCTAAACTGGAGGGGGTGTCGTCTGTGTTTTTTATTGGTTTCAAGTTTAGTCGCTTTGCATTCTTTGGGTTTCTCACCTTGGTCTTTTGGTGGGTGCTTCTTGGGTTGTAAGCGTCTGGTGTCCAGAACTCGTTTTATTGTCTTTGGGTTTTATGGTGGTGTTGTTTCCTTTTGGGTCGTGGAATTCACTTAGGGGTAGTGCTGGTCTCCGAGCGTTTTCGTCTTTCGGTTCTTCCCATTTGAGGTCACTAGTTTCAGACCTCCCTTCGACGTCTCTTTGTGGCTTTGGCGTTGGTATGGATTCTAGGAGCCTGCTTTTCACATTTCTCTTGTGTGTTGTTTGTTAATCTCCTTTTGGCCTTTTTCGTTATGGATTCATTTGCTTGTTCTGGTCTAGTTCGAGTCTAGTCTGGTGGTGAATTTCCCGTGGAGGCAATTTCTGCGTTGGATTCTCTTTCCCCCTCAATCTACAACAGCGTCATCTTGGCCTCTAGCGGAAGGTGGTTGCTCCTTGGGGCTCTCAATTCTTGTCTGTGTGCTGCTGGGTTCATTTTGGTGGCCTTTGGTTCGGTTTGGTCATTGCCTCTGGGACATCGACTTCCTTCTGGATTTCATCATGAAGCATAGTGCTCGCTCTTCGCGTGTCACGGCCCTGGTAAAGGTGGAAGGTTCACTTGCTCGTGCAGGTTCTTGAGGTGGCGCAACAAATGTGAGTGGTGGAAGCTCCAGGCGGGGTGTGGGTACAAGGAGTGGTGTTGGCCGTGGGGATTGCGGAGCCCATGGGGGACGCAGGTCCTCGACCGTCACCATGAAGGGCAGACACATAAGTAGGTCAATTTAGTGTGGTCATGGCGCTAGTAGAGGTGGCCAAGGACAGGGTCGTGGTCGTGCAGTGGCCTCTCGGGGTCGACGCAACAGTCAAGGATATGCGGGGTCAACAAGCCGTGCTCCTCCCAGGCATCCCATGACTTCCGCGATGGTCTAGGAGATGGTTCAATTTGTCATTGCTCGGTTATAAGCTCTCGATAGAGCCCGAAGGGAGGAGCATGAGGTCATCATGGCCAAACTTGAACAACTCCAATATTTCTAGTTCCATGTTCGTGAAAGGGTGGTGGTTATGTAGCTTGGGGAAAATTTGCTAATGGAGAAAGTTGAGAAACTGAAAAATTATCTTGCTCATTTTGAGCACCATGTTAATTGTTTGTATCGACCTCTTCCTCGTCCAGGTACATGGCCAGATAATCCTGCGTCGATTACCTTTGACTACTGATTATGATCACTGGTGTTTTTCTTGTTCTTCTAGTTTTCTGGTATGTTGGTGTTTTTTTTGTTCTTCTAGTTTTCTGGTATGTTAGTCCTCTCAGGTTATCGACCTCTTAGTTGGCAATTTTTCTTTTTGTATGTTGTATGGTTATTGCATTGGTCAACAAACCTAGTCTGGGTGAGACCACATGCATTTTGACGTCTTTGTATATCCTTTTTTATTAATAGAAACTTTTCGATTTAAATATATATATGAAAATAAAAAATAAATAAAATATTTGTTTTAATTATTATATATTAAATTTGTTATTAAATATGTAAATGGATAGATTAGTTAAAGGTTTAGTTTTCTAAAAGTAAAACCACTTTTAGAGTGGGTGTTACATTTATTTATTACTAAGAAAAATTAAAATTAAAAGAAATGATATTGAATTTAGTGATAATATCACGATTTTTTTATGTGGTTTATAGACTCTGGGGATTTGTGACTATTACGTTTAGGAAAATCTTTTCAGATACATTCACCCGAGTCTCATCAACTCATTTCAAAGAGTTGAAGAGAATTGACCCATAACCTCTCATAGAGAAGTGCTTATGTGACAGACTACACCTCAACGCCAATAATATAATAATTTAAAATAAATAATAAAATATTAATTTGTTTGTTATTTAGCTTTTATTAAATTATTTTTTTAAATAATGGTGGGAATCACTGGTTAGGAATAAAAATTGTTTATAGATGATATAATTTTAGTAACATTTATGTGTTAGTACATCGTTTTTCTTTTCAATATTGGATTTAAGGTTAGTATATCGTTTTTTATTTTTAATATTGAATTTAGCTTAAAATGTTAGTATAAAATTTTTTCTTTTTAATAATGAATTTAGCTTAGATTCAATCTAGTTAAAAAATAAAAAAATAAAAAAAAATAAAAAAAATAATGAAAAAAAAATCTTAATTAACTAAAGAAAAGATTCAAATATGACATAAAATTAAAGATTTAAAAAAAAAAAAAACTATAATTAACAAAAAGATAAGTTACAAATATGACATAAACTTAAAGGTTCAAAGAATTAAAAATTAAAAGAAAAAAAATGAAAGGAAATTAAAAATAAAATATGGAAAATTTTAATTATAAAAAATATAGTGTAAAATGAAATTCAATAAATTTTTAAATTTATATTCAAATGGAAGAAATAAAAATGATGATGTAAAATGAATTAAGAACTATTATTTAAATTAAAAATAGAAAGAGATTTAATAGCAAATAAAAAGCTTACATGCCAGATAATGGTTTATGGATTTCTAATATTGATGCAATGTATATTAATATTTTCAATTTATTGTGCTTTGATTCTATGTATATTCATATTTTCAATTAAAATTAGTGTTTTTTTTATAGATTTTTAGTGCTTTTCAAATGATATTAGAGGTGTGAAAGGGTGTGAGGTATGAGTTTTGGTTTGGTTAAAGAGAATGTAATGGTTAAATTTGGGGAGTGTTGAATGATAATTGATTTTGAGATGTGATTATGAAAACTTGAAAGATGTTGACTATATGATCCTTGGGTTTGGGTTTGAAAGTTTTATTAGTTTAACTAATGTATGATTTTCTATAGAATTTGGTAAACTCCTTAGTGAAGCAAGGTATCAAATTTATCCTTAGAAACTTGAAATAATTAATTAAGGGTTTATGGGGTTTAAAAAAGAGTTTTGATATTCCTTTTAGCCAAAATTTTAGAGAAATAATCTATGATGCCTTGGATGTAAGGAAGATAAATAAGAGCAAGAGGCAGGGAAAAGGGATGAGGGATTCTAGAAATAGTATGGAGGACAGAGCAGAAATCATTATTGATTTGAGTGTAAAATTTCCTCTTTCTAGAAAATCAACTCAACCAATATACCCAAAACAAAACATCACAACAAATAAATTCAAGGTCAATACAACATATTTTTTTGTTAATAAAACTGCAAAATCCCTTCTTGCTAAACAAATAACTCAATCATCCTACCACAAGAAAAAATACCATAGAAACAAATTTATCCAACATATTATAATATATTTTATTATTCTAGCTTGGAATTAAATGTTGGCGAAGCCTCTTAAGTTACGAAAAAAGATTTTTGGAAGCCCATAAACAACTATGGCTAATGACATGATTTGCTACACAAATAGGAGATCATGAAAATGTTGAAATGTCCCCTTACACTGTTATAATTTACTATACTAGAGCAGATTTGATGGTTGGTTTGACCCTCCCTTTCTATGCCACAACCCAACAAATGATCGCTTGAACTGTTGAGAAAAAAATAGCACTGGATAGGGCAGAAAAAATCTAGGTTGAAATTATCCACAAAAAATACCCTCAACTTGTTGATAATAACTGGTGTGGCCTCCCCAAGTGATCCCATGGTCTGTTTATGAATGAATTGTCTCCCTTTTCCCACACAAACTGTAGATGAAAAATACAACCTCCCAAAAATCCCATAATCTTTAGTTATACCCACAACGTAGCAATGAGATGAATCTTCATCAATAAATATTTGTGAAATATTTGAATAATCTTTCCTTCTTATCAACTAGGGTGGATTTGTTTCACCATCGAAACCAATTTGCTCAAGTTTTTCACCCTTAGTACTCCAAATTCACAGGAGCTCTCTTAATCAATATGAGGAAATAATTATGCATGTCGAAAGAGTGAGCTCCAATATTTATTTTATCATCAGAATACATGGTTTGTTAGAATACCATGGATCTCTCTTTTATAACTTTATTTATTTATTTATTTCCTTTCACCTTTTTCACTAAATCAATGTCACCTTCACATTTTGTTCTTTCACCCAAATGCCATTCAAATATTTAAATTAATTTATCCCCTTTTTTATTGACTATATCCTATGGGAATCAAATAGGATACTGAGTCGTTCTCTTAGAGTGGTCATTCGAAGAGGGACATTATAGTCCTCTATTCTTGAGATTTATTTCCCTCAAGCAAATGCAAACTTGGATACTATAAAATCAACTCCCTTTCCCATGTAGCATCCTCTAATAGCAAGTCTCTCCACCCGATAAGATACTCTTTGATCACTATTCTCCTCAATTTCATTTCCTTAACTTTCAAAATTTATTCAAGGATTAATACTAGTTTCCCCTCCTCATCAAGGGGGGGTAACTCTACTAAATTAATAACCTAATGTCCAAATTCCTTCTTGAGGCATGATACATGAAAAACATTATGAATCTTGCTCCTCTTTCACGACTCAAGATCACAAGCTACTTCCCCAACTCTCCTATGTACTCTATAGGGACCATAAAGCATGGTTTCAACTTTTTGTACCACTTTTATTTAGGAAGATTGTCTCTATGGATATAATGTCAAGAAAACAAAATATTCTACCTCAAAACTGCACTCAACCCAGTTCTTGTCCACATACGTGTTTTTTTGGTTCTAGGCATCATGCAAGTTTTCATTTATGATCTTAAGGATATCTTGGATTTTTTTATTCAATATTTCACTTTGTGAGCCCTGCTATCTGTAAATACCAAATCCATAAATGAAGGATCAACATAGCCATACAATGCTTGAAATGGGGTCATACCAATATACATGTGGTACGTGGTGTTGTAGAAATGTTCTCCTATATGCAATCACTTAATCCAATCCTTCTCATGTCTTGACACATAGTTACATAGATACGCCTCTGAGGGTGATAACGGTTATTAAGAGTCAATTCAATGCCATCTAAGCTGAAAAATATCTTGCCAAAATGAGAAAATTCTTGTCTCGATCAATGACAATGTACTTAGGTAGCCCATGGAGCCTAAACACCTTCCTAAGAAACAAATTTTCCACCTGCATCATATTATGATGAAATCACAAAGAAATATGAAAATGCAATATCGACCTTGCACCTTCGTTGGGGTTGGGATGAAATCCATCAACACACCCTCCCACTTTTGTTTTGGAATGGACAAAGGATACAATAAACGTGTAGGATGAGTATGCTATGACTCATTCTACTGACAAGTCATGCACTCCCTCACATGTTGCAACACATCATCCTTGAGGCCAATCCATGAGAACCTCTCCCTAGTCTACCTGTAAGTTTTGAAGTACTCATGGTGTCCTACGAAAGGTGTATCATGATTAGCACCCATAATATTCTCCTTAAGTGTGGACTTAGGGACTAAATAAATTTTTTTCTGTGTAGAAGATAATGTCATCCACTACTCTGTACCTGTCATCCTAAATGTGAGCATCCATCAACTCACAAGAAAACTTATAATTGAAATATTCCACCAGCATGTGTCATTCCATTCACTTGAAATATCCATAAGGGAACATGCTATCAGTGTCCCAAAAAGGGAATCAACAACAATATTTTTCTTACGCTTCATATACTCAATGTAAAAATCATAATATTTTATCTTTATTACACATTTCTGATACTTCTCATTCAAGTGCTTATGTTATAGGAAATACCACAAATAATTGTCGTTATTCTTAACCAAAAATATACCACTGACCAAATATTTTCTGAAATTCACCAAAGCTTGCATAATGGCTGTTGAGATTCAACAAGAAATTTCAACACCCACGCTAGTGTGGGACCAGGAGGTCTAAGCAACACCTACACTAGTGTGGAACCACAGGTCTTAGCAGCATCTACATTAGTGTGGGCTAAATTTGGTGCATGTCTATTTTAGTTATCCCTTAATTAAGATGGACAATAAAATGTAATCTAACCTCAAAATAACTTGTAATAGTTAACTGAGTGTGATAAACTCAGTTAGCTCATGAATTTCGAGTTAGAGGTAGTTGGTGAGGCATGCAGAGTAATTCTCGTTGTAATAGAGTTCGAAGTGCAGTGGTGCATTAGCTGATGTAGGTTGTAATCAGTTTAACTTAGTTAAGTGAGTTAAACTTAGTTGTGTTATTTGTAACTGTTTGATACACTAGTGAGAGATAAAGTGAATTAAACACTTATGAATTCACAGTCAGTGATCTCACATGCAACTAAGGATTTATTATTATTAGCTACATGCATGTCAGATCCAGTGGAGACCCAATTGATATCTAGGTGAAAGGGAATTTGACTATCAGTTGTAGGATTATTGGGTTACACCCATGCAACCAAACACCCATTGGAGTGCCCATGATACTTCTGTAGTCAAGGAAGGCCAAAATTCCTAAATAATATGGATTTCATTCATCAGGGATTGCGTAAGGCAGGTAGGCTATTTGGAGGCAGTAAATTGGCTAAGTATTGGTCAGTTTTATCTGAGATAATGTGAGACAATTGGCTGAGTACAAGAGGGCTCTTGTGAGAAGAGTTTTATGTAATTATTTCATGATTACATGCTAAATATACAATAGAGGATAGTGGGGTTTTGAGCAGCAAGCTTTCCCCGGGAAATTATCTATGTTGTGGCTTGATTGATTCTTCTTTGCTTCATGTGATTGGTGATTGTGTTTTTTAATTCCGCAAGTGATTTGTAGAAGTGATTCAGTATTTAACTTTATTACATTGTTAGATTCGATTGAATCCATGATATACATGTTTGTTGTATAATTTCTACAATGGAAAGCATCTCATTGTCGTATATGAAGTAGATCCTCTTTGGTTCCCCGAGCTTATAACTTTCAAACACTATTGGATGTGTGTTTTGCATCATGAAAATTCCTATGCCATGTCCCAAAGCATCATAGTTAAGCACAATAGGCTAAGTGAAATTAGGAAGTGCTAATACTGGAAAAGTGCTCATCACCTCCTTGAGCTTTTCAAATGCCTACTAAGCTTCCTCTATCCACCTAGATTTCCATTTCTTCATAAGATCTTTCAAGGGTGCACCCAACTGTGAAAACCCCTTAACAAATCACCTATATTACATGTGTAATCCAAAGAATCCTTGCAACTCTATAAGGCTCTTGGGAAATGCCCAATCCAATATGGCCTGGACCTTCTCCTAATGTACCTGCACACCCTGTGTACTTATCACATGGCATAAATATAGAATGTCTATTATAAGAAACTTACATTTTGACACCTTGTAATATAATGTATGCTTCTCCATAATACCTAATATCTCATCTAAATTCCTCAAATGATCCTCCCATGTCTTGTTGTGTATAAGGGGATCAACAAATAACAACAACAAGAACTTCCACAATTGCTTGTTGAAGATGTTGGTTAGGTAGGTGTATTTGTCAGCCCAAATAACACAACCAAGAAATCATAGTGCCCATAATAAAACTTGAAAGAAATTTTATGAATATTCTACTACTTGACCCTAATTTGGTGATATCCCAATCAAAGATCAATATTCAATAACTATACTACCTTGTGCAACTCATGCATCAACTCGTCAATCCTAGGGATGGATACCTCTTTTTTATTATCTTCTTATTCAAAGCCCAAGAATCTATATAGATCCTCATATTTACATCCTTTTTCTTAACCAATACTACTAAGGAAGTGAATGTACTAGAACTAGGCATAATATGTCCCATCTCTAACAACTTCTTGATTTCCTTCTCTAGCTCATCTTTAAACTTCTTTCGGGTGCATATATGGAGCAGTTAGCATGGGATTGGCCCCTTATTCTAAATAAATGGTGTGATTTAATCCTATGTTACAAGGTCTCCTTGGAGGGATCTCGATCAAATCCTATGTTAGGAGGTCTCCTTGGAGGGATCTCCCAAAAAACCTAATCAAGCATGTTAAACAAAGATCAAATGTTTACATGAAAATGATGTCTACTATATAATATACATCATGATGCTTGAATATGATTTCGACTTTCTTTCTTGTAACAAACTTAGGGGCACCATTGGACATGCCCCTAACAACTACCCTCTTACCATCCACTATTGTGAATTCCATCTCCATTGTTTGGTAGTTCTTCTAGTGCTTCCCTATAGAATAAATCCATTGAACAAACAATACAACATTATTGTTTTCCAATTCAACCACATTGAAGTAATTAGTCACATTGTAGTTAACCATAGTTAACTCCAACCACAAAACCCTTGTTGGCAAATATTTTCACTGTGTAGACCCAGGGTTCGACTGCAGGGTACCAACATAATTTTTCATCGTAGTCTAGCACAATGATGACATTTTCATTCCTCCATAAGGGAGAAAAATCTCATTTGAGGCATTCCGAGACTATTAAATGACATGTTGGGTTTTAGATGATCATATTCATTTTACACATTAAGTTATTCATCAAGCATATATTCATTAACAAGCATTCAAAAATAATTAAGATAGAGAAATTGGAAAAACATAATGACAAATTATCAGAATACTTGTAAAGAAAATTTAAATGGGGTCGCATAGCTCATTCATATTCATTCTCATGACACATAATTGTAGATCTCTGCAACAACCCTATTATACAATATTTAAACATGCCAAAACCATTACAATATAGATCTGCAAAAGTTGTGGAAGTCATTTTGAAAATTTCTCCAAGACTAGACATAACTAAATTGCATTATATTACACAGAAGGATTCAGATCTCATTTTGAAAACATGTAGGTATAATTTTCTATAACTCAATCCATGTGGCTTTATATAGTTTTTCCTTTCTTCTTTGATCCACACTTGCTTTATTTGGTCCATATTAACCCCTTTGACGATATCCAACAGCTTTGGTCCAATTTTATCTTGATTATTTCAAAATCGATATCTCGATCCTTCTTCTACGGCCTTGACAAGTCCTAATGTAACTTCTCTCCTTATTTTCTTGCTGCCTTCTTCTTTATGTTCTCGTTTTTAACCTATTTTACCATTTTATTTTTCTTCTTCCATTGGTCATCTTCGCGGTTCTTTTTCAACAAAATTGATCAAAATTTCTCCAAAAATGAAAGACCCAACATGCCCCGACCATAATATATTGACTCGCCCTTGAGTCAATCCTTTGTCTGCATAGCCGATCCTTCCTCCAATTGCATAAATTATGTCGATGTGCTATGTCTGTGTATTGATGTTTCTCCTTCAAACTAAGGACCCAACTCAGGAACTATCTGCAAAGCTTGAGATTTAAAACTATTGTAATAATCCATTATAGTATTTCAGGAAATGAGAAAATTAGTAGCTTTGTCAACAAATTGGGCCATATCTTCTGCAACAAGCTTCTTAGGGTGGGAAGCAAGCAAAGCTTTCCACATAGTGTCGACATCATAGTTAATCTTGCAAAACTGCATGTACTGAGCTTTAGTTGTGGGTTGAAGATCATGCAAAATATATTTGGCCTTGTGTGATTGCTCCTCTATGCCATGAATTTTCTTATCAATCTCTTGGACCTAAATTTTTTTTAATTGTTACGCAATATCTATTGTCACAAGGGCTCGCTCCATTAGTTATTTTCTCTGTTCGTGCAACTGATATAAAGGTTGGTTATGTCTAGAAAGTAATCATGGCTGTCACACCATTTTTTGGTCATCTAACCTGTTACTGTTAGATGGACCTAAGTACACCATGTAAGACCAATTTTACCCTAAGTAAAATTGTTTCACTATGAAAAATAACTTAGTAAACCACATTTATTAAGCTGTTTATGGTCTAAACAGGAAACCCCATGAGGAAATATTAAATAAATCCATATTTGTTTAATTTTCATTAAGGAATAATTAGTTAAACAACAGTTTAATTAATATTCTTGGTCATATTTAACCCAAAATAGGAAAATTAATTAGATAAATTATTATTTATCTTATTATTTTGTAGGAATAATTATTTAAACCTTATTTAAATAATATTCATTGTTAAATTTGACTAAATCATTCATAAATAATTAAATAAATCATTATTTATTTGATTATTACTCAACCATATCCTTAAAATAATAAATAAATCATTTATTTATTTATTATTTACAAATAAAGGGATTGACCTAAGTCAAATTCTTTTTCCCTCCAACAAATATAATAAAATATTCCATAAAAGTTGGATTTGGAATTGGTTAATAATATTTTAATTATGCACCAATATCTAGACTAACTCAATATTTTGTTATAAATAGAAGGGTTTTTCCATTCATTCACTACCTTTTGTTGCCTAAAGATCACTCTGGATCTATAATTTTAGTTTGACTTTGAATCACTATCATTGTCATATTTTACTACCATTTTTCTTATAAGCTCTCTTTGAGTTCCATTTTTGTCTAGGTTTTCTACACCATCAAGAGAGAGAGATTTTAGATCTGAAGTGCTGAGGACTTACAAGAACCCATCCCTTTGAGGGGGACTGGTAACATATTTCTATGTTCCCTTCCCAAGTGTCAAAAAATACAAAAATTCTTTAAAACAATCTTGTCTTGTCTATTGGATGCATGGAGCAACTCTTGCTTTTATTTACTGCTTAATGTCTTTTAATGCATAGATCTAGATTTTGCATCATTTATCTTGGTCAAATAATTGCAGATATAGAGATATTGGCAGCCATCTTTGCTGTTAGGTTTGTTTGTTATGCATGGCTAAAGTGAGCCTTTTTCGTACGCTTGCGATTAAGATTCATACTAACAACTGGCGACTCCACAAGCGTTTACGATTATGACCTCTGTCGTTTTTTAGATCCTTGCATATCCAACTACTTCAAACCCTAGGATTTCTCTTCAGCTTCTTGCTTTTATTTTCTTGATGTTTTTTTTTACTTGTAAAAACCTAAAACATTGAAAATTCTAACTTCTGTGTGTTTTCGAACTTATTGTGCAAGTGACAAGAATCAACCGCAGCTGAGACGTTAAACTTTTCTGAAACTTGCTCTCGAGAGTGTCGAAAGTACAGGTCGCACTTTTTGGGCCAAAACCTGCGACCTGAACCTCCAGGGCACAAAAAAAAGGCAAGAACCTGTGACCTCTATAGAAAATAGGTTAGAAACTGTGACCTGGACTTTTTGCAGGATTTTTTCTGAGATTTTTCTGGGTTTTTCGGGGCCTTTGTTCAGGGTTTTCTGACCTCCGTATCCGCCCGTTTTGGACCTCTACTTATTCTATTTTTCTCATCAAATTGGGAACCTAACCCCTTAGGGCTTCAGTACCCTCCACCTTTCGTGGAAGAGTTTTAGCTGTTGCAAGTTGTCTGAAATTTTAGTGTGTTCAGCCATTTTTCAGATCTGATCCCTTACCTTCAAATCCACTTCAGATTGGTTATTTATCAATCCAAAACACCTCTTTTTAGTTTTGTTTTGGTTTTCCTCTAGGGTCCCCTCCACTTCCCTCCAGGTTATAGCCTTTCGCCACCTCATTTACAACAAAATTTCCTCTGATTTTTTGTTGTTTTTATGCACTTATTTCCAGCAGATCTGACCTTTAGATCATTGTCCCTCCTAGATTTGGATCTATTGGCTATTTTGGTGTTTTTTGACTAGATTTTTGCCCACCTTCAGACTACTTGTTGAGAGGCTCGCCTCCTTGAGTTTAAATTAATGCATAATTAGCTGTTTATTTTATGTTATTTCAGTTTCATATACTTTTATCTGCAGGTTTATTTACAGTTATACAACAAAAATTTTCTTTTTCTCTAAAAACGTCTGGGTTTAAAAATTAAAATTTACACACTTAACACACACAACCTAAGTGAAGAAGAGTTTGGTTAACACCACCAAGAAAAGACTTTAAACATTGTAATCAATTGATCCTGCACCTCTCTGCCCTTGTTTCGACATTGTAATCAGTTGATCCTGCACCTGTTCGCCCTTGTTGGTCTCTCTTCCCTTTGTGTCGTGTTTGTTCCTTCACCATTGCGCCACCAAGGCGTTTATCTCGAAGACTTCTTGGCCTTCGTCCTCAGTTTCTAGTAGGAAGACTTACTCCTCCACGTAGGATTCGAGTTAGTCCTCCACCGAGTCCACACTTTGACTCCTCTTCTGGTTCATTGGGTTCCCCTTCTGATTCTGCCCCTGGTTCTCCCCCTGTCATATTCACCATGTCTGGTTCAGGACCTAATGCTGGTGGTAGCCCCGGCCCTAATGCTGGAAATACTACTAGTGGGACTGCAACAGGAACTACCCCCACTGCTACCTTGCTCCCCTATATGGCAGGCCTTAGTCTTCCTGATTTTAACTAGTTGATCATTGACCGTATACGCCATGACATTGGTTGGCCTGCTATGCCAACTAAGCTCCCTTCCGACATCCCCAAGTTTGAAGGTCTTGCTGGAGAAGATCCTATAAACCATGTTCGATCTTTGCCCATGTGGTTTTCGTCTAACTCCATTACCGATTACTCTGTCCGTCTTTGGTTGGTCCAACATATGCTTACTGGTGAAGCTTCTAAGTGGTATGTTGATCAGGCCTCCTCCTCTCATACCACCTTTGTGACTCTTGCCTGGGCTTTTCTGTCTTATTTCGAGCTTCCCCTTCATTATGACACTGGAACAGAACTTTTGACTTCTTTCCGTTAATCGTCTATGACCCGCTTATCTGATCATGTCCAGGAATGGTGGAGAAGAAAGAGCCTATGTCGAGCCCCTACCTTCGAAGACCATGTATACATGGATTTGGTTCCTTAGATCCATTTTGCCTGCTATAGGAAAAGATGTCGCATCGCATTTCCCTCAAACTGAAGAAGCCACTCTCCAAATTGTGTTAAAATATGACATGATCTACGCTTAGTCAGGTTATGTTTATACCGTTCTACCTGATCTCCCAAGACCCGGTGGTGCCAACACACCGGAGGCATCTCATGCCACCGACAGTATCGTTGGAGCTCTTTCTCATTCATACGCTCAGCCTCCAATGGGCTATGGTTTCCCTCAGGGAGGGGCTAGCACCTCCAGTACTTTTCCCCCTCCCGGTAGCATGTATCCAGGATACAGCATGCCTCCTCCTTTTGCCCAACCTGTTTACCGCAATGTTACTCAACATCCTTATTATTTGTATCCGCAGCCTGGTGCTCCATCTCCTCAAGCATTAGCACCTCCGCCTACATTGCCTTCTCAACCCCCGCAATAGCAGCCACTGCCCCCTTAGGGGCAAGTGTATGCACAACAGGGTGCGCCTAATCCTCCTCCTTCCAAAAAGAAGAGGAAAGGCACTCAAAATCAATCTGCCCTCGGTAATCCTGGACCTAATCCTCAAAATAATGCACCTAACACTGCTAACCAGCAACAGGGCACTCAACCCAAGCAGGACAGGCATGTTTGCATGAATAAGCCTTGTTCTTGTTGTGGTGTTTATGGTCATTACACGCACAATTGTCCTATTTTACCACAAATGCAGAAGATGTGGGAGACTCAAGCAACATTGTGAGGACAACAAGCCTCCCCTTCCGTCCCTCCCAATACTGTGCCTAGTCAGCCGACTGTGTTTACTAGTCCTTTCCCTCAGCAAGGATTCGTGGCCACCCAACCACGTGAAGGTTAGGTGGTCACTCAACCTCCTCCATTTGGTACCTCTGATTACCAGATTCTCATGATGAACTCTGACCAACCTATTACCATAGAAATCAACCTTCAGAGTCGGTCCCGTCAGTACAACAAGCCTCCCGCTACGTCTGCCCCTGAGCCCCCTTCTTCAGGTTCTATAGAGCCTCTTTCGACACCTAATGGTCCTTTGCATATCCCTCAGCCTAAGGCAGAGGTTCATACCAATATCCCTAAGGGACCATTATGCCAAAATGCTACTTGTGGAAAAGTTGCCCATTCGTATAGTATAGTAGATGATTGGCGCAATCTCCTGCTGCCATCTCAACGCTGGAACTCCTGCAGTTGTGCCCTTCACAATGAAAAGCTCTAATATCTTCCATGGGCACTGCAGATCCTTCAGATAATCTATTGATCGTCTTCGATTGATTGATCGTCTTCGATGTTGACCGGTCATAACATCCTCCTCTTCCTGCTTCCGTTTTCTTCCAAATCCCAGTCAAGATATGGAATGCCAACATTTCCCGTTGTATCATTGATGAGGGGGCATCCACCTGTGTGATGTCTGCTTCGGTTTGGAAGCAACTCAGATCACCTGAGTTGGCCCCTTCCACAATCACTCTCCGAGAATGGGATGGCCACACCTCCCAACCCATTGGCTGGTTCTGCAATTGTCCTATTACTCTTGCAGGCAAGACTGTTTGTGTTGACGTCGAAGTCATTGACGCCCCCTTAGATTACAACATTATATTAGGTCTTTGAGAGTGCAAGCTTCTGTGATCCATAACATATTAGATTATAAATCTTCCGGCAAATCACATGAGAAATTTAGGACCGACGCGTTTCGAACTACCAACTGTAGTTCATCATCAGGATCTACAGTTGGTAGTTCGAAACACGTCGGTCCTAAATTTCTCATGTGATTTGCCGGAAGATTTATAATCTAATTATATTAGGTCGTAGCTACACCTATGTGATGTATGATGTACCATCTGTGGTTCACCGCAAGATTTCCTTTCCCCATAATGGAAAGATAGTCACCATTGACCAGTTGACATATTATGAACCGAAGTCTCATACCTCCCTTGAGTCCATCATATCGTCGGTGGCCAATAAGCAAACCGTCAACCCCTTGACCAGTGTCTCACCCGGAGTCTACAAAGACTCCTCTTTGCTTGGTACATTCCCTGGTATTCCTCCTCCTGTCTCTAATCCCAGCTCATCGAATGTTTGCATGATGCAATCGTCTCAGGCTTCCCTCAAGTGGCCCGCTTCAGCTCGTCAGCAGCCCCGCCCTCCGCAACCCGCTCCTAGCCCTTCGATTTAGCCTTCTGGACCTCCTCCTCCTGGCCCTTCACCTGCAGCTGGTATCCTTGAGCCTCTATACCCTCCTAGAATGGTTCCTCCAGGCCTTAACCATCTTGGAGTCATCCCGCCTGGCCATTACCCCTCTGGTTAGATACTGTTCCTAGCTCCCCCTCTCGGAGTGTTCTCGGTACCTGTCACTACCTTATCCCTTCCTAACCCGACCCTAGGGATTCCTATCTAGAACATCGATCCCCCAACTGCTACCCCGCTTTGTCAACCCAAACCTTATCTTGCTTTGACCCCGATTCAACCGGTCCCCATGACCCCTCCTACTGCTACTGTGCCTCATCCACCTCAACAGGAACCTCCTCCCACTACGATAACCTCGGGTAACGAGGGCAAAGCCAGCAAGAAGGTATCTAAAGATAAGGCTGCCCTGAAAAACCTTGCCCCTCCTCGGCTACCAAAGCATACTATCCAGTGTGCTTTGTGTGATGTTGTCAGTCAAGCCACCCATACATGTCCAGAGTTGCCTCACCTCAAGCCCATGGTCAATGAGACGTTTCCGGAATCTGATATCCCTGAGGTCTATGTCACTATACCCGATTTGGTCCCAAAACTCAAATCCTTGTGCACAAATCACCCTTGTGCTTTGTTTGATTTCCATGGCCACTACACTCACCTCTGTCCCTACCTTGAAGAGTATCATTCCTCTTTGGAAGCGTTCCACCAATTCGAGTCCAAGCATAACAAGTTCACCTCCCCCTTGTTTGCAAGTTCTGCTTCAATAGAACTAGAGGATCTGCTTGCTCCCATTGACATGCCCCCTCCCGATTTCGAAATGATGGAGTCTTCAACCACCATTTTCTACCTATCATCATCCATGAGACCCTCGGTGGAAGTCCCTTTGGAGACTTCCCTTGATGTTTCGCCTGACCTCCCTTCAACGATCACCCTGGGCTCAACATCGGTAGATCCTTTATCTGCTTACTCTTCTGTCATCCCCCATGACGTTGCGCATGTGAGCCTTTCTTCACATGATGATGAGTCAGGTAGCTCTGTCGCGTCAGGTGGTCTCCCTTCCTCCAGTCACCCCATATTCCATTCGGATGAAGACATTATGGAAGCTATGACCGACCCTGACTTTCCGTGGGATGATAAGCACCACCGCGCGTACTTCCTCCCGCAGCAGTCCCATGACCAATATAGTGTGGAAACTAAAGACTTCATTCCCGATGAAGTTGATTGGTTTAGAAATACCATCCCTGCACCTGATGCTTTTGAAGAAGGAAATATGGCCAATATCTTTCCTACCATTAAAATTGACATTTCTGACAAACCAGGGGTAGAATAAAATATGACCTTGGGTGCCTAATGCACCCTGGAAGAGATTGAGGCTTACACCAAGCTATTCAAAGAATTCCATGATGTTTTCACCTGGTCTTATTCAAAAATTCCCGGACTTGATCCCACCATTGTCAAACACCATATCGATACATGGCCCGATGCCAATCTTGTCCGTCAAAAGTTGAGACCCATTAATCCTTCCAGACGAGAGGTTGTCAAAGCTAAAATTGATAAGCTCAAGCAGGTTGGTTTTATCTATCCCATCTAATACACCTCTTGGGTGTCCAATCTAGTTCCCATTCTCAAGAAACAAGGCACCATCCGTGTCTACACTAACTTTCACAACCTAAACAAAGCTTGTCCCAAAGACAACTTCCCCACACCATTCATTGACAAAATCATTGATGAGTGTGCGGGGCATGAGGTTCTATCCTTTATGGATTGTTTCTCCAGGTACAAACAAATTGTTATCCGTCATGCTGATCAGCTTAAGACTGTGTTTGTTAGTTCGTGGGGAACCTTCGCCTATCGATTCATGCCATTCGGCCTTAAAAACGTCAAAGCCACTTTTCAACGGGCCATGTCTTACTGTTTCCATGACCTGGCTCATATTATCCTTTCTTATTTAGATGACCTCACTGCACGTTCTAAGCATCAGGTGCAACACCTCCACGATCTGCATACCATCTTTTTTCGATGTCACAAGTATAATATCCGCCTCAACTCACTGAAGTGTGTCTTTTTTGTTCCTGTCGACCGTCTTCTAAGCTCCATTGTGTCTAAAGATGGTATCACACTTGACCCATTGAAAGTCCAAGCCATCCTTGAGCTTCTTATCCCTCGTATTTTATGCCAGTTACAAAGCCTCCAAGGCAAAGCTAATTTCCTTTGCCAGTTCATACCTGACTATGCCACCACCGCGCATGGGTTCCTTAGACTCCTCCAATCTAACAATCCATTTGTGTGGGATGACTATGCTCAAGAGTCTTTTGATGCATTGAAACATGCTCTCACATCCGCTCCCTTGATTTGCCCCCCTAACTTTGATAGGGATTTCATCTTGTACATCTCCTCTTCCACTTATTCGGTTGCTGGAGTCCTTATTTAGGAAGATGACAACAGAATCGAGCATGTTATCTATTATGTTAGTAAGAACCTTGTAGGCCCTCCTATATCCTACTCACATGAAGATAAATTAGCACTCGCTGTCGTGTTCTCAGTCCAAAAAATTTGTCATTACATCCTTATGAATTCCACCAAGGTCGTGACTAATTCCAACCCTATGGCCTTCCTATTGAGTCATCGAATCATCAATGGGAAGTACGCTTGTTGGACTGTTATCCTCCAAGAATTCGATCTTGAATTTGTCACACCCAAAAAGTAAGAATGGTTTAGCCCTCGCTGAAATAATTTCTAAATTACCTACTGGTACGCATGATACTCCAGTTAATGATGATTTTCCCGATGAACATTTCTTTGCCATTACCACAAATGATCCTTGGCATGGTGACATCCTCACTTATTTGCGAGCCCAAAAGTTCGCCCTCCATCTTGAGTATGATGCTCGATGACGTATCCGACACCAGGCCGCCCTCCATCATCACAGTGTAGATTCTGTCCTTCGTTGTTGTCTCACGCACGTTGAAGTGGAGCAAGTCCTCAATGCCTGTCATAGTGGCGCTTGTGGTGGCTACCTCTCCAGTCTTGCCACTGCCCAAAAATCATGCGCGCTGGGTATTTTTTGCCTTCTCTCTTCAGTGATTGCATTGAAGCAGTCAAACATTGTTCCAATTGCCAACATTTCGCCCCTAAGGTGCAAGCCACTCCAACTCCCCTCCATCCTGTCATCTCAGATGATCCCTTTTGTAAGTGGGGCATATACTTTATGGAGTGTTGACCTTCATTTGTTGGTAACCACAAGTATATCATCATGGCAGTTGGCTATTTCACAAAATGGGCTGAGGCGATGCCAACGTTTAACAACACGGTAGCTACCGCAACCCTCTTTGTCTTTAACCATGTTATCACTCGATTCGGAGTTCTGAAACAATTGGTCTTCGACCATGGTCGACATTTTGAAAATGAGATATGGCGTGAGCTATCCTCACTGTTGGGTTTTGAGCACCAATATTCCTCCTCCTATTACCCCCAAGGTAATGGCCAAGTTGAATCAGTCAATAAAATCCTTAAAACCATGCTTCAATGGACAATGGATAAGAACAAAACAAACTAGCACCTTATTATCTTCCCTTCTTTGTGGGCCTATAGAACTTCTATTAAAACTGCCACCAGGTTTACTCCTTTCCACCTTGTTTTTGGAGAGGAGGTAGTGTTACCGATCGAGTGTGAAATCCCTTCACTTCATCTAGCCGTCGAAATTCTCCCTGAAACCCAACCTCTAGAACAAAGACTTATCATGCTTGAGCGCGCTTCCGAAGACCGTCGTGTTGCATTGCAAACCATCAAAGCAGCTAAGAAACACACCAAAGCTCAGTATGACCGCAAATTCCACCCTTGTACTTTTCATGAAGGTGATCTTGTTCTGGTGTATGACCAGGCCCATGATGTCCTCGGTCATGGGAAGTTTGACTCATTATGGCTAGGCTCTTACATTATTAGTAAGGATTTAGGTAAGGGGGAATATCTCTTAGAGGATTTCGAAGGACATCCCCTTCCTAATCCTCGCAATGGACTCTATCTTAAGAAATATTACCCTTAGCATTTCCTTCCAGAAATGCATGTTTTATTTCTTTTAGTTTGCCAGCTCATGATTTTTTTTGTGACTTGATACTTCACTAGGACACATTTAGTCCAATAAGGGTCACTTCACCACTCCTCAAAATCAAATTTATTCACTTGTACTTGGGGCACCACTTTTCCTCCATACTCATCCTTGCTCATGTCGATATTCTTCATGAGTAACCATCATGTACTCATGTTTTTATGGTCCCCATTGGACCTATTCTGTGTGGCAGCCTCATCGAGTTGCCATTGTTTAGAGCATCCGAGTTGAGTCATAGCCACATCCATGGAGTCTATCCTAAGTTCCTTTGTATCCTGCTATAGTCCTCTATCCTTCATTGCTTGGTCCCTCTCTCATGTCGCACATTATGGCCTTTAGTCCTACTGTCCCCTGTCCCTTATAATATTGTGTCAATCGCTGCCAGTCATCCATGCCCTTTATGCTCTAACAAGAGAAGTCTTCCGTCCACTACTCAGTACCCCCCATTTCATCATCATCCCTGGTGTCAGTTTATCAGTCGCTCTACTATTTTCTCTCATGCCTTAGTTGAGGATCCCTTATTGCCTCACCTATGGCGGACCTCCTTCTGTCGACATCAGATCATTCATTCCAGAAGATAGGTCTAGAGGGCGGTGTACCTTGGTTCCAATTTCCACTCTTGTTCGGTGCCTCGGATCAGGCAAAGGAACTCCTTATTGCCCTTTGACTTGATTGTTTCTCAGCTCCATCTCCTTAAAACATGATCGAGATCCGTATACTTGATGGTTCAGTGATGCAACATATGATACCGGTGATTCTCGGTTGTGTGTGAGATGTTTTTAGACCTCATGAGGGGTTGGCCCTTTAGGTAGTCCCCCACATGCCTGGATGACCTCTTCATCACAACCTTTTATGCAGCTCCCTAGATTTGATGATGTCGGCCTCAGCCGCTTGCAACGCCTTTTAGTTTGCATGTATCAGTTAGATTTTCATAGCCCTTTCCTATTTACAGGGGCAATTTGGTTGTACTTATATCTCATGTACTCAGATATTATTGTAAAAGTCCTGGCTGTTATCCCAGGCACAATATGTATGTGGGATTCATTATCATGTTTTTATCTGGCTCATGTTCAGGCCAACATGTACTATACAGTTCAGTCCCTTGTTTACTGGACGCATTCTTCTCTTTACTTTGTCTTGTCAGGCATAGGTATGCCTCCCCTGCCACTTATAACACATGTACTCACTCATAAAAGAGACTTGTCGCACCTATAAGTCTCACCTCCTCAGGATCTAGTCATTTAGCGCTTTGGTCCACCTTATATTTCTCTCTCTCTGACTTCCCCTTTGGTGTCTATTGATTGAGTTCTTACAACGTACTTCGGTCATATGATTAGCGCCTAACGCTTGCACGCTGGGGGGCAATCTGTTACACCATTTTTTTGGTCATCTAACCTGATACTATTAGATGGACCTAAGTACACCATGTAAGACCAATTTTACCCTGAGTAAAATTTCTTTCACTATGAAAAATAACTTAGTAAACCACATTTATTAAGTTGTTTATGGTCTAAACAAGAAACCCCATGAGGAAATATTAAATAAATCCACATTTGTTTGATTTTCCTCAAGGAATAATTAGTTAAACAATAGTTTAATTAATATTCCTGGTCATATTTAACCCAAAACAGGAAAATTAATTAGATAAATTGTTATTTATCTTATTATTTTCTAGGAATAATTATTTAAACCTTATTTAAATAATATTACTTGTTAAATTTAACTAAATCATTCATAAATAATTAAATAAATCATTATTTATTTTATTATTACTCAACCATATCCTTAAAATAATAAATAAATCATTTATTTATTTGTTATTTGCAAATAAAGAGATTTGACCCAAGTCAAATTCTTTTTCCCTCCGACAAATATAATAAAATATTCCATAAAAGTTGGATATGGAATTGGTTAATAATATTTTAATTATGCACCAATATATAGACTAACTCAATATTTTGTTCTAAATAGAAGGGTTTTTCCATTCATTCACTACCTTTTGTTGCCTAAAGATCACTTTGGATCTATACTTTTGGTCTGACTTTGATCCACCATCATTGTCATATTTTGCTACCATTTTTCTTATGAGCTCCCTTTGAGTTTCATTTTTGTCTGGGTTTTCTACACCATCAAGAGAGAGAGATTTTAGATCTAAAGTGCTGAGGACTTACAAGAACCCATCCCATTGAGGGGGACTAGTAACATCTTTCTATGTTCCCTTCCCAGGTGTCAAAAAATACAAAAATTCTTTAAAGCAATATTGTCTTGTCTATTGAACGCATGGAGAAACTCTTGCTTTTATTTACTGCTTAATGTCTTTTAATGCATAGATCTAGATTTTGCAGCATTTATCTTGGTCAACTAATTGCAGATCTAAAGATATTGGCAGCCATCTTTGCTCTTAGGGCTGTTTGTTATGCACGACTAAAGTGAGCTTTTTTCGTACGCTTGCGATTAAGATTCATACTAACAATGGCCAATCTACACTTTAAAAAATATCTCCTGGGAATCCTACGTGATCTATTGGAGCGTATTTACGATAGTGTATCCTTGCTTAATTTCTTAATTTATTTGTTGTTGAATTTTTTATGTAGGGTCAAGAATAGACTTCTACAGATCAATAAAAATAATGCGCAAATACTTTTTATAATATTCCAAATTAGCATTGCTAATTGGAATATTTCATTTTTGTTTAATTTTTCCGCTTTAGCTAGAAATAATATATAAAGTGAGAAATAAGAGGGGTCACCTCACTTTATAAAATAAAGTGTTTCCTTTTTCCTAGTTGATTGACGTTATAACTTAAAGAGGGGGCCTTGGGGGTCCACATGAGTATGAGGGGAGGCCTCACGCTGACCCAAGGTTAACTGCGCATGCCAAGGAGAGTGAAGGACGCAGTCAAGGTTTTGAAGGGAGTTTAGCACTATAAAAGGTGGGGTTCTCACCTCATTTTGGCATTGTTGATTTGATATTGATATTGAGAGCTAGACTTCTGTCTACTTCAGCACGCCGGTTGTTTAGTCGGTCTGCAGCACTGTTTAGTGCAAACTGAGTGTCTCTGGTCGGAGATCTCACCCTTGGCTCCGGGGGACTTCGAGTGCCTGCTCGAGCAAGGTTTCTTTCCTTCAGTTTCAGTGGTGATTTGCAGTAGTTTCTGGTGGAGATTTGGTAGAGGAGATACCCCCTTTCTTGAGACTGCGCAGACTAGGGCAGAGGACGCAGATCCAGAGAGATAGGACGCAGATTCAGCAGACCCGGTACCGAGGATGCAATATCCTGGATAGACGACGCATCCGCATCCAGTAGAAAGGACTCGTATCCGGATAGGGAGGACGAGTTTCTTCAGCCAGCTAGGACGCTGTCCCTATTGCAGCCATTATTTGTTCTGAGAGGGTCTCCACTTGCCTAGGGCAAGGATAGGTGCACTAATTCTGATTATCTTATACCCCTATATATGTATTCTCAGATTAATAAAATGGCTTAGTGTTCTGGCATTCTATGTGTACTTGTTCCATGTTCTGGTTCCGGCATTTTGTTTTATATATCTGTCTGGCATATTTCTGTGTATTACTGGTTATTTCCCTTTGGGGATATTACAGTGGTATCAGAGCATAGATCTGGCTCAGCCTGTGGTGCTAGCAGTCTATGACGCCCGGGGATAACCCCTACATCTATCGGAAGGAACGCAGAGAAGCTGAGAGTGGGTGGAAGTTTCCTTTCGGGGGAAGTGATTCTGATCAGGAGCCACCTGAGACAGATTCAGAGGCAGAGCAGCCTGAGAAGGGCCCAGATCCGCGTAATCCAATGGCGGATGATGATGTGAGGTTTAGAGAGACGATCCTCCATCACATGTAGGAGATGTCGCAGAGGCTCGTGGCCATGGAGATCAGTCAGAGAGAACTCCCTAGAGTTCTTCAGATCGGTGAGGGATCAGGTATGTCTCGCCACGTACCAGTGCATGATGCTATCCCCATTGTGACGACTCAGGCACCCGCGCGATCCACTATGCCCACATTCTTGCCAGAGGACACAGGGATAGGAGTACGGGGAGGTGCACAGAGGGATAATCCAGCACCCACGCGACCTACCATGCCTACCTTCCTGGTAGAGGACGAGGGGTCGACAACACCGAGAGAGTTGAGTCCAGCTCGATGGGCGGCCGCTTTTGCAGAGTATCAGGCTTTCGGACAGGCATTCATGGATTCTCTCACCTTCGAGCGCTATCTCCATATTCAGTATGGCATCAAACCCCGTGATCATCACAGGGGGCACGGACACCACCATGATGACCACCGCGCGGCTAGTAGATTCCATTTGCCCACGTTTGATGGTTCATCAAACAATTCGGCAAAGTCCTGGGTGGAGAAGCTGGACATCTATTTCCAGCTTAACCAGATGTCGGAGATAGAGGCCATTAAGGTGGCTACATTGCATTTAGAGGGTGAGGCTCAGGACTGGTGGTTTCATGGGATGGCGACACTCGGGCATTCCACAGTGACGACATATGCCGAGTTTACCAGGAGGGTGGTAGAGCGCTTTGACAGGAGGGATCCGGAGCAGCATTTTGTTGAGCTGACTAAGCTCAAACAGACTGGGAGTGCAGAGGCATACATTTCAGATTTCTTGAGGGTTTCGGTGATGGTACCCGACTTATCGGCAGCCCGGATGGTTTATATGTTTGTGGAGGGGCTGACAGAGCCACTTCGTGGCCTAGTCCGGTCGAACAAACCGGCTACACTACAGGATGCTATCAGTAGGACTCGAGACTTACAGGATGTCTTGCCCAGGACTCGGCCACCTTATCCCCAGAGACAGGCTTTCCAGCCTAAGGGTAAGGACACGAGGGCTCCACCTCCCAAGGCGAATCCGGGACAAGGGCAGATTGATGACGAGGCCAGGAGAGAGCTGAGGCGGAAGCGATTGTGCTTCACTTGCCAGGAGCCATGGGCACCGGGACACAAATGTGCGGCAGGGAAGGCACATTTCATAGAGGTCTTCTCCGAGAGCAGCGGAGAAGAGGATGAGGGGGATGATGAGGAGGCGGGAGGTTGTTATGCAGCACAGAGTACCTTACCACCTCCACCACCCGCGACAGGTGGGGCATCATTTGCACCCACTGGGGGAGCTCTAGCCGCATTGCGGGGAGTCCCCAAGTATTTGACTCTGCGCGTACGGGGGACAGTGCGCGGAAAACGGGTTTCAGTCTTAGTTGATAGTGGGGCCACCCACAACTTCATTGATGCCCAGATGGTTGAGCGGAGAGGCATACAGACGGAGGGCTTCGATGGGTTTTCTGTTTTGGTACCAGGGGATCAGACCATGGCATGTGCTCGATATGTACCGGAGTTATCAGTGACGATGGGCACTTATACATTGACAGATCACTTCTTTGTGGTGGACATCCCGGACACCAACGTGATATTGGGAGTTCAATGGCTTATTACTCTAGGGAAGGTCACGACGGATTGGAAGGCCCTAGAGATGGAGTGGGATGATCCCAAGACGGGGAAGCATGAGAAGATACGAGGGCAGCACACATACCCACCCCAGACAGTGTCGGCACACAGCATGGAGGCGACCTTCCGCAAGGGAGATATAGAGTGGGCAGTAGAGTTGCGGGCTTCAGAGGCAGTGGATACAGGGCAGACAATGCACCCTGATCTACAGTCTATCCTCGACAGATATGCAGTAGTTTTCGGGGATATTCCACCAGGGCAGCCACCGGATTGGGGGTTTGAGCACACGATAGAGCTTGAGCAGGGGATACAGGCTGTGATTACCACACCGTATAGGCATCCCAAGGCCTATCGGGACGAGATAGAGCGAGCCATTCAGGAGTTGCTGTCCCTTGGTCACATTCGGCCCAGCACTAGTCCTTTTGCTTCTTCAGTAGTGCTGGTGAAGAAGAAGGATGGCACATTACGCATGTGCATTGACTATAGGGCTCTGAACAAGAAGACCCTGAAGAACAGGTACCCCATTCCCAGGATCGACGAGCTGATGGATGAGTTGAGAGGAGCACGGTTCTTCTCAAAGATTGATTTGAGATCCGGGTACCATCAGATACGCGTGAGGGAACGGGACATTCCCAAGACCGCTTTCAGGTGTCATTATGGGCACTTTGAGTTTCTGGTCATGCCATTTGGGTTGACCAATGCACCTGCTACTTTCCAGTCTTGTATGAATCACATTTTCAGGGATCATCTGAGAAAGTTTGTGCTGGTTTTCTTTGATGACATCCTTATATACAGCAGGACTTGGGAGGAGCACCTCCAGCATATTGAGACAGTATTGCACATTTTGGAGGAGCAGCAGTTCTATGCCAAGCTCTCCAAGTGTGAGTTTGGGTTGACGGAGATGCTGTATCTGGGACACATTATAGGAGTGGACGGGGTGAGAGTCCACGAGGAGAAAATCAGGGCTATCAGGGACTGGCCAGAGCCACGGAATGTGACGGAGCTTCGGGGGTTTATTGGTATCTGCACCTACTACAAGAAGTTCGTCAAGGGCTTCTCTCAGATTGCTGCACCCCTCACGGATTTGACGAGGAAGGGGGCATTCAGTTGGTCGGACACAACACAACGAGCTTTTGACAAGCTCAAGGAGGTGATGAGCAGTTGTCCCGTATTAGCGTTGCCAGATTTTACGCAGCCCTTTGTCCTAGAGTGTGATGCATCAGGAGAGGGGATTGGTGCAGTTTTGATGCAGGACGGTCATCCGATTGCTTTCGAGAGCCGGAAGCTCCTTCCACACGAGAGGTTATATCCTATATACGACAAGGAGATGCTGGCCATCATGCATGCATTGGCCAAATTCCGGCAGTACCTGGTGGGTGGCAGATTCAGGGTGAGGACAGATCATAACAGCCTGAGGTACTTTCTGGAGCAGAAGCAGTTGCAGGAGAGACAGCAGAAGTGGATCAGCAAGATCCAGGCCTACGACTTTGACATAGAGTACGTCAAAGGGAAGAATAACGTGGTAGCTGATGCCCTTTCTCGTAGACCGGCCACGTTATCACTCATGAGCCTGGACGCTGATTGGAAGGCTCGACTATTGGTTGAGTACTCCAAAGATAGATTTGCATGCGAGGTTCTGGATGGGCAGGTAGTAGATAGCAGGTACAGGGTGGTCGATGAGATCATCTATTACAGGGACAGGATCTTCTTGACTGAGGGATCTCAGCTCAAGAAGAAGATACTCCAGGCTTCACATGATTCACCATTGGCGGGCCATCAGGGGTTCACCAAGACGTACAGGGCCATCCGAGAGAGATTTGCATGGAAGGGCCTCAAGGAGGACGTACTCCAGCATGTCAAGGAGTGCGAGGTTTGCCAGCGAAACAAGGGAGAGATGAGTCATCCTGCAGGGTTGTTGCAGCCTCTTCCCATCCCGGAGGGGAAGTGGGAGAGCATATCGATGGACTTCATCACAGGGTTGCCCACAGTGCAGGGCAAGGATTGCATCTTCGTGGTAGTTGACCGGCTGACGAAGTATGCTCACTTTTTCGCCATTTCAGCACATCACACGGCGGCACAGGTGGCGGAGTTGTTCTTCAGGGAGATTTTCAGATTGCATGGTCTACCCAAGACCATTGTCAGCGACAGGGACAGCCGCTTTATGGGCGGATTCTGGCAGGAGCTCTTCCGACTAGTGGGGACCGAATTGACACCGAGCACTAGTTATCATCCCCAGACGGACGGGCAGATGGAGATAGTTAACAAGTGGCTGGAGGGCTACTTGCATAACTACGTCAGTGGGCAGCAGCGAGCATGGCTGAAATGGCTACATTTGGGCGAGTACTGCTACAACACAACGCACCATATGTCCATCGGTATGACACCTTTCTATGCTTTGTATGGATATCATTCCTTATCTTTTGTGGACATGATGTTTGGTATTAGCAGGGCTCCGCGAGCCAAGTTATGGATCCAAGAGAGCCAAGACATCTTCCGAGCTCTCAAGGACAACATAGCCACAGCACAGAATCAGCAGAAGTTGTATGCTGATAAGGGTCGGGTGGAGAGACACTTTGAGGTAGGGGACCTGGTCTACCTACGGCTACAACCATACCGACAGTCTTCGCTCAAGCAGAAGGGGGCGGAGAAACTAAAGCCTCATTTTTATGGACCATACAGGGTGATACGCAGGATCGGGCAGGTTGCGTATGAGTTGGAGCTGCCCCAAGGTAGCCGGATTCATAACATCTTTCATGTATCATGCCTGAAAAAGGCACTGGGCCAGCATGTGACAGTCACCGAGGAGCTACCGCCTACAGATGATGAGGGGCATCTGGTGTTACAGCCGGAGGCTATTATCGACACTAGGGAGAGGAAACTGCGGAGCAGGAAGATCAGAGAGTTCTTGGTGAGATGGAAGAACTTGCCGGATGAGGATGCCACTTAGGAGGATGAGAGGATCTTGCAGCATCCATCACTTCAGTTGCTTGAGGACAAGCAACGTCTTGCCAGGGGAGACTGTAATATTCCAAATTAGCATTGCTAATTGGAATATTTCATTTTTGTTTAATTTTGCCGCTTTAGCTAGAAATAATAAATAAAGTGAGAAATAAGAGGGGTCACCTCACTTTATAAAATAAAGTGCTTTTCCTAGTTGATTGACGTTATAACTTAAAGAGGGGGCCTTGGGGGTCCACATGAGTATGAGGGGAGGCCTCACGCTGACCCAAGGTTAACTGCGCAGGCCAAGGAGAGTGAAGGACGCAGTCAAGGTTTTGGAGGGAGTTTAGCACTATAAAAGGTGGGTTTCTCACCTCATTTTGGTATTGTTAATTTGATATTGATATTGAGAGCTAGACTTCTGTCTACTTCAGCACGCCAGTTGTTTAGTCGGTCTGCAGCACTGTTTAGTGCAAACTGAGTGTCTCCGGTCGGAGATCTCACCCTTGGCTCCGGGGGACTTCGAGTGCCTGCTCGAGCAAGGTTTCTTTCCTTCAGTTTCAGTGGTGTTTGCAGTAGTTTCTGGTAGAGATCTGGATAGGGAGGACGCAGATCTGGATAGGGAGGATGTAGATCCAGCAGATCCAGGCATAGAGGACGCAGATCTGGATAGGGAGGACGCAGATCCAGCAGATCCAGGCATTGAGGACGCAGATCTGGATAGGGAGGACACAGATCCAGCAGATCCAGGTAGAAAGGACTCAGATCTGGATAGGGAGGACGCAGATCCAGCAGATCCAGCTAGGGAGGACGCAGATCTAGAGAGAGAGGACGCAGATCTGGATAGGGGGGACGCAGATCCAGCTAGGGAGGACGCAGATCTGGTGAGCAGTGTTATTGTGTGGGGTTTTGGCAGCATTTTTCAGTGTTTCCAGCCCTGAGGAGTTTGGTTATCTCATCTGGAGGATTTGTGGTTGAATTCACCCCTTCTTGCCAGCGTTTCATTTGGCTTCTGCGCTGTCACTGGCAGAGACAACGTTTTCACTGGTGAGGGTTTGATCGGTGGATCTTCGGAGGTGGAACATCAGCTTCACATTTTCTGGGGTTTGTCTGGAGGATTGAGATCAGCTACCTTTCCAGTTTTCAGCTCATAGTTCCAGTGCATTGCAGCAGCAGTTTTCCATAGCAGTTTCTTCAGCCAGTTAGGACGCTGTCCCTATTGCAGCCATTATTTGTTCTGAGAGGGTCTCCACTTGCCTAGGGCAAGGATAGGTGCACTCATTCTGATTATCTTATACCCCTATATATGTATTCTCAGATTAATAAAATGGCTTAGTGTTCTGGCATTTTATGTGTACTTGTTCCATGTTCTGGTTCCGGCATTTTGTTTTATATATCTGTCTGGCATATTTCTGTGTATTACTGGTTATTTCCCTTTGGGGATATTACACTTTTTCATGGGAACTAGCTTTGTATAGGTAGTCGCAAGAAATTTGAGGCACTGTGAAGGCTCGTAAGAAGAAAAATCTTTCAGCGCATTAGGATCATATTCTGCAACAATTAGCCACATGTCCTGAAGTTTGGAGCTGATTTCTTGGCAACTTGCTTTGTCATTTTCTAGTTATCTAGGTGCAAGTGATCATGTCTTCAGAAAAATTGAGGAGTTGTTGGTGGTGTATTTCATGCATAGTGACAAGCTCATTATACTTTGAATAATCAGTAACTAGGCGATCCTCCAATTGCATTGATGAGGTTATGATCAACTGAAATAATTATGGCAAGGACCAATTTTGGAGATCAAAGGGAGAGATATTATCCAGAGAAGGAAATCTTGCTTGGAGGGGTTGGCCACTTGCAATGGAATTTTCATAATGTCCTTGTGATGAGACCTATGGTGCAACATCCTGCTGAAATTTCTCATGAATTTTTGCGAGCACCTGTGAAGCAACTTTCATATCAGCCACAACATTAGTCGTATCGTCAGGATCAAATTTTTTATAAGGGTGAGCATAAATGGTTTTAGAAGGTGTGGTAGTGTGGGGTGATGAAGTAGGACTACGTAGATGAGATGTAGAGGGTGAGAGGATAGTGCATTAAAAAATAACATATGTAAGTTTAATGGGCTCCTTGGGTTCATCGTCAGGGATATCCACAATTGTGGAAGAACTAGCAAGAAGAATAGATGGTTTAGAAGCAACTTTTGTGAATTCTCTTTGCACAAAATAAAAGACATCAAATGGAAATGAAATACTAGGATCAATATCAACAATAGCATCACATGGTAAATACAAAGGTCTCATAGAATAAAAAGGTAGATCATGGGGTTCTAAAGTTTACCTTTAAATGGAATAACATTGGGTATAGAAGAAGTGGTAACAAGTGGACTTACCAAGGACCCCATAATAGAGACATTGTTTTGGAGAGAGGATACACAGTCTTGGAGCCTCTTCATCATATGATGAAAATCATAAGTAGGTGTCGTCGAGCACTTTTTGGATTTTGATGGAGAATTTTAAGAGGAACTATTGGGGGTAAAACCATCAATAGAGTAGACAATACCTTAACAGTTCCCATTTTTAGAATTCCTAGCCAAGACATGACTTCATGATGGAACACTTCCTCTGACATGCCGTATGGTAATGATCAAATCTTGAAAGTGTCCTTGTTGACAACTTTAGGGAAGACATATGTATTGTTGTGGATAATGTTGAACCACATCTAATATGAATACTTATCTAAAATGGACTTGGGTACCTAGATAAAATATGGTGGTGGTATTGATCATCTTGTTGTACCAATCTTCAAATTAGTTTTGATTGTGGGCTCAATTTGCAGAATCAACTCGGGTTGTTGATGGAGCATAGGTGAGAGAAAGAGTTTTTCCACAAAATACTTCTGCTGATTCTTGAACCTTAGGAGTACACCACTTCATCATCGCAATGTCCACTACTAGATATCCATAAATAAAGTATGCAACCCTCTTGTACACATCCTCGTATGCATCAAAAAGTTCATCCAACAAAAGCTTACGCCAATTAAGTGGTGCCCCATGCACACAAAATTCCACTACATAAATGGTTTCCAATGGCATTATCCTTTAGTATACTTCCTTATAAATTTCCCAGTAATTATATAGCATACAAAATTGACCCTGCCATTACTTATCATTTCAATAACAACTCCATGACCCTTGCACCTAGTGCCATATTTTTCATATAGAATGGCATTGCCTATTTTCTTGTCTCATTTTGAGGTGCTTTGAAATATTGTTGAGATGTCTTGGCCATGAATGGAGAGGAAATTAAGCTTTTGAATCTCATAATCATGAATAAAATATTATTTTTCAAGCCATAACGAGCCATTGTGTATCATATCGATAAGGAACTTTGTGCATCTCATAACTTCACGTGTAGTCCCAAATATGGGAAAATCCCGCAATTTCATGATGGTTAAGCCGTTGGAAGGGTTGAAACTTGGGCTTAATCCTTGAAATAAATTTGTGTGTGATTAATAATTATCTACCAGGTTTGTCTTCTCATACTTCCCAAATATATCTTTTGTTGGCTCGATGTGATCGTCTAAGAAGTCAAAAGGAACAATTGTTTTAATAGAGAAAACCATGGTGGAATTTTTATAGCTATATACAAATTGAACAAGGGGATGGTGAAGGACTATGGATACCAAGGGATTAAACACCAAATCTAGGGTGAAATACTTCAAAATCTTATGAAAATGAAAATGAGAAAATAATACTTCGATACTCAGAACTTATAGGAAAAATACAAAACTTTACAATGGAGGACCTGATTGTTGGACATTAAACAAGAAAACTTAACGAAATCAAGTTTGATTCGAATAGAGATGAAATCTAGGACACAAATCCCCAAGACATGACGCAAATGACCAAAAAGAGAATGCCATGATAACAAACATAACTAAAGGCACTTCAATTCTTTAAGGTGGAGATCAAATCACAAAAACTAATTGTAATAGGGAAAAGACTCAATAACTGAAATACTCACATTAAATGACTTAACCATTGATAAAAATGACAACAAGTACCTCCTTGACCATAATGGGTTTCGGTGGGTTGCAAATAAAAGACAAGACATATGACTAACACAACTCAAATAACTAAATAAACAACACAAGTAAATCTTAATTCTAGCTGGCGCCCTATGATAGAGAGCAGAGAAAAAATAACAATTTCAATGATCATAGTAGGGCTTTGGGCAAGCGCCAGTCACCCATCCAGGTAGAATATTCCATAAAGTTGTGCAAGCCTTATGAATCCAAATTCTCTTATTTCCGCAACAATGAAATGACCCAACCAATGCATCTATAATTTTCTTGGATTCTTGAGATACTTACTATCATATAGTAGCACTTGATCTCCCATAGAGAAATATATAGACTTAATATGTCGATCATACTAGGCTTTTTGTCTTTATTTCTCAATTATTTAGTGGAAATATGCCAGAAAACACCACTCATCCAATTTCCATAACTCCTATAGATGCTCTGTAATGGAATCATCTTTAGACATTTTAGTAGCTTGCGCAATGAATAGATTCATAACAATAAATTCAGTAGGAACCATAGCTTCTCGACCATATACAAGTTGGAAAGGAGCATATTTGTGGAGATTTTTCATAGTAGTGTGATAAGACCATAATTTGGTAGGAATTATTTCATCCTAGTAGTCATCGATAGAAGCTAACTTGGTCTTCTCTTCAATTCCAATATTATTCTTACGCAAATTTAAGGGTTTCATCTGTGGAGCATCTTTAATACTTTTTTTTTTCCTTCAGACTCATTGAAGGATAGATGCCTTAGCTCCTCCAAATCATATCTTTAGGTTCTTTTTTAACTTTAACACAAGTGAAAACTTCATGAAATCCTTATTCATATACGCCTACGCAATATTCATAGTTGATGAATTCAGGAATAGGATTTCTAGCGTGGAATAATACTCTCTTAATTTATTTCAAAGCTTCAAATAATTTCGCATCCTCATTTGAGAAGGAAAATTCACTATGAAATTGATCTACCAATGCATCCCAATTGACTCCCTGTCTCTTACTTTCTTCTTTCAAATACTACGCTTGCTGAAATGTTCCCAATGTATGAATAAATTGATGTACCCACATTTTATAGGTCATTTTGTCACATCAGCCCAAAATTCCTCAAAACCGGATCAATCAACATCCTTTGACACTCTGTCATAATCCCTTTGCAAATACCTAAGCATCACTTCCCCAAAGAGTCTGAGTTTCTAGGTATATCTGCTAAAAAATGATGGTTTTATCACCAACGCACCATTTATGCTTGTCCACCTTCGTTGGATGCAAGTTGCATAACTAAGAATTTGTGTTGAATAGCACAAGTTGCCCTATTTTGCAGGTGCACTGATTCTAGAATTTCGAGAAAAAAAATTTGAATCTTATTCTTCCAAAAGATTCTAAGGTGGTTTAATCATTTACCATGGAAAATGATTTTGAATTCCTATCTGATCCTACTCTAGTGATCTTATTTCTTATCCCTTGAGCTTATCCTCCCTCATAAGTGGATATCAAGCCTAGATTGGTAAATCATAAACTACCATGTTTACCCTATAAATTTACTGCCTCCCATGGAGTCTGGGCTAGCTTTTGGACATTTCTAGTGCCCTCATGTTGCTTCTTTGAGCATAAGGAAACATCATCTATTTTCATTAGGGTTGAGTGTGAAATTTTGCTTTATGGCAAGGAAGGGCAAGACAATTGGAGAGACATCTACAAAGTCAACTTCTATATATGGTTGTAACTCTCTCCTTTATTTATTAATACAAAAAAACACTCTATTTTCCTATACTTGTGTCATGTTGATGTTGATGTATTTCAATGCTTTTAGAAATTATACAACATGCATGTATATCATGGATTCACCCAATCTAACAATGTACTAAAGTTAAATACTGAATTGATTCTACAAATATTTTGTGGAATTAAAAACACAATTGCTAATCACATGAAGTAAAGAAGAATCAAATCACACACAACACATATAATTTATGGGGGAAAGCTTGCTGCTCAAAACCCCACTATCTTTTGTTGTATAGTTAGCATGGAATCATGAAACAATTACATACAAAACTCTTCTCACAAGATCCCTCCAATACTCAACTAATTGTCTCACAATGTCATGAAAAAAACTGACTAACACATAGCCAATTCTCAGCCTCTAGACAGCCTGACTTGCTTGCGCAATCCCTGATGAATGCAATCCTAAAAGATAGGAATTATTTCCTTCCTTCACTACATAAGTATCACGGGCACTCCAATGGGTGTTTGGTTGCATGTGTGCAACCCAATAATCCTACAACTGATAGTCAACTTCCCTTTCACCTAGATCTCAAATGGATCTCCACTGGATCTAACATGCATGCAACTAATAATAGTAAATACTCAGTTTCATGTGAGATCACTAATTGTGAATTAATTAATATTTAATTCACTTGATCTCTCACTAGTGTATATTCAGTTACAACTAGCACAAATGAGTTTAACTCACTTAACTGAGTTAAATTGGTTACAACCTACATCAATTAATGCACCACTGCACTTCGAACTCTGTTACAACTAGAATTACTCTGCACGCCTCACCAACTACCTCTAACTCGAAATCCACTAGATAACTGAGTTTATCCCTCTCAGTTAAATATTACAAGTCATAATTGAGAATAGATTACAGTTTATTGTCCATCTTAATTAAGGGATAACCAAAATAGACATGCATCAAAAATAACATTGTGGGCCCCACCCTAGTGTAGGTGCTGAATTTTTCTTGTTGAATCTTAACACTCCCTCTCAACAAGAAAGGGATTATCCTTCACCTAGATCCTGTCTCTATGGTATTCAAATTTTCTCCTGGTGAGTGCCTTCATCGGAATATCTGCATCCTGATCTTCCATGGGAATGTACTGAAGCAACATTATCCTTCTTTGCACACAATATCTGAGATGATGGTATCAGATATCTATATGCTTGGACTTATCATTAAACACAAGATTAATAGAGAGTTTAATGCAACTCTGATTATCACAATATATCACTATCGAATCCATATAAGAACCAAACAAACCAACCATTATCTTTCTCATCCAGATAGCCTCACATGCAACTTGAATTTCTGCCATGTATTCCACTTCCAGTGAAATGAGTGCCACAGATCGTTGTTTCCTGCTGTACCAAGAAAATGTTGTCGATCCTATGCTAAATGTCCCTCCTGATGTGCTCTTTTTGTCTAATGGATTGCCTGCCCAATCTACATATGTGAAGCCTTGAAGCTTCACTCCCTCTATCCCTATGTACCATAGACCATACTATGATGTGCCCCTCAGGTATCTCAAGACATGCTTCCCCGCCTTCCCAAATATCTTAGTAGGCTTAACCATAGCTTGAATCAGTTGGTTATCTGCGTAACAAATTTCTAGTCTGGTGCTCACTAAATACATTAGTAAACCAACCAACTGCCTGTAGACAGTAGCATCCACTACCTCTCCAGAAGTACCATCCTCTTTCCTCCAATTTCCTGGAAGAGGAGTATCCATGGGTTTTCAGCTCTCCATGTTATACTTACCCAATATCTCATTTGCATACTTTCCTTGAGAAACAAAAATTTCACCATCCCACTACCATATTTCCAATCCAAGGAAATAATGAAGGAGTCCCATGTCCTTCATTTCGAACTCCCTTGCAAGATCCTACTTGCATGAGTGTATTAGCTGCTCATCACCAATCAAAATTAGATCATAAACATAAAGAACAATAATCAATAGCTTACCCTCAACCACAATCTGGTATAGGTTTACATCTGCTTCACTTTTGGTGAAGCCCAGTCCAGTGAAATAGTTGTCTATTCGAGTGTACGAAGCACGGGGTGCTTGCTTCAGCCTATACAGTGCTCTTTTGAGTCGGCACACATGCGACTCACTATTGAAGATCTTGAAACCTTTAGGCTGATATATTTACACCTCTTCCTCAATGATCCCATTGAGAAACACAGTTTTCACATCCATCTAATGAATGCTCCAACCCATCTGCACTGAGAGTGCAAGGATGGATATTATGGAAGAGTACCTTGCAATATGTGCAAAAGTATCATCATAATCTATCCCCTCGATCTGTGAGAATCCTCGGGCCACAAATATGGCCTTGTATTTCTTCATACTCCCATAAAAAACTTTATTTACCTTGTAGATCCATATAGATCCAATAACTGATTTGTCGACTAGCCTTGGGACTATTTCCCATGCACTGTTCTTGAAAATGAAGTCATACTCCTCCACCATTGCATAAACCCAAGTTGGTTGATGCACTTCTTCATAAAAGGAAGATGGTCCAGTCACAATACATTACCTCATAAGAGCCATGTATCCAATAAATCATTCAGGAGACTGTCTCTGTCTGCGCTGTGAAGTAGGGGTTCCTACATTCTTCGCAATATCAAGTCTCAATCTATCAGCTTCAGTGGTGCGCCTTCTGCCATTTCTGATGGATGGATCTGCATGAGTTTTTTCCTCCACTCCATGAAACTCCTCATGTGGATGCTCCACATATTGAGGCTCATCCTTGGGAACCAAAAATTCCTCCTCTGCATGCAAGTCCAACTCCCTCTCAAGGGACAACCACTTAACTTTCTCCTCATCAAATTTTATATCCTATCGCACAACAATCATTCTGCTATTTGGAAAATACACATGATAATTATGGGGTGTTTCAATGCACCCCACAAAAAATACCAACCTCAGATGTTGGTTCCAGCTTCTTCCTGGCGTCCTTGGTCACATGCACATAAACATATGAGCCAAAAATCTTAAAATGTGAAACATCAGGTTTCTTACCAGTGAAAACCTCTTCAGGTTTACTCATGCCAAGTATCCTATGAGGAAAATGGTTCTACACATGTACCTATGTGTTGCATGCTTCCGTCCACAGATGCATCAGTAGGCTTTGATCATGTAACATTGCTCATGCTGCACCCAAAACAGTTATGTTCTTTCTATCCGTGACCCCATTCTGCTATGGGTTATGAGGCGCTATGAGTTCTCTTCAAATTCCTTCTTTCCTGCAGAAGTTCTTGAATTCGTTAGAGATGTATTCTCTGCCATTATCACTCCTAAGAGCCTTCACTTGCTTCCCTGACTCTTTCTCCACCAGTGCCATAAAATACAAGAACTTAGAGAATGTCTGATATTTCTTCTGCATGAAGAATATCAGACACTTACGAGAAAAGTCTTCAACAAATATTACATATTACTTATGTTTTTCTGTCAAAGAAATAGAGAATGTTCCACACACGTCTGTATGAACTCTCTCATGGATCCCAAAAGCTCATTTCTCCTTCTCATGAAAGGTGGCCTTTACATATTTTCACATAGTACATCCCTTGCATGTATTTTACTGTGTAAGTGTATCACTAGGAAGACCAGTAGAAATCTGCTGCATGACTTTCAAGGCTCCATGGTGAAGATGGCCCAATCTCCTGTGCCATAATTCACCCTCATCCCGACTCACCACTTGATCTGCCTTTCCCATCGTTGTTGTGCAACCATCTACCTCCAGCTTGTAGAGATTCTTAACTTGAATCCCTATCCTCTTGGCTTGTCTTGTTGTTTTATGTCGCAAGAAAGCTTTTCCTTAACTAAAAACAACATCATAGCCTCTATCCTCCAACATTGCGACTGAGACTAAATTTTTCTTCAAACCTAGTACATGCATTACATATTTTAATTGAAAGGGTTTACCCAACTGCCTCTGGAAGGTAATGATACCAATCCTGGTAACATTGTGCCACTTGCCATCACCCATTTCAATATGCATCTGGAGATCCTTCTCCTCCAAGTCTCTAAAATGTTCCTTGTCTCCTGTCATGTGAAAGGAAGCGCCACTATCCAAATACCACACAGATCCCAATGCACTTGACACCATGCATGTGATCAATGATAAGTCAAGCTCAAATTGCGAGGCAAAAGCCTCACCAGCTGCAGATCCTCCAACCTTCTTTTTCTTCTTCTTTTGTGGAAAGTTAGTAGAAAAATTTCCATGCTCGTGAAAGTGAAAATACTTCACCTTAGACATGTCCTGATTCTTGCCATTCTTGGAATCTGATTTGGAATGGAAATTTTTCCCCTTCCCCTTCTTCGCCTTGGAATCCAAAGAACATTATTATTTATCTTCATTTTAGAAGAAGATCCATCTCTAGTGTTCCGTCTGAACTCCTCCTGCACCAAATCTGACTATAGTCATTCCCAATCTAGCAATTTTTCCCTTCCATTGAAAGAGTCTTGATAAATGTGCCAACTCTTGGGAATTCCTAGGAGAGCCAAACCCACCAAATCATCATCAGCGACTATTATACCAACGCTCCCCAGTTCATCCCGACATTGGACAAAATTTGTTAGATATTTTGGTATCGAGTTTCCCTTCTCCATCTTGATCCTCCTGAGTTTGACTTTGAGCGCCAATTTCTTATGGTCGCTGCTGCTCTAGAATAGATCTGTCAAAGGCTTCCACATTGCATATGGTGTGGCTTTCCCATGGAGGCTTGAGACAATGTGGTCTCGTACTCCCTCCAACAAGATCCTCCTTGCCTTTTCCACTTTCTTTTTCCATGCATCGAGATTTGCAGCATCTGTCACAGCGAGTTCAGGAACATCATTGTCAATGAATTCCTTCAAGCCATCATCTTAGAGTATTGCCTCCATCTTGTCCTTCCAAGAAATATAGTTTGAGCTACCCTCGAGTGCATACTCCAACCTCAAGCCATTTAAATTCATTTCGATCTTGAATCAGTTGTAGCACCAAGAAAGTATTTCTGCAAATTCGAATTCTATCTCGTCACAAACTCAGCTCCTGCTTCACTTTTGCAATTTCCTGTGCTCCGATACCATGTATAAATTATACAACATGCATGTATATCATGGATTCTCCTGATCTAAAAATGTACTAAAGTTAAATACTGAATCGATTCTACAAGTCTTTTGCGGAAATAAAAACATAATTGTTAATCACATGAAGTAAAGAAGAATCAAATCACACACAACACAGATAATTTCCTGGGGAAATCTTGCTGCTCAAAACCCCACTATATTTTATTGTATATTCAGCATGGAATAATGAAAAAATTACATACAAAACTCTTCTCGCAAGAGCCCTCCGGTACACAGCTATTAGTCTCACACTATCATGAACAAAAATGACTAGCACATAGCCAATTCTCATCCTCTAGACACCTTGCCTTGCTTGTGCAATCCCTGATGAATGCAATCCCTAAAAGATAGGAATTATGGGCTTCCTTGAATACACAAGTATCATGGGCACTCAAATGGGTGTTTGGTTGCATGTGTGCAACCCAATAATCCTACAACTAATAGTTAACTTCCCTTTCACCTAAATCTCAACTGGGTCTCCACTGGATCTGACATGCATGCAACTAATAATAGTAAATACTCAGTTGCATGTAAATTACAACCATCCTTAAAATTCATGTTAGACAACAATAAAGACCTGTTTGGACAAGAATCCCATATGTCATATACTCCTTGTATGAGAAACGGTGCAATACATCATAGAACCATCATGCGGTCTTGCGTCTTTATCAAAACATTTATTTCTCACTCACTCTGAGCTTACATCGCCTTTAGACAAAATTATGGGCATTGTATGTTTCTTTTGGTAAGGTTAAACCTTTTTGTTTGATCTGTCGGGACCACAAACCCCAACTCTGCATTATGGTGGCAAATCCCTGTTTAACTTGGGAGATTAACTCACAGACATGATCAGGGATCTATGTCGACTGCGGTTTGAACTTGGGTCATTATCATGGTGTTGCACTATCTCAACTACTAGACCAGACCATAGCCTAAAGGACATAATGAGCAGTGCATGTTACAACCTCAAATTCCTCATTTATTGACAAGGATTTTTCTAGTTAAAAACCATATCTCGATATTGCGTAAATATTTGTGTTTGATCTGTAATTTCTGATTATTCTTGATTTTTTTGAGTAATTTTAGGACTGCATGACATATGTTTCCTTTTTTTTGTGTTTTCCCAAGGAAAAAATCTAGCACTTGTATTCCATGGGTGGTACACAATGTGAACCTACCAGTGTAGGGTTGAGTGAGACACACAACATAGGAAGCCAACACATAGTATCGATTTCAATACCTCCTCCATTTAGTTGGAGGAAAAAATCCACTTGTGCTAGCCCACTGGACTTGAAAAAATGTTTTGAACATCTTGTACCATTTCAAAGCACTTAAGAAATATTGAGACTACTGGTGCCTTGCTAAACCTATGAAGTCCATGTTGGGCGAACATTTCCCAAGTGAGGTTTGAACCAAGATGGGGAGGATATAGCAACTTATCCTCTTAATCACTCCAGCTGAATCATATTAACAGAATTGCATGAACATATACATGCACCTTTGAATGATTTCATACTTTTAAGAATTCTGACTTTCTCACTGAATTACAAATCAAATCTTAATTTCAATCTTCACATATATTATCTTGATTCCTTGTACTAAGGTCTAAAGAAAAGTTTACAGATCTATTTTGGATAAAGGGTCAAAGTGGGTTTGGGACTTGGAAAAGACTCATGAGTCAACCCAGAAAAGCCTAGTAAAGTACAAAATATAAAATTTACAAAACTTCCAGAAATATATATGTAGTTTATGTTCAACTTTGATATGAAACTTTACAATGTATATAATGCAAAATTAATTTTTTTGGATGTCTGTAATTTTATTATGAAGTACATGATGCATAACGTATGCCATGGAACATAGTATGAAGAAACAATGAAAAACTGATAATTATAAATCATACAATCCATATAAAAAATTTTAAATCTGAAAATGATGGAGGACCCATTAATATTTTTGAAATATATCAGGATTGAGGGCGAATTGAAGGCCCTTCTCCTGCTTAGAATATTATATATGAAAATTAGTTATTTCAAATCAGAAAATGATCTCATAAACTTAACAAAAATGCTTCCCTAGAAATGAAATCTTAGTTGTCAATATGAGCTTTGATATGTTCCCTTTCTGGCCTAGTTGTGAAGAAACCAACTCTGAATATAATCTTAAAGTGTAGAGATGTCCTTGCTGGTGAAAAATTAGGTCTAAAAGTGTTCTCTAGCTACCACAACAGTGACAAGATGAAGCTTCCTACTTTGAAAATCAACTCATAAAGTTATGCCTTAATAACTAGCTAGTGAAAATCAGGCTGAGAAGTGAAAATTTGTGTGCTAGCTCCTCAAATTAGTTTAGAAAATAATCACAAAATGTGCCCTAGATGCTATTTATGTTGCTTTTGAAAAGTATTTACCCTAAAAATAGTAGAGATATGTTGTAGTTGTGCCCTAGCTTCTTGTTGGAGTTGGTCTCCCCTTGCAAATTTTTTTCCACAAAAACAGGAAAAAAGAGTTGAAATCGACAACTTTGGCATTCTAGTGGAGAGTGTCTAGTTGACATTAGTTTTCGGGTCAGACCAAATATGTGTTAACTTGACCCGAATTTGAGGTCAGCTGTGTCAAACTACCAGCTATGGTTTGAATTTTTGAATGACTTATATATCATTGGATAGAGGAATTGATGGTAAATCTCTAGATACTAAGTTTGTGACCTTCCATGGAAGAGATAAAGGTATTTCACCACTTGGAAATTGAAGCTCGATTAAAACTTCCAAAAATAGAAAAGTTTCTTGACTTATAAACCCTTGATCAAGGGTTTACAAAATACCTCGATTAAGGGATCCGCCAAAGACTCTATTTCCTTTTCTATTTGAATATTTTCCTCTTCAAAATATTCCAGTAAGCATTCATTTAGAAGAAAATCATGGCCCTTTTCTTGGACATTGCCAATCCCTAGAAATTTTACACATGTGAAATGAAGTAATTCAAAAACCTCACCATAAGCTTGTTGTTTCAGAAACAATGCTACCAGTGATAAAATGATTTTTACAATAGCATGTAGAATTCTAGCATCCCCTTTTTGCAACAACTTGATGATTGTTTCCATAAAGTCAAGAGTAGCATGATAGAGCTTGTCTTTAGTTTGTGAATCATCATTGTTGTTAGAGGCCCCTCCCATGGCATGGCCTTCTGGTGGATGGATTTTTTGAAAGTTTGTGGCATTTATAGAGCTACATTCCACATTGGCAAGTGACACAATCCAGGAAGCAGAAAATTGCTTGCCATCTTCAGCCAATTCATCAAATCCCTGTTTTGACTTTACAGTGTCCAAACTCTCATCACTGCAAAGAGAATTTTCAGAAGAGGATACAACGATAAGAAGATCTGGCATCCATGGATTTAACGCAACTAGAACAAACACCACACACTTAGATCCAACAACATATTCACTCAAACTGACAAGATCAAGAAGATTGTTTGCCACAATAGAGGCTTCGGTAGCTAACTCACTCGAGCTCTTTAGACATAGGTACAACAATTTTGCAACATATGTACTGGAGCTCTTCATACATATAAAAACATATTTCCAGTCATTTCTCGTGAACTTCTGAGCATTAGACCATTTATCAATTTGCTGTTTCAGATACTGAATAAATGTAGATGCAAATTCTAAACATCTTGCCTTTACTGGGACCTGTGTCACCAGACTTAAAACATTGCTATATGCAATTGACTTCAGAATGGTTGCAGCTATACTGGTAACCATAGCAATCCTTCCTGCTTCACTGGTATCTGTTTTTCCATTAGTACCTGTGCAAATAGGAAACAAACGGAGATAGTTACAACAGACAATTGACTGAAAGGTTGATGACAAGAAATTGAATCTCTTTAAGGGTTGCAAAATTGGTACATCTCAACTCTCAGGAATCATAACATTAGCATAACTAAAAGTGAACCTTCATTCGTAGCATTTTAAATTTCTTCTGAGGATCCTCTTCTCCTTGACTTTTGGCCTTGAACGTGAATGTGTTTCCTCTTGCCCTGAAGTGGTGGTGTTGTAACTTTAGATGTGTTATTTACATGATGTATGATAAAGAGCTCCCCTGCCCAACTAAGAAGATCTTGCAGTCCCTCATCAATTCCAAATTTCTGGCAAAACAAGACAAATTATTTAATCGAATTTCAATGGCGCTCAAATAAGAATAATTCATCAAAACTCATAACAAATCTGTCTCCCTGTTTAGAAAAAGGAAAAAGTAAAACTAAGGCTAGGAATTATATTATAATGATTGTCTTCTTTTTTAGATCTTTTACGAAGCTTGATGTTACTCCTGCAAGCCATAAGAATCCTCATACAATACTTTCTATCGGGAGTGGATAGATCACTTCAACAATGTTTTCAAGTAGGGCTTGCAGGACCTATTTTGAGCTCAGAAATATGTATTGAAGTCTTTCAATTTGAGGCATCACCAAACTCTCCCTCAACAACCACAAATTCCAAGCTTGTGACAAGTGTTGATTCAAGGATTGCAGTGGAAAATATATTGATAAATATTCAAGCATCATACTTCTTGATACATTATCTGTTTGAAATCCATACATGACATGTTGGAGCTTTGTATTCTTGATTACAATTTTTTTTTTAAAATGAAACGTCGGCTACAGGTATATTTATTTCCACACCCAGTTAGACATAAAATGCACCCTTGTTATAGATTTCAAATTAAGTACATTCAGTGGGAATTGGGAAACACCAGCACCGTCCCCTCTAAATATAGCATCTATTAAAGAGCTAATGAATTTGGTAAAGGCTTCAGCAATAGAGTTCAAAATAGTCTGAGAAATTCCACTTAAATACAATGTTATCATCCAACTAGTGCTTGCCATGTTCCTGTAGCTTAGGCTGGGAAGATACATGATATCCATTTGATAGTAAGATGTTGTAAATGAATTTAGCTGAAAACCAAACTAGGTAGACTCAAAGAATAAACTGAAAGGTTGAAAACATGAATGTGTATAGGTTTGTCCTTGGTAGCCAGGTTTAATACAGAAAAATAACTACACATATGTGGTTGTATCCTATGTTCATTTCCACTGTTTGTATGGTACTAATGAAACTAGTAGAAAGTCTACTTTAGAGGTCAAATCACTGCTATAGTAGAATTTGATTATGTTATTGCTTTTCTAGTGTTTTTTTCATTTTTTTTGTGATTTATACACAACAGACTCAATAATACTGAAGTTATGAAGCTGATTTGTTTCAATAATTAATATACCTTTTGAGATTTTAAAATTTCACTACAAATAACCTAGTTTAGTCTCATTGTCAATTTGTCTCTTGTTTGGGTGCCTTAATGTGTAATGACATGTTTCCAGGACTGAATTCAATGCAAGGCATATTTGAAACTGTAACTCTATCTTCCGGTGTCTTATTAGAAATTATTTCAGTTTTAATTTTGTGTTTTCAAGTTAGATATTGTTTTCAAGTTTTCACATTTATAATCTTGTTGCAATGTGGCAGACTGATCAGGGCAGTACAGGAACAACCCTGAGACATGATGATCGCAGAAAGGGGCCAGCAGAAGAACATGTAAAGTGCCAGCATTTCTTTATCTTCAAGTATTTTAGTTATTTACATAATTGAAATAATATTAATTTTGTTCAAATATGCAGACACCTGGCCAGTGTACGCCTGATGATTCCCCGTATGAGGAAGAGCTTTCTTCATCCCCTTGTCCATTTCTCTTGCTGCAAAAAAAGGTGCGAAAATCAAAGTTGGACTTTGAGCGTTTGGTAGATGTGCCTCAAACACCTGAAATAGAAGCGAGGATAAATCAACTTATGACCCAGCTACAAACATATCAGGTAATAATAAAAAATAAAAAGGATATTTTTTTTGTTCTGTATGAGATGAATTGTGATAGTTTTATTTTTAATTTTTACATTAACTAAACTAACAAAAAATTATTTTGTATGTAGCGTTATATGACAGCTGCTGCACCCGGTGTTGGTGGTCGTGGGACACAAGGGCAAGAGATTGCTGAGCAACCCTCTCGTACACCTTCTACGCCTTTAGGTGCTAGCCAAGAAACGCACCTTCACCAAGAAGACACCCAGCCAACCGCTGAATGTATTGGCAGTGCTGAGGCTAATATGGCCAAGTATATTATTGCATTTCCTAGAGCTACATGTGTCAGCTCCACGGGCACCATTGATGGCACGTTTTTGGTGAATGATGAAGGTGTCCCTATAAAACACATACAACTCCCAGGTAAGTTTTAATATTTTAACTATTTCATGTACTCTATGTAAACTATATTTTATCATGATTTTTATTTTTAAATTAATGATAATATCTTTTTTCTGTGTAGGAAACAATGATTTCTACTAGTTTTTGGAGAGCAAGGTGTTGTATATTTTTGGCCCAACCATACGCACAAGATGGAATTCCCAGAATTCCAATCTGAAAAAAGAACTTCTAGATTATCTAGAAGGCCTTTTTGGGGTGGGCACATTTGACAGAACAACGGTGGCTCGGGTAGTTGGCAAATATTTGAAATATACCAGGGACACCTATAGGATGCACTTTCAATTTAACCATAGATACGAGTGTCCTCTCACAGTTCTAGAGAGTGAGTGGAGAGCACTCATCCATGATGGAAAAGAGAAAAGGGCAAAGAAAGAAGGAAAAATGCTAACTGGAACGGTAAATTACAACTTTAATTCAATAGCTTTAATTTTCTCTATTTCTAAAATAAAAGTGTGCTACGTCATATCTGACTTCAGTATTTTGATGTTAGGTTGCCTGACACCTCGAAGGCAACCAAAGCTAGGATCGAAAAAAAGGGCCATCACAAGCTAGGCCAGGGCGGCTACTTGAAATTAGCTACAAGAATTGTAAGTAGTTAAACATCTTATAATTATTTGTATCACCTTCCAATGTTTTTGTAATCCCATCAAATAACATTAAAAATACACAATCATATGTAATGTAGGGTGATGACTTTGGGATAGAAACTACAGAGGAAGATAAAAATATTGCTTTCCATTCCGGCTATCAAGCCGTAGTTGAACACCGTAGAAGCTTGGGACAGGTCCCAAGATCTAGAATGCCTGATAAGGTAAAACGTTAACCTTTCAATATGTTTGTTTTTGTCCATAAATTTAATGTCTAACAAATTTGTTTAAATCAGGGGAGCATCACTGCCGATGAGCCAAATAACCCAGTTGTAGAGCCAGATGTAGATGTTGCTCACGTGCAACCTGATCATTGTAGTGGGGACCAGGCCGACAATGCTACTATCAGTGAGGGCCGTGACGGTAATTAATTTCCACTTATAATTTTTCTTATTATACCTTGATGGTTGTCCTTATAACGTTTTTTGTTTAAATGATAGAGAATGTTTCCCTTGAGGATCTTACCACCAGAGAGGAAGACATGGCAATGGTCCCAACTGCGACAACTGGTGCACTAGGTCAATAATCTCATTGCAATTTTTTTTTATTAATATTACTGAACTAGTTCAATGATATTTAAAAACTAACAACTAAAATTTAATATTATCTGTTTTTGTAGGCGATGCCCCATCACTGGATGAGACCAAACATCGTGACTACGCAACTGGGTCAGCAGTGCGGGAAAGGCACGAAACTGGAGTAGAGCACGATGATATTGATGATGTAATTAGGAGCTTTAGAAATAGGAAGAAGAAAAGAAAACTTTATAATGTAAAATATTGTATTACTATAAGACAAACGTTACCATACTTGGAACGTTTTTTGCATTATATAAAAAACTCATTTATCATACTATTTTTATGTCAAGCACTAATTTCAATGTTTCCTTGCGTACTTTTTGTTGCATTGTTTTTTTATTAGTTATTGAATATTTTTTTTTTATGCTCATGAAACTAAAAAATGAAATATAGATTGGGTATTGGGGAATTGAGAGTGATATGAGGTGGGGGAGGGGACATAAGAGCTTCCACCTTCACGTGGTTGGCCCTGTTTAGTAGAGAATAATTTATTGGAGCGATTTAATCTTGGAGCAAACCTCCCTTTATCCAACGTAGCAACAAAAAAGTCACTGTTGACTTAGTTGCTACTCTTTCAGATCGTGGGAGGCTTGTTCCAAGTTCATGCGACTCCAATAAATTGTTCTTGAAATGAAGAGGAGCTTATTTAGGTATGTTTTTACATTTTCAACATATGTTCTAACATTATCATAAGAATGCATCTTAGAGTAAAAAATACTACATCAATTACTTGTATTTATTGTATAGATAATGATGGATTTTTATTGACTTGGCAGTGCAGGTACAAATCCTCTTGCATCATGAGCAATACAACTTGTCAACCAGGGTCATGTCTAGGATATTTTTGCTTGTGCGCTTGACCAGGTTCGTAATGTCACATTTTGTAAGTTCATAATTCAATATTAAGCTTGTTCATGATTATTATCTAGGTTTTTTGTATGTGTTTTTTCATCTATTTGATTGTAAGCAACTCTGCATGTTTCCTATTCTTCACTATGATTTCCCCATTTACCACTCCCAGGATGAATCTGACTTTATTGTTACATAGGTTACTTTATTTTTACTATGATTTCTCCATTTACGATTTCATAGGTTACATCATGTAAAGTTGTCAATCTCAGGTTGGTGATGAGCTTTAGTTCTCCAGATTTGGGGCTTTTCTGATATTTTCTCCCTCATGTCATTCCTACATCACCTCGTTGTTTGAGCATGCCAATTGTCTACCACTTGTGCCAATTGGCACATGTCAATCTCTGAGTGGTGCCACATGTCACCTATTTTCGGCCCTCAAATCCACACACCATGTGTCTTTATCATGGAGTGACACATGTCCTAGATATTTTAGATGCTAACATCATGCTTCTAATATGTTATGTCAACCAATCACAGTGGTCCATGTGGCCTTATGCCATGTCACCAGTCTGGAAGAGAGAATTGAGCCTTTTCTTTTCATGATTTTTCTATTATAATTTTTTTCTTCAGGACGGGAAATCCATTTTGCAATAGATGGGGATTTTCCCATTTCCCTGGATTCATCTCCTAGGACACCCTTAAATCCATCATCTAAGAGGAAATCTGCAACTCTTTGTTGTTGCCCTCTTGCCCTTGAATTATGCGCTTCTAGAAGACCAGTTAGGGCACTCTTCTAGCCCTTATCCCATTGCTTCAGAATTGTATCAACTTCTCCCACAGGCTGCTTCTATTTTTTGTCCACTTAAACGAAGAAAACACTACCCTAGGGTGAGGTTGCTCCTCAACTATCCCTACCGCACTTATGGACCAGCAAGCAATATGAACGTTTCCCTTACTTATGGAGACACCCCCTATGCTACTACACATTCAATTCCAGGAGCTACTTGCTAAGGAACACTCCTACACTATGCCTAATGACCCTCCAAACAATCCCTCTAACTATTATTGTATCAACCTCCCTTTTTGTTCTTTTAGACAAAGGTGACCCTCACATCATCAAGCACATAATGCTATCACAAGACTCAAACCCAATCCTACATCTGTTCTCCACAAAATTCTCTTCCAATTCCTTGAAATGTGATTTGTATTTTTTGAAGGACTCGGCCCTGGTTAGGGCACCTATCCCTTCTCAAATCCACCCTTCCTCCCACCTGTAAGCCTTCTTCTTTATGTGTTCTTGTTGGAGGCAGTTGTGGCCTTATTGTGGCTTGTAAGTACCTCTAATGGCCTTGCTACAGGACAATAGCGCATTTATATTTGTAAATGAAAATGAGCAGACATAACATGGACCTACTTTTCCCCAAGGAATAAGGTTTAGACTTGGACTTCTCCTCCTAGCCATGATAGTCCATGTTGAGTAGAATGGAATGGTTAGAGATGGTTTTATGTTGTGCAACAATTCGGGACCTTGCCTAATCTTGAAATTTCAATGACATTGGGCTATGGTAGCCTCCTACTCTGCCTCTTGGGCCTTGGTACTGATTCATACAATACAATTGATCATATAAACTAACCAAGCCCTCTACAACCATATTTACAATCTCTTTTGTTCTTGGGAAAAATATACCTCTGGTAGAAACTAAATTATTTATAAGGCTAATTTCTGGTCCTGGAAACATTTTATAATTGAATATGAATGTATTGTCTACCACCTTATCCAATGGCGGGAGTTTAAAAACTCAATCTATGAATTTTTGTAATTAACAATGGGCTTGGCAGAGTAACCAAGGAAGGAGAGATGATCTCAAGCTAATCAACTGGAATTGTATTCCATAAAGGGCCTACGCAAATTCTTTACCATACGAAAAGTAAATCAGAATGGGTTGTGGTTCATAGGCCCTATTGGAGGTCATTCTTGTAGGTTATAAGACTAAAAGGCTGATAGAGACTTCCTTCGCAATTATTCCATTTACAACTATTTTATATTTATGAATATATACAAGGGCTGATGTTGAACTGGGTTGTAACTTGTGAACCAATGAGAAGAGGCCACCAAATCTAAACTTTCAAGTAAGGAGAGAACTATGTAATAGGTGAGAAAATTTTTTTTATAATGTCCTCTAAGATAGTGTGTGGGGGCAACTGAGGGTGATAAAAAACAAATGATGGAGGAGGTTTACAAGAATCCTTTAAAATTGTTGACCGAACCTTGGATTGCAATCGTAGAACATAATGATGTTGTTGGATAAGAGTGAAATAATGCTTTTAATCTTTAGGATCAACCTGTACTTGATGTTATCTTTATGCAATAGGTAAGTGTTGTTTAATGCATCATATTAGGCCTTTAAATCATATTGGTAAGGTTGGCCAAGCATCATACCACAACAATTCATATTGGTGACATCACGAGTGGCAACTTTTTCCACAAATTTATGACTAAAAGTAATTAAGACAATGCATGTGTGAGTACTAAAAGCAACAGTGAATAAATTATCAAGACAAAAGCAAATAAAAAATGTAGCCAAAAAACAATTTTTAGAAGCAGTAGTTTAATACACATAAAGATTCATGAAAGAAGAGATGACAAAACTCTAATTGTAGCAGAATTTACAAGTATTTTTCTTTAGGAAGGATATCAAAAGGTCAAGTAACAAATTGTAATTGACGACAACCACCCATTGTAATTTATTTTAACTAAGAGCCTGTTGTACTATACAACAACCCTCCCTTTTTCTTAATTTTAGAATAAAATTCATTTTTTTTTTTAACTGAAACGTTTATATGATTTTTATTTATCTGGAAACAAATGGGACTTTTTCGAACTATCCCCAAATACAATGCTGATTTCTAAACTCTGCCGCTTTTCCTCTATTACAATATTCAGGGCATTTGAACAAAACTTTCTTTGTTAACAAAAATAAGCCCTTTCATGAGGGCACTGCCTTTGTTTGCCATTTGATCCGCTTCACTGTTTAAATTTCTGAGTATATGATAAAATTTGCAGCTGTCGAAGTATTGAAGAACTCTTTTCAGTCTTTCCAAAGTTTTGTTGAGGCTAGGATTATTGAATCGATCACCCATGTTTAAATTTTTTATTATTAGCTCTGAATCTCCGAAGACTTGTAGATTTTTAACACCTTTGTCTCTTGCAATTTGGCAGGCTTTGAGAAGCCCGAGGAGCTCAGCTTGATTGTTGGACTTCTGACCTAATCCCCAATAGAAGATGTCTTTAGAGTAACCGTCCGGGGAGTAGATGACTCCCCCAGCGCCAACTGTCCCTGGATTCCCTTTAGACGCCCCATCGAAGAAGACTGAGGATATTTTTTGAGACCTCCACCGGTTTTGAAAGTAATCCTCTTTATCTCTTAAGCACCATTCCTGTTTATCACTTTGTGGTTTGGGGGAGTTTCTGCTCGGATAAGGCACTAGAGAGCCTAACCACATCTTTTCTTCTGACAGAAGCAAAGGGTCTTCTTTTATATACTGCTGTTGGGCCGCTTCCATCAGAAAGGCCTTGGCTTTTGCAGCTATTTGCAGCGGAGTGTGCCTCACCTCTTTGAATATCTGCTGGTTACGTGCCAACCAAATCTGCCAGCAAACGTATTTGGGTATCGCTGTCCAAATTCTACTCCAGAATGATTTTTGGGGAATATGATGGGGGTAGAGATGCCTCCAAGAGGCAAAAAGATCAGCTGCAGAGTTAAAGGATGGGACAGGAGTATGCAAGTCCATTAAGATGAGCCCCCAAAATTCTTTTGCTACACTACAACCCATAAATAGATGCTGGACTGTTTCTGAATTGTTATTGCACATAGCACACCTATGAGGCCCTGTTATATTTCTTTTCTCCAGATTATCTCCTGTAAGTATTTTGTTATGAATCAAAGTCCAGAAAAAGAAATTTACTTTTGGTGTGGCAAAAGAATCCCATAAATTTTTCCAGAAAGTCGAAGGGTGATTACTATTTCTTGAACCCTGCAGAGCGCTATAGCCAGCAGCTATGGTGTAAACGCCAGTTTGGTCCCAACCCCAGCAATCTTTTGAGGCTCTATGAACAGGGGCAGCGTCCTCCAGTCGATCTTCCAGCAGAGTTTGTTGATAAGTCAATCTGTTCGGGACTCCATGGAGATCCCAGCCCTCCCATTCCCCACGCTGGTTCCATTTCGACAACTCATAGAGACTTTTGACTCCAGCTCGCTCCAACCAAGATCTTAGATCTGTTATATCCACGTGATATGCTAAGGGAGCATTCCTCATGATACTGTCCATCCACAGATTGATGTGTTTGCCGCTTCCAGGGATTCTATACATTTGTTTTGTGAAATGTTTACTGCTTTTACAACACAAACTCCAGAGTTGCGTGCTATTGTCTGTGGGCATGTGAATTACGTTGCTGAGATCTTTGTTGACACCATACTTTGACCGCAGTGTGATGCTGACTGGGTGAGTGGGATCGTGGATCAATTTCCACAGGATTTTGCCTCCCAAGGCTAAGTTAACGAGCTGGGGATCTCTTATTTGCAGCCCCCCCTCCTCCATCGTTCTCTTGACAACATCCCAATTCACCAGATGTATTTTGTTTTCATTGCCTTTCCCTCCTTGCCACAAAAAATCTCTGAGTAGTTTGGAGATCTGCTCCATAACATTTCGAGGAGCCAAAAGAAAAGCAGTTTGGAAGATTGGAAGCGCAGATAGCACCGATTTGATCAAGATAACTTTGCCGCCCTTGGTCAACCAGTATCCCCCCCACGCTGCAATCTTGATTTTAATTTTTGAGATTATTTCACTCCATAAAGCTCTTTTATTGATTCCAGATATAATGGGCAGGCCAAGATAGTTGAATCTATCCCAGTTTGTTTGTCCTTTGAACCCAAGAAGTGAAGTTATGCCTGCAAGTTCTTGCTGATCAATATTCCAACTAAAAACTTCACTCTTACTGTCATTTACTGCCGCTCCAGAGACTCTGCAGTAGTTTCTGAGGACAGTGTCAAAAGCTCGGGCAATTCTAGTGGAGGCTCCACCTAGGAGGAGAGAATCATCTGCAAATAGTGCATGATTCGTGGGCTCATCTCCTATTGATGATTTGAGGCCCTGTAAGTTACTAGCAACTTTTTCTGCATTGAGCTTTCGGCTTAATGAGTCTGCCATAATAATGTACAGATAGGGGGAGAGAGGGCATCCCTGCCTTATGCCTCTCTTGGTTTGGAATAAATTTGTTGGACGGCCGTTGACTAGGGGAGCGATCCACGGATTGTCAATGCAGGCTTTGATGAGATGAACAAAAAAGGGCGAGAAGCCAAAGGCAAGGAGAACTTTGCTAAGGAAAGTGCGGTCGACTCTATCAAACGCATTTGCCATATCTAATTTTATCACCATTCCTTTCTCTTTCCACTGTCTGCTGGAGTGGATTGTCTCCTGAACCTGGATTACATTATCTAGGATATGTTTACCTTCCACAAAACCACTTTGGGAACTGGAGATCACCCTTTTTAAAAGTGGCTTAATTCTGTTTGCTAACAGTTTAGCCAGAATTTTATAAGACGCATTACACAACGAAATAGGTCTGAATCTGGAAAAAGTTTCAGGATTTGTATCTTTGGGGATTAAAGCTAGGTAAGTGGAGTTGGTTCCTCCACCTATCTTGGCTTTTGTCATAAATCCTCTTATCATTTTCTGCAGGTCTTCCTTGATTATATGCCAGCATGTTTTAAAGAAATGGATTGTGAATCCATCAGGCCCAGGTGCCTTGTCCGCCTCCATGGCCCATATTACATTTATGATTTCCTCCTCCGTTATGGGTCTGCAAAGGATTGCATTTTCTTTAGGGCTGATGAGGTTGGGTATGTTTGAAAGAAATGCAGCAGTTTCCTCATCATTACTTTGAGCATCTGCACTGTAAAGGTTCTGGAAGTGAGCTTCAGCAGCTGCCTTGACTTGATTGTATCCTTTGCAGACTTGACCGTCTGCTGTTTTGATTTCTGCTATATAATTCCTTGACAGTCTTGCTCTATATTGCCTGTGGAAGAAAGATGTATTCCGATCCCCCGCCTTTAACCACAGACTTCTAGATTTAATTCTCCAATATTCTTCTTCCTTTCGGAATGACTGATATGCTGTTCGTTGTACTTGTATTTCTGTTTCCAACAATTCTGTTGTGATATCTTTACTTTCCATGTCGGTTTGCAGGGTTTGCAATGAATGAACTGCCTCTTTTCTTTGTTCAGGAGGAGTATGGGTTGGTTTCTTGATCCAGTATTTCAAGGCTTGTTTTGTAGCTTTTAACTTTTGCTCCCATACATAACTTGTTGATCCCTTGATGGGTTTGGACCAAGCTTCTTTCACCGTGTCTAAGAAACCATCTCTCTCAATCCAAAGGGGGCTGAAACGAAAAGGGATGGGGCCAAGGTCTTCTTCTTCTTCAAGGAGGAGCTGAATTGGCTTGTGGTCAGATGTAAGTTTAGGTAAAAATTTTGTGATGATGATTTTTTTATCCATCATAATGGAGCTTTGCACCAGAAAGTGGTCAAGACGTGCAGAAATGTGATCCGGACCAATCCGGTTATTGGACCAGGTATATATGCCCCGAACAGGGTTAAAATCCAACAGATCCCAGCTTTGGGAGAGCTCCTCAACCAAGGGCAGCATGGGATCCCTGCTGACAATTCCCCCCCTCTTCTCTTTTGCTTTCATTATGATATTTAGATCACCTGCTATAATGATATTGATGGGGGAAGATAGTTCTAAAAAGGCAGAGAGGTTGTTCCAGCATTCTCTTTTTTTCAGTATAAGAAACTGGCACATAAAGATTGAATAGAGAGATAGTTAACTTGCTTTGTGTTTCAATTCCGTGAAGATCTAGTGCTGGGTTTATTGGAAGTTGTTCAGATGGAAAATATCTTCAGACCAAAGAGTTGCCAAGCCCTCGGAGGTACCCCTTGCACTGACTGCTTTGCCTGATTTTTTATTCCACTTTGATCTACTGATCTCTAGAAGGGCCTGCCCTTCTATTTTTGTCTCTTGGAGCATGAGAATATCTGAGGGTTCAGCTTTCAAAAGGTCTTTAACAGCCTCGATTTTGGAGGGATTCCCCAGTCCTCTACAGTTCCAAGAGACTAACTTCATTATTTATTATTTTGATGGATGAGGCCTCCCTTGGAAGGCCTTGGCCTGGTGTTTCGCCCGATAGACATTTCTATTGTGGGCTGACTTCCTTGTGTTTTGAGTCTTTCTGCCTCCTCCTCCCTCTTTTCCTTTTGGGATTTCCTTCCTACTTTTTTTGATGGACGCTCGTAGGTTTCATCCTCCGAAGAATCTGAGCTCTCCATTGGTTTTTTCCTTGCTATATCAGCATATGATAGGTTGGTGGGGCTACCTTGATTTTTATCGCTCTGAGTTGCTTCCACTCCCTCTTTGTGTGAAGGTGGAGTATCTTCCTGCTCCTCATTCTCCTTTGTTGGGTTAACTTGATGGGTCTGTTGAACACTTTCTGTCCCATTTGGATTTGCTTCCACCACTTGGTTTGTTTTGGATCTGCTAGTTTCTCCATTCTTATTGCCTTTTCCTGTACCTTTTTTTGAGTTTGCATTTTTATGCACTAGGGTCCATTGATCCCCGTTTTGTTTGTCCACTTGTTCCTCCACCTTCTTCTTGCAATGCTTAGCAAAATGACCATGTCCATGGTAGTGTCTGCATTTAAAAGGCAACTGCTCGTAGTCCAGCTCTTGAACATACGTCCACCCAGCTACTGTAAGTTTGATGGCTTCCGGTAGCCCTTCTTCCAGGTCCACTTCGACGCAGATGCGTGCGCAGGAATACTGGTCCTTCCTTGCAGCTTGATCTATGTATTTTCCCAAGGAATTCCCTATGATCTGAAGGGTTTTGTGATTCCAACAGTGGAGAGGCAAATGGGGAAGCCTGACCCATACCGGTACAGCCGAAGGAACGTCCGGAGTGGGGTCAAAGTCAGGAGACCATTTGTTTAGGTAAAGGCCCTGGGGGCCCATGAAGTAAGGTCCATTTCTGAAAATTAATCCTTTGTCGTCGGGGTTTTCGAATACAAAAACAAAGAAGCCCTTACCCACGAAGTAGCTTTTGACACCCTCTTTAATGAGAGGCTTCCAGTTTCTTTGTGTCCACTCCTCTACCGATTTTGGCGAAGGCCAAAGGCCTGTGAACTGGCCTATGAGGCCTCTTTCTGCCAGATTCAGAGCAACTTTGCAAGTATCTTCTTTGGGCAGAGCCACTGATGGGATAGAGTCCATCTTCTTTACAAACCTCTGCAGAGTCACAGAAGGAGGGCGCTTTGGGCCAGAAGCCACTAACGATTTGAAGGCCAGGACCTCCAGAGGCAGAGGAGGGGGATCAGACACCCCATCTGCATCCATGATTAGAACTCACTCAGATCAGGCCAAGCAGAGATGCGCAGAAACCTAAGTTACGCTGGAGCAGCCATCAACTCTCACAGCACGAGGAGGCAGAGTAGTGGGGGCGGAGAGTCCACCCCCAGACTGTGCAGAAGCGAAACAATCAGTCAAGACGGGCCAGAGCAGAAGCACAAAGCACCGCTCACCACCTGTGCAACTATCAAGCGCCTCCAGGCCCGGACCTGAGCGCCTCTCCGGCAGCCCAGAACGCTGCAACGAGCAACCAGATTCAGACCTAGCTCAACTCGTGCAGAGCGGAGAATAAAATTCATTTAGAAATAGGGTCCCTTTTTCTTTTTATAGAAATAAAAGAATTAGAAATAAAGATTCATTGTTTTGAAAAAGCTCATCTTTGTTTGTTTACAAACAAAA